>JADDOH010003597.1:0-79607 GCA_016648135.1 Agrypnia vestita | reverse complement strand
CCACCACCTAGATACCCCCTCCACTTCTACCGAATCTACAACCCACACACCAGACAACCACTTCCACATACCTCAGTCTTAATTCACCTGATGAAGGAAACAGACGTTTCCGAAACATGTAGTGAAACAAGTGCTCAAATATAAGTGGAAAAAAAACAAAGTTTATTGTTTTAATTCATAATTTGTTCATAATGGATTTCCACAAATTTATTGCCAAAACATTCAATTAAGATTTTTTAAATTTATTAAGATCAGTTACAGAGGTCCATTACTAAATGATTATTATTTTAAAAGTCCCAGTGTAAAAATAAAAATGTCAATATATTAGGGATACCTAATACATTTGGCTAAGGCTGTATGTCCTAAAAACACAATTACGGGATACTTATAAATTAAGATAAAGTATAGAAGTCTCACAGAGACGAAGCTATTAATAAGTCTTTGTACGGTAGCCCCAGGGCCTATGACCTGTATTAAATGGCGTAAGTGATCATTTTACATAATGCAAAGTTCACCAATTGCACCACAGGAACATCCATACATTATCAACTTTATGTACTTTAAGTTATATATTATACGAATGGTTATTTGATAGTAATTTACTGAATATTAATAGTGTATTGAATATTATAAATAACCAGATCTTTTTTACAAATAGTAAGTTTTTATGCTTTTAATTAACTTTCTTTGACTTTTTGCTTGTTGTTGTGGCGGAATCTTATAATTGATTTTCCACCAACTTCATGACTAGCTAGTGCTCTGAAATTTTCAACATTTACGTAAAGTAATTTTTGACGAGATTTGGTCATTACATTGCTTTAAATTAATAATTTTCTGTTATAATTGAATATTGAAAGTGCCTAAGTGGCTACGAGATTCATCAATATTTAATATGAAAAATGTTTCGATTTCAAATTTTTTAATTTTAAAATTTCGGCTGATTCGGCTTTGAAATTACGCGTTGGAACGATGTATATAATTCAATAAATTTGGGTTATGTTGGATACATGTTATCTATGGATAGAGATGGGTCGTCCATGAATAAACTGTTCACTTTATAATTTAATTAATAATGAATAATTTAATAATTCATTCATTAAATTCTGTTAACATTTTGAGGCGGTTAAGGGATAAAAATTTTGGAAATTGAATCTCGCAGGCAGCGAATAGTATATTTCTGTTTTCGTGATATATCAAAGATCGACATTCTTTTTTGAGTAACGAATTAGAAATTTTAGGAAATGTCGGTATTTGTCTTCGATATATCAATATATTTGCTATTTCACCAAATTCTATTTTGGGAAAAAATGTTGATATTATTCTTTTTCGACATATCGATATATTTTTTCCGGTTTTTTGATCGCTAAAAGCTTTTTTCCTCAATCTTGTTATATATTTAGAAAAAATATATCGAAAAATATATCTAGTGATTGAATAGTTTTTCACTTTACAAAACTTGAAGATAAAAAACAAAAATTCAAAGAACTACTGAACGATTTAAAGTGAACAGTTCATTTGACTGGTGAACGAAAGTTAATTTAACTATACTAAAATTCCCATCTCTATCTAGGGATAACATTGATATATAAAAGGAAAATTGTTTGACAAAAAGAACGTTCAGCATAATTTTGCCATGGGTTCAAAGAATTTTGATGCGCAATATCGGCAGTATTTCTGCAATTATCTTTCGTGCGGCGTTTTTTTTACCTTTTGGCGGTAAAACTATGCACTACCCCATATGAAAAGCATGTATTCATTTTTTTTTTGATCAATTTATGTTCTTATAAACTTATTATGTTGGTACCTACTTAATTATTTATTAAATAACCATATATTATTTTTTATATATTTACTGAATATTGTTCGATTTTTGATTTTTGCCTTGACGAATGAACCATTGGCCCTGAAACATGTTGGTATTTTCAATATATAAGTGGTGGGAACAAAGTTATTACTCCCTTTATATTAACTCGTGATATCTGCTTGCTTGCTTGCCGGCTTGCCGTCGAAAAAACTTTGGATCGATTTTTAACCATTTTCCCGTGATCTAATCGAGCTGAAACTTTGCAAACAGACTCGTGGCGACAATCAAGAAGATCTATCAAATTTTCGTCAAAAAAAAAAAAAATAATTATAGTATAATTTCGGATTTTTAGAAATTTTAATGGTTTTTTTCAAATTGGAATCATTACCAAAGTTTAATTACTAGCAACGGCGGCCCGATAACGTCGCGAAATATTTTCTAAATTTGAATTACTCTGTCGGTATACATAAAATGTACTTCACTACGAATTTCGAAAATCTAAATTGACTGACAAATGTTTTTAGAATTTAATCTTCAAAGCATGAAGTGTCTTATCAAAGCTCAAAACATATGACATTTTAGAAATATATTAAATTACTGTAAGTTTAATGTTATGTTATATGTTTTAATTTGTCTTTAATTGTTGTTATATTTTACAAAGAAAGGGAGTATAATAAAAACTTGGTTTTTATGGATTACTTTTTTATTTTTATTGAAATACACAGTGTTTTTTTGTTGCAATGTACACCCCTGAAAAATCTTAAACTATTTAAATTCGAATAAAACACTTATGAATAAAATTACGTACCTTAATAATTTATCACCACTGTCCAGATTCTTATAAACAACAACCAAAACCACCCCCCTCATCCATGCAAGGCAATTCTACCCAAAAATTGACAACACCCTATATTTAGATTATTTATACTTGATATATACTCTCAAAACAACAGTAGTGACACAGCATGTGTGTAGTAAAATGTTAAATTTAGTTAAAAAAAATTATTTCAAAAATATTACACAATAAACCCATGTCCATGATAAATACACTTCAAAATGTCAACCCTCAGCTTTTTCCGGAAAACAGTTGGACGCTTCTGAAAATTTGATTTATGCATATTACATGATCCGCTGTCCTCAGCGGCTGACTCCATAGCAGACGACAGGTAGAACATCGGGCTGAGGAACATCCACCCGTCTGTCGAGGCAGCATAAACCCACCCCGTCCTAACGCAACCCCGAGTAAAAATTTACCAAGTCACACGAGTATCAAAATTGTCCTCTTATTTTTAAAAAATATTAACTCGTATAATAAATGTTCTTTTCCAACATGATTTGTGTAAGTACTGATGATTGTTATTGCAGTACTTAAAAAAATATGAAATGTACGTAATAATAATGCATGCGAAAAGATTCTATGAGGTACGATTATATTGTCATTTGACATATCTATCAAATGAGAATATTTATTTCATTATTGTGGTGATATCAGGTTTTATTGAATATTAGAATACTTGTAAATTTAATTGATTACCGTAAATTTAAAAAATAAAATAAGCAGATACATAGCAGTAGTGATATACAAAAGAGCGATCAAGAAATGCGAGCGAAATTCAGCGATATCGAGCACTCTTCCTCGTGGCTTCTCTCGCATTATGCATAACGCTACATGATTATTTTTTCAAAAATATGAAATAATATCAATTTAAATAAAAATATTTTAATTTAGAAAAAATATAATACAAACAGTCTCAATTAAAAAAAAACAGTCGGTTTTTAAAAAATATATTTTTTGTCATCCTTAAATTTAAACCCTTAAATTATTTAAAAAAAGAATTTAGAACTACAGTAAATAAAAGAATATTCGTATATTAATGATGACAAATTATAGAAGTCTCACAGATTAAACTATTTTATGGGAAATGTGTAAAGTCCTTACAGGGAGGCCCAGGGCTTATGACCTGTACGATCTGGCTTAAAAGATTACCTATTGCTCCTATTGCTAAAGAACACCGTTAGAACATCCATGCATTATCAAAATTTCAAAAATTCTATATAATATGTTATAAATCAATTTCTTTCATATATTCGAATGGATAATGCTAAACACATCTATGGTTCTTCCCATAATATAGTATATATACATAAACTTTGCAGCTGGTAATAATATCACTATATTCTTAAGCCACGGGCCACCCTGTAAAGTTTTCCATACATTTTTCTCATATAACAGTTTCGTCTCTGTGAGACTTCAATAATTAATCTTAATTTATCCCTCCGTTAACAAAATTCATTAATCGTGATCTCAACACTTATAAATAAGAATATTATTAAGAATAAATATACCTAAATATTTCAAAATGAATGCAAAAAAATTGAATTCGGATTTCAGCTTTTTGATAAAGACAGCGTATTTGGAACACAATAAATTGAACATAAACGAATCCCATATAAGTGTTCTATGAGTATCAAGGCTAGATAAATTGAAGTGAGCATATCGGAGGATGTTTTGAGTTGCACCGTTTACAGAGAAGATATTGAAACCAGGCTGAAAGGTTATGGTCGGGTTATAAACAGATCGGACGAACATATCTTCAAAACTGCAT
Source organism: Agrypnia vestita (assembly GCA_016648135.1). Classification (NCBI taxonomy): domain Eukaryota; kingdom Metazoa; phylum Arthropoda; class Insecta; order Trichoptera; family Phryganeidae; genus Agrypnia; species Agrypnia vestita. The sequence goes on along the minus strand of JADDOH010003597.1, from coordinate 75,197 downwards.
AAAAATGTATAAACGTAAGATAGTCAAAAAGACCTCGAGCAACTCGATGGTCAAACATCAAAAGGCCTATCAGGATAGAGTCCTAGAATTTTTGTACAAGGAGAGACGAATAAAGAGATGTAGTCAACTTAAAAAGTAACGCATTCTCGCGACAAAAGAGGCATTTATTTCAGTCCCTCGAAGTAATTCGTCTCATTTATTTTTAAAATATTTTGCTGGCCTTCGCACCAAAACAAACTAACGAACATGACATATTTATACCCAAAAACTAGATTATCGAATCTTCTACAATCTACGAAACTAGGACCTAGATAATTATTGTGTTTAGGCAAAGATTCTCATAGTATCTAGGCTTTTATAGTCGTTTCGCGAAGGTTGTAGATTTCTGTAGACCATTCTCGATGTTTTCAAAGTAAAATACTTTGAATTATTATTTTTTATTTTCTAATCCAAGACATTTTCAACTAAAAATGTCTCAAGTTTTCACGTTTTCATAATCTTTGTGAAGAGTTTTCTGTGTAATTCTGCGTAACCTTTCCAACCTCCCTCATAGTTAGATATTATGAAGGTTGGGAAAACGGTAAAATAGTTCAGAAAACTCTTCAACACTTTTAATTGGCTTAACACAGATTATTTTAGTGAGACAGGTAGATTCTAAGATATTAAATCATTAAAATGTCTTGATAATATCTAGAATAATAGCAAAAAATACTATAAAAATATTTCGATTTTTAATTTTTAGTATACTTTATACACTGATGAAGGGCCCGTTGGTGCCGAAACATATTGGTATTTTAAAAATTAGTTGTTGTAATAAAGATTCTAATAAAGATAAGTAATAAAAGTCTCTCAGAAACGAAGCTATTTATATGAGAAACGTCTATTGAAGACTTTTGTATGATTTCTCAAGGCTTACGACCTGTATGAGCTGGCTTAAGTAATCACTTTACACAATGTAACGTTCACCAATTCCATCGTAAGAACATCCGCATATTAATAAATTTTGAAAGTTCTATATATGTTCGAATAGAATCTTTCGATAATTTGAATAGATTATGCTAAAAACATCTGTAGTCTTTTCTCGTGATTTTTGCAGCTGGTAAAGGTAACTCTATATTATAAAGTAAATATGCAATGAAACTCTAAATTAATAAGCAATATACTTATTAAAGTATACATGAAATTATCATGAATTATTTTAGCATATATACTAGAATACGCCTGAAAATCTGTATTTAATTTTTTTTTACATCCTTTCATACATCAGTATATTATTTTAATATATTTTTTTTTATATATGATGATAATTATGTTATAAGAACAAAGTTATTAAAATATGTTTTTTTTTGTTGTTTGTTTTGGGATGATTAATTAATTAAGATAAACAGCATGATTTGTTTTTAAAAAATACCAATTTTGATCTTATTACATCTCAGTCAGGATGGACGCACGATTGCTTGTTTTTTTGTTGTTGTCATAATTGACACCTTGTTTTTGTATGTCCTATTGATGAAGTCGCTGTGCTATTGAAAAAAATCAATATGAATAATATACAGTTAGATAGTTTTTTTTAAATTTAATAAATATATCAAGTCACGAAGTTAATGCTATAAAAATATATGGTAAAAATGATACATGATTTTCATAACAGCTTCGGTGGAAAATTTTACCGAACACGCCTCTGAAAGAACACATTAAATGCTTATAATATAATATTTTTATTTGCCATAGTTCAATCACTTTAGTACATTATCAATTCTCTTTCATCTTATATTTATATTAACGTACGATGAAAGCATTTTTAATCCTCAGAAATCCTATTACGTTGGGAAATTTCCCAATGCACAAAAACAACCTCGGAGAAATTACACGTCAAACGGAAATCGAAAACCGGAAGCCGGAAGCCAGCAGTTATATCTGGGAAAACATCTCGGGTTGTCATGTGAACCACAAAAGATCTCTTTACCATAAGTGATACGACGGAACCATTTCACATACAACACGGCTCGTAGACGGCAGGGGTCGCGAACAGCGGGGATGTTCCGGTAGCGTTACTCGACAAATAAAATTTGTAATTTGTTTTAAGATAATGCTGGTTATTACATAATCAAGATTTATTGTAGATGTTTCACAAAGACGAAGCTATTTATATGGGAAAGTACGTAAGAAATTAAACGATTTTATTATTGTTTTTATGGGGCTTACGACTTGGCTTAAGTGATTGCATTGTGTAAAGTATACACAGTATAACGTTCACGATTCCACCCATGATTGACCAGCACATTTATAAAATAATAGTATATATGTAGATATGTTATTTATATACCACGTTTCAAAATATTTAAATGTATTAAAAACATACTATTAGACTTATTGTAAACATTTTCGATCAGTCGAAAAACATAAATATTTTGCATTTCTTACATATATCAATTATAAATATAATAGTTTTTATATTTATATGTAAATAAATAATGTGATAATAAGAAGAAACATTAATTATTATGAACGGCAGCATAAAGATCTATATAACTCAGCCAACCTGCGCCCTGCTACTACAGAGCTTCAGCACCACGCATTCTGCGCAGTAGGTACTGCACACTGCAGTCTGTGCTTTGTACACCCTGAATTTCTCCTTATTTTGCTACAAACATATTTTATTCACAAATTGTACTCTTACTTAGTATTACTTGCCTATGTATATTATCAAATATGCACTTTTAGTCCAATACTTTCTCCTTTCTAATTTTATTTCGAGTTGTTACTTATGTATTTTTTCAATAGCTCTTTCATGTATTCCACACACATCATAATATATGTATTATTTAAATCTTCTCTTGTATACACTGCATTTAATATTCTGCTGTCTGTTACGTCATGCAATCCATACGTTTTAACATCTACAATCTTTTTTTTATTTTTATTTTCACTCTTTTGTTTTAGGTATCCATCGTTTAATATCATTTTTATTTATTTTGTTTTGATTTACTACCTTGTGTAGTCTCTTTTCCTTTGTTGCATTACGTATGCAGCGTATTTTATACAGGTATCACTGAATTTCATGTATTTCTTGTTGATATTTTGCATTTCACTTTTGTATGATTAATATAGAATTTCACGTACATATATAGGGGTATTTTTATCTTATAAATTTTAATTTCCTCATCCTTGCCCCACAGAGACAGCGATGAGATTTTGCGTGATCGCCTCGCAGCGCCGCTTACATAGCGTTAGATATTTTTATTTTATTTTGTTATTTATCCTAATTTATTTATTACTTAAAAAAGGTAAAGGTAGTTGCTTAACTAGACTAGTCTGCTCTAAAATAACTACATGCACTGTTTTTGAAATTTAGTTAAAAATAATTGTATAATACTTATAAAATGCAGTAAATTACAAATTCACTTCAGATAGAGATAAAATCAAATCATATTATAATTCACATCACATAGAGAAAAAAATCAAATCATATTTAGAGAAGGTATTTGAATTATAAGAGTCACAAAAACATTTTACAATGGAATCCAAGCTGACACATTGCTTTCGTTTTGAAGTCTATTTACATTTTATAACCATTTTGTTAACTTCTGTTTAATTTAATCTTCCACTTTTAACCCGTTAGTGTCCGATGGCAATATATTGTAGATTGACCAAATTTTGTCTTCATTTTCGGTACTAAAACATTTCCTGATGTTGTGCTTGTAGTATTTCTAGATTCACATAGTATGTCTGATGAAGAGTTTTTTTTATTAATAATTTCAGTATCGAACTGGTATATCAAATACTTGAAAATCTGTAAATAAGTCTTCAGAATTTTGTATATCTAAATTTTTATTTATTTATTATCCGTGTAACTCATTTCTGAGTAACTCAATTATTGAAGGGTCTAATATATTTAGAGCCGCACCACCCCATGCACACACGGCCTAGCTAATAATTCTTTGATAGAGTGCATAATATACAATTTTTAGAAGACTAAGCTTCATGAAGCTACGTAGAGTTTTAAATATGTATATCAGTTTTTTTGCTCACTAAACTGCCCTGGATATGCGGGGGGTCCCTTTTCTCTGCATGCACTCTGCACTGTTCTTTCCGCACCACTCCCCACCCCGATAATTACACTTCTTAACCAGTTAATGTAAGTTTTTTACATACAGAATACATTTTTGTTAAAATTATTTTCAGGAATGCCTTAAATATAAATTCTGTATTTTGTATATTTACAGAGATATTCACATAATTAGAGGCTATGTAAACTCAGTTTTCAGCACTGAAAAATAAAGGTTAACACATTTTAAGCGACTGTTCCGCCCATGACCACCGAGTGACCAATTAACTAGTATTTTCAGCATTTTAAATGATATTAGATATTTAAAATTTAAAACGAAGCTACGAAAGGTTGCGGACCGCAGCGGGCGAGAGAGCTCACTGGGAAAATAAAATTGTACAGAGGAGTGCGGGAAAAGATTCCGCAAAGTGAATTGTCTCAAACATGTATTCAAATCCTCCCGCATGAGCCCCTCCCTCGCAAATCCACCCTAAACATTTCCATCCCCTATTTTCACTTGTCGCTCTCTCTTAATACGGCAGGCCCGTTTATGTTTTCATTTCGTTTTCTGACAGAATTCCCGAGCCTCGGATTTATACGTACAGACCTCGGCTGCCAGATAACCTCATTTGCGAAAAATGAAATGATACTCTCATTTTTACCTTGAGTAGAAATAGAGGATTTTTATTGTCGAGTAGAGACACTAACATTACAAATGGTATAAAATACAAACAACAATAGCTTACTAGCAACATGCCAGAGCAGGCCGAATACATTTATAATTGGTACTTGAATATATTGTCACATGAATTGGCTTTTGGGAGGCAAATTAAAGCACTGGAAATTAATTTTGTTAATTTTTTTACCAAAGAAACTCACTGAACGCGAGTTATATTGTAGTACCGTTAACAGTAAAAAATTTTTAAATATTTCACAAACTTATTATTGAATTACTCCTTAACTAATTAACACAATTTCTATCGCTTAGATCACTTCTGATAAATTCCGTTCAATATTTGCTCGTAGAAACTATATGCTCGGTATTCTTCCTTAATTTCGCTGGTATCACTGGTGTTTGCTTGCTCAGTAATATCACGTGTTGGAATATCACGAATCACTGATCACACTGGTTTGCTCGGTAGTATTGCGACGATGTTGCCTAGTTGTCGTCACGAACTGAATTCCTCGAGCCCGCACCGCGTGACTCCTTTTATGGCTTAATTCTTTCGAAACGTTTGTTCTAGAGGTAACGGGAAGCCTGTAGCAAGTTCTAGGCATTTCCACGAAGCATTTTAGGGCGTCATGGAATGTCGTAGAATCTTCAAAAAAGATAATGCGGTCACGGCTCACTGACTCCATGTTGCGCGCGTAATATTCGGTTTTGGATGACTGACCGCCGTTGCGTGACGTGTTGTTGTTGTTGTATTATTATCAGCATTCAGTAGGTACACAGTCTGGCTATGCTATGCATAATTCAAGTACCAATGCAATGCGATCATGCACGAAATTGGCATATGACATGCACAGCGATTAAGCGTGTTGGGGCATATGTTAAATAATGAATCATTAATACACAGTTAACTATACCTATATATTGTAAATGCGACAATTTAACAAATTAGACCCCGCACTACCTTTTTTCCCCTCTACACAGTCAGCAGTGAGTTTGTGTTCACATCGGTTGGATGACGAATGAGTTGGCATAAACTAGCGACAAAAGTTGAAATAAAAAGCACGTATTTTTCTGATTCAAGTTTTTCAGTGCAATATTATAAGTACCTTAATATGTTAACTCTGTAGGTATATTTTATTCGCGTAAGCAGAACATATTAAGAACAGAATATTATGAACAGAACATTACAACATAATTGAATATGTAGTCTATTTTATTTGTGTGAGGTTTTAAGTAATAAACCTCGGCTGTTTATATTTCTAAGGAATGAAATAAAATTAATAATATCTTAATAATTAATGACTATGCCCTTCATCAGCTGAAACTATTAGGTGAAGAACATAAATTTTGGTTAAAAGTGAAAATGATATTTTATTATATTAATTTAAAATAATAATAATAACATCAAATTTACGACACGCTACGTGGTGTACATAACCGATAACATAAATGTGCGTTATTGCATTACCATCTACCATGAAGCGGTAATATAACTTTTTCTCTTTCTCTAATATATATTTTTTGTACCTAAATGCAAATTTTGTTTTCAAATCAATTTGACAGATTTACTGACACTTATCCACCTCTATGTGGTTTAAATAAAACGCTTTGGTCAACAATAAACATTAATTATAAATTTTCAACAACACAAAAATATATCGTAACTCTCTAGAATTTTCTTAAGATAATTTGAGGATGCTTTAAAATCTTCTTAGAGCTCCCGGTTGCTTTTTTCTTCTTGTATTTATAGTAACACTATTGACTTGGCCCGGCTTCGCCCGGAACAGTTTTTTCCCCATCTTATTTTTCATTCATCAAATTTGATCTGCCATAAATGTTTAAGGTTAACGGGATGTTTAATTTGATAAAGATTTATACTGAATTGATCACAATTGCTGAAAAGTTAACCATTAAATCTTAGTTATATATTTGATTAAATTTTATACACAAAATTGTTTTGTGTAAGTTATCCTTATTGATAGATAAATTATATGATTGACTTTTTTGTAGATAATTTAATTTTACACAATTCTTTCCTATGCGATATTTTTGAATTTCTAAAGGATTAGGCAGCGTTTCCACGAGAGCGCTTTAGAGGCAAATTTTTTCGCGATTTGATTCACTAATATCGTTAATACTTTGTTCCTATATGTGCAAGGGCAATTTTTAATACATTTAAATCATTCCGAAGAAATGCAGATGCTAAAAATAAAAATTACATACAAATTTGTTTTGGTTCTCGAGATTATCGCGGTCATACAGACATACAGACAGAGGGACAGACGCTCGTTGTGGTGCTACACTATGTATTGGTTACATTTTATCCCTTCTATTCTGTATTACGAGTATAATATTAAGGTTTGATTTGGAAGCTTATGCTGTTAGTTTAATTTTTTGTATATTCAGCGTATTTAAGTATAGACTTTGGTAGCTTTGAGTGGTGTTCTTTTGTTGTAGACGTCCTGATAAATAAATAATTTCTGTTCTTAAGCCATCACTGCTATTTTAATACAAATTTTATTTAGACCTACCTAGACATATTTATTATTTTTGCGTTTCTCAAATTACTCTTTTTTTATCATTGAACTCATGGATTATATTAGGCGACTTGAGGAAATGTGGAACTACAAAAGAACGCTTAAAATAAGGGAAACCGATCGGTATAATAACAAGACGTCTTGATGGTTACAGTTTCTATTCTCACACGAAAACCCGACTACATGGCAAGGCGGATGGTGAACAAATCTGCGGCCCGCCCGTAGCGTACCGCATCGCTACGGTGACAGAGAGCAGTACTGGGGTACATCACGTGAAATATATTATGTTTCAAACGAATAAAGAAAAAAATGTAAGAAAATATATTGGATATATAATGTCACATGCAGAGAAGTACTAGATGTTGAATTTTATATTACAGGGTTTCTGCCACGTAGTTAGGCTCTGGAAGATAGAGAATACCATTGCTCAAGAACCAATGATAATTAATGTTTTGGCCAATTTAATGTAGAGCTACGCCAGGTCATAATAAACTAATTAGTTAGCCGGAAGAGAGTTTTCATCGACTCTTCTTTTCAATTGTTTGGACATTCAGGTCGAGAGTATCTAAGACTATAATTAATAATTCGAATCAATCACCTTCTTTACCCTATTTTCACAAATTCACTTGGTACTCTAGGGAATTGAACGTAGCGTAAATGAAAGAAACTTCTTAAATCAATGACCCTTGTTTCTAACAGAGTGGAGAGTGACCCAAGACTAAATTATTCCTCGCCGGACCACTCTCATCTCTGGCTAAATCTATACACAGCATCGTCTAATGAAGAGTTTCCTTGAAAGAAACACGAGTGGTGAGGTGGAGCGGGCGGGGTGGCGGTCCTAACGACATTTTCCCGCCCCGACATCCCCAATGAGTGGTACTGTTTGATCTGCCTCAGCAGAATCCATTCTCGGCGAAGTAAAGCCTTAATTTAGTAATGCATTTTCCAAGCGCCGCAAAATACAATGCAATATGAAAAGCAATTTATTTTTAACCAAGTGGGTAGTACATATTTAATGAATACTAAAAAGTTAATTTTTAATGCTATTATTTTATTAAATAAGATATCACCATGAGATTTTTAAATGCAAATTTTTCATATAATCTCACGGGTCGTGCCTGTGGGAGACAAATAAAATACAGTATGTTAATTATCGATTAATTAATTAGTGGTTAGTTAATAAATACATGGACAAAGTCACTTTAAACGAATTAAAATTAATGCTGTTCTTTAAATTATACTACCTTGCGATACATATATCACTCGTATATGAACACTTAATTTAATATTTGCTAGAATTTTCTCAGGTTTTCACAGCCGTTCAAAATCTCCTTTGTGTAGTTTTCTGAGATATTCCGGATCCTATTGCAGGGTACATTATCAGGGCTGATGGGATGAGTGTGTTTTGATGTGTAGGTTAACTACTGGCTTTAAATACCGTACCGAAGTCACTGACATCAGCCCTGATGACAAACTCTGCAATGAGATATGAAACTTCTGTGTATAGTTTTCTGGGATATTCTGCCATGTGTATGTGACCTCTCTGGCCAACGTTTCGGATCTCATTGCAGGGTCCATCATCAGGGCTGATGTGATGAGTGAGTGTTGAAGTGTAGGTTAAGTATTACCTTGCAATACCGTACCGAAGTCAGGGTATCTCCAAGTTTGTGTTATGTTAAATACTGGATTGCAGTACCGTAAAGCAAGGTGTGTGTCTTCATGTAGTGTATTATATATCTACTAACGGATGTCGGACTGTGCGGATCGTCTATGTGATTTATCCTGCAGCGCCGGATACCACGATGTTTTTAACTTAAGACCGTCATCCCTATTAATGTTTACCGGGTGCTTGTATATTTCAATTGCTTCTTTGACCAGGCGCGTGTGGTGACTTTTGGGCTTTCCTAAGATTTTTGGCTCAAATGAAAAATGGTGGCCCGTATCTAGAAAGTGCTCAGCCAATGCCGATTTTTCCGGGTGACCGAGTTTGCATGCTCTTTTATGCTCATCAACCCTCTTTGAAATCGTGCGTGCTGTTTGTCCCACATACACTTTTCCTGCAATGGTCAGAGAGGTCACATACACACGGCAGAATATCCCAGAAAACTATACACAGAAGATTCTAAACGGCCGTGAAAACCTAAGGACACTTTTGAGATATGAAACGTTGGCCAGATAGGTCAGAGATACACGGCAGAATATCCCAGAAAATAACACACAGAAGATTCGCTAGTATATTCCGTCCAATTCTCTCACAAAGCATTTATCGCATTTATTTATTTCAATTGTAGTTAATGGTGTATTTTAATTTATTTAATTATTTAATTGTTTTAATATGCTCTTTGTAAAACTGTGGGTCATTGTGTGAATTTTTTACCATTTAAATAATTTAAAGTCACGTGTTTTAAAGTTTTTAAAATTTTAGTTTTTGTGATTATTTTTCTATTTTACTTTCTTATATAACGTGTAAATTCCATTTAAGATGGTAAAGAAAGAATAAATTAAGAAACAATGTATAGCTGATCTAAACACAGTGAAAAGAAAAAAAGCGTCGATTAAATGATTTGAGATGAGGTGAGAATTATGAAAAAGGAAAAAAAAATATTGTAACGAGGCTAAAAAAGAATCACGCACTTCTGTCAAAGTGACAGTTGTTTGAAGTTGGCACAATACTAGGGAAGGATCTGGAATCACCTCCGACTTTCGAGTGACGTCTGAAACTTTCCAGCAATATCTGGAAAGTACGAGTACTTGCTAGTAAACACGGGAAACGTCTAGATAACAGCATTAGCCATATAAATATGACACAAGGGAGTAATATGTGAGTGGTTTTTCGAACGCGGTTGACAGGCGATAGCAGAAGCGAAGGTAGCCGCGGGTGGCGGTCAGTTCGGCCAAGCGAGCGGTAGCGGCAGTGATGCCAAGCGAGCGGAAATTCGACAGCGATTCTAGAAAGTTCTTACGTAGCGAGATAAACCGAAGTGAATAGTAATAAGTGCGGAAATTGATGGAATATTCTAGTGAACAGTGAATAAAGTGTTAAAGCGAATATAAAGTGTTTATTTACGAGTGATAAATTGCAAAACAGTTTAATTTAAGGAATAGCGTTACATTTAATAGTGATAAGTGACCTTTACGTTGGAATAATTGATAAATCGATAATTAATAAATCCGTTATCACATTCCAGCGTTTCATTAATTCCTCCTGCAGCCACGATACGTGACAATATGTAAGTGTTGACAAGGGCTGAAATAAAGGAAGGTTACCATGAACAGTTTAACCCGATACTAGAAGATGGTATTGTTAGGAGCCTCGACAGTCAACGATCGTGCGTTTGACGATGGATGAATGTGAATGATGCGAGAATTATGTGTCTTGTTGGAGATTGTGATGTTTTATCGTTTTAGCCTACCCTTGCGTGATATTAAGTTATTTATTCAACTTGTTAATGTATAACAAGTATTCGAATGGTGTTTTCTATACCATGCCATTGTCCTCACTGTTATCAATTGTTTTTACTTTGCATTAAAAGCAATTTACAATGTTGCTTAGTATCTTTTTATAGATAAATAAAATACTTGTGTAGGACCACTTTTGAGTTCAATTTATACACGTCTAGTTTCAAAAGCCACAGATGCTCTCACTTGTAGATGAGAGCATCTATGGCTCTCGAAACTAGTCATGTATAAATTGAACTCAAAAGTGGTCTTACACAAGTATTTTATTTATCTATAAATTATAATGTCATTACACAATGTTAATAACAAATCAATAAATAATATAATTGTTTAATATCACTTAGACGATGATGTTTAATTAAGTGTCTAAACACTCATGGAAGAATAATCCATAAAACAATTCACAGAAGATTATGAAAGTAATTACATTCTAAATAAAGCGATGATACCCACTTACCACTGATTGGATGGAAGATGGAGGCATTTGATAGAGAAGAAGAAAGATACAATCTTCAATATAATCTGTTTTACAAAATTGTAATACATCAAACATTTTCTTTTATAAAAATTCAAACAAATTTTATTTCCGGGTGATTATTATCCCACACTTTAAAATAAAAATTGCTGGGATTAATTTTATATCTCAATTCACAAGGGTAGTCCTTAGGGAGGGATGTAGTTTAAAGTAGAGCATCGGGGTGGCTAGGCAGCTCGTAGAATAAATAGTCGATTTATCAGGGGGGATTTAGTGTGTTAAGAAGATAATTTGAAATGTTGTTGTCTAACACTCTCTTCGGGATTTTGAATTAATGTGTTCAGAAATAGCTATAAACTACTTCTGTGCTTCAAAACTGTTGGAAATTTTGTATCATTTATTTAGCAGACCTTTAATATGTATTTATTCATTAAATTTGATGTAACTAAATATTTGAATAGGTTTGAGGTCTTGGTGTTTTAACATACATATTTGAGTATATGATCATGATGTATTCTCAAATATTTCTCGGAATTAAAATAAATCATGGAAGCTAAACCAGTCCACTCTAGAATCCTTAGCAGTAAAATTTTCTGTACAAGTAGTTGGACATAGTCATGCAGATTAGTTGAATGCGGATTAGGATAGCTTACTACCATATTTTTATGCGCCGAAAACCTCTTAGCTATAATAGTTTCTTCTAAATTCAATATTTTCACAGTTAAATTAATTCAACGTCGACAATTTCTTTTATCATTCTCAAAAATTAATTAAATATGCAACCAAGGTAATTATGTAAATACTTTTTATAGAAAGAGAGACACGACTCTTTAATGCAAGATAAAATTTAAAACAGATGTTACAACTGACTAAGCTAAGGAACATGCTTATACTTAAATGTTATTTTAAAATTTTCTAGAATAAATTCAAGTCACATAATACAATAAAGCTTGCTTTTAATAGTGTTACTCATGTTTAATAGCATATTTATATCCAACCCACAAAGAACAACATAAGTACCTACAGTTTTTTGTAAACTTACAGATTAGATAGAAAGAATACAATCTGTTAAATGCGTCATATATTCGCAAATAAAAGTTTTTTCTTATAACTACATTAATGCACCAAAATAAATAATAATAAGCCCCATGAAAAAAATATTCAATAATGAATTAAATATCGAAGTATTGGGTTTTCGCAGAGACAAATTTTTGAAGCCATTTTTTTAAATCCAATGATTTTTGGGTTGAATGCTTTCAGCATAACTACGACCGATTATGAAGCGAGTGAAAAGGATGTTCGAGAAACTTGTTGCGGATACTTATGACGTTTGATGGAGCTTCAAAGTTACGCCGATAGATGCAAGGCAAGGTCGGAAAAAGCACTCTCTTTCCGACTCCTGCAAGCATCAGCTGCATCTTTAAGACCTGCTAAAAATTTCATGGAAGTAAAATGCACGGGAAAATGACAGCACTATAAAGTGAAGCAGACTTCGTTTTTGGATTATTAAGAAAATGAGGCGATTCCATCACCAGAGGGAGGCTAAGTGAAGATAAATTTAATACGTAAACCCCCCTTAAACTTATTTTATAGTATTGTATCATTAAAATATATATATATATATATATCTCCATGCAATATTCGTCACTAATGTTATCAAGATGCTACACTACGCTAAATGGTGCTGTTTTTACAGCGGTGGCCGAAATAATAGTATGTGGAATTTTCTATATAACAATACCTACTCAGATAACGATGCATTTTACAGAACACTTGCATTTCACTAAAAATATTTTCAATTATTAATATTTTTTATATTCAAGTCAATAACTTTGTGATAAGACATTTTAATACAATGTTAATTATGTTAGTATATGACCACTAAAAATGACTTTTTTGTTTACCGGTTTCGAGACGTGACTCGTCTCTTTGTCAGGACAACCACTACACTAGCATATAAATATCACTACGTATAACAAAATAGTATTATTTACATACCAACACCTTCACAAAATACTCTTCACATGCGTGTTACTCTAACTAAAGGCCAACATACACTAAGTTTATTATCAAAAGGAATTAAGAATTTGAGTAGAGGAGAGAGGGTGACGGGGTGGGGTCTATAGGGGGTGATAAAAAATTTTGGGTTTTACCTGATAATTTACAATCAAACAGAGAACTGCAGGGGCAATTTATTTGATTACTTATTATGACTTTACGAATATAAAGCCATCAAAAAGTAACCCATAAAAACCAAGTATTTACAATACTTCCTTTCTTATTTTCGGTTTCGTGTCTACCATATGCGTCGGAATCTCCATACAACTTGTATGAAAAAACCATTAAAAATTTGAAAAATCCAAAATTATACTATAATTATTAATTTTTTTAACGAAAATTTGTTAGATCTTCTTGATCATGAGTCTACTTGCAAAGTTTCAGCTCGATTGCATCACGGGAAAAGGGTTAAAAATCGATCCAAAGTTTTTTCGTCAAGCAAGCAAGCAGACGCCACGAGGCAATATAAAGGGAGTAAAAACAACATTACATTTTGTTAAAAATATGTCATTTAAGAATTATTAGAGAGATATCTCTTCATGAGAGAGTACGGGCATTATCCTTTGTTCCACCTAACCAAGCTTCTCCAGGGTATACATGGCTTCATTAGTTAAGAGACTAGAAGGAATGTGTACTTATTTGATTACGCATATATAGATCTGCATAGATTGTTTCAAATTCCAACATGCAGGACCAACCTACCGATGGTTGTGTCTGTTGGAAGAGCTACCGCTTGGGACATTGTTCGTTTCATATTTTCTATGAGTGGCTTTTTCGAAGCAGAACTCTCCTACATCTTTATTATTAATCGTAATATATGTAAATGAAAATTTAATAACTTTTACGAATGAAATGTTTGTTTGTAATGAAAATATTTTATATGAAATAAATTGAATTGAAATTGAAATTAAAAATTACAAATTCCAACATATTAAAATAATTAAAAAGGCAGAAATAAAAAAAATTGTAAAACAGAATAATTTGTTTTGATTATTTATAACTAAAAATGTAGAGCTGAAATAAAAAACATATAAAAAAAGTACGTCATTTTTGACGGATTATAGGTACCTAATTGATTTAAAAAATCAGAGATATGATGACGTATGCATTTATTAACTAGCAAAATAAGAGTAAAATTATCGATTGCTGTAGCAAGGGTTTGTGTTTTCTGTGTTGTGGAAATTACATGGCCACGATTGCCACACAAAAAAATTATTATATTTATTATTATACAAAATTTTTATATGTAGATATGTTCTGAGAACACAATTACTAGATTTAGTTCATAGAGGGATAATTATTAATTACGATTAATTATAGAAATCTCACAAAGACAAAGCTAGTTACGACGTTAAAACGAGTGTCTTTATAGGATGGCCCAAGGCTTTTGACCTGTATGAGCTGGATTGGGAAATGATAATAATATATACATAATATAGCATGGGAAATATAGCATATAGGTAAATAGCATAGTCCATTCGAATATGCGAAAGAAGCTGATTTAGAACATATACCTATACAATATTAAAAAATTTGATAATGTTCTTATGGTGGAATTCGTGAACGTCACATTGTGTAAGGTGGCCGTATTAGCAAAAATGTGTATTTGTGAGCGATACAAAACACATGCAAGCGAGATATTCTCGTGATATAATATAGCGAATTAAAATAATGCGTATTTTAGAAAAATGCTCCAGTTGACCTTCTGTGATTAAATTGTTTTTTAAAGTGTTTCATTTTCTCTCCCTCCACCACGACCCGTGACAACATGAACAATTTCATATCAGTACCGTAATATCCCATCACTCCTGTATATAATTACAGAATTTTCTATAAAGCATCAATGCAATCTGTCTAAGAATAAAGGCATACAGAAATACAAACGTGTAATCTAATAAATATATGAGAGACTGCGTTGTTGATTTAATATTGTTAATTTAATATTAGTTGATGATACTGGTGAAGTGCTTCGAGCTTTATAATAAAGATATAATACAGATCCTTAAATATAATAAACTAAATTTAACTAATAAATAAAACAAACTTAAATACAATATCATTCATGGCCTCCAGTCGACAAATATATAATCCAGCTACTGTTCCAAGCAGCAGATAATTTATTTTTGGGAGAGTTTTTGGGGTGAAAGTGTAACACTACGTAAGGAATGATGATAGATGGGAGGCTCTACAAGTGGACCCTCTGCTCTATATTGGAAGCTCTCAGAATAGATATTCGACAATAATAGAGTAAACAGAGCGAATAAAATGATTTATGGATCCATAATACGAAATATAAGAATATCAATATAAAAAATGTAGGTAAATAGGAGATAAAGTTGATTGATAAAGATGGGTTAAATTTTGTTATATATGGGTGAAAGTATACATTAGGGTGCTTCAAAAATATAAGTATAAAACGTATTAATTATTATTTCTTCTATGAGGCACCTTTTCATATGTTTAGAAAAGTACATAGTATTTTTATAAATACAGTCACTATTTAACTGTAAATGGTTACGGATTGTTTATACGAACTGTATATTTTTCCGAGAAACTGTTCTCGACGTTTCGTTGAAGTCGTAGGGAATCCATCCATCCTAAGGGAATCTCTGTCGCTTCATGTGATTTGACAAGACAAAAATCTTATCAACAGAACCGCACCATGTACCCAGATTAGTGAGGGAGTCCATATACGACAGTTAAACTATCAAGTATTTGGCGCCCTGTTTTCTTGACTTTGATTCAACCATTAAGAGATGTCGCAGAAAATTCCGCCGCCGTAATAAGTACATATTGCACACAGGCGACCTCTAACGTAGAAGAAGTGAACATTCCACAACAAAGTGCACATAATTTACCCCCAGAAACAGTAATCAGTCCGCCCTTTTCCACCGCGGGTACAAGTCGTTCTCCTGATGACATTGAATACGACTTAAACGTCGGGAACAGTTTCTCGGAAAAACATACGGTTCCTATAAAATATTCATAATCATCTACAGTTAAATATTTTTAACGACGATAGTAATAACCTAAACGCTAACTATTGTTTCAAATACTTAAATAGAGGGTCTGGAGAGGAGTGATTTCAACCAATCCACGGCTTATTGATATGCATACAGTGACATGTTTAGTCTAAATCATTACAACAATTCCCTTAAACGGGGCATATTTTTGAATTTTTTATCAATGGTAGCGAACCCTAAAATCAATTTAAATGAAAAGAAAAAAAAATTTAGCTATAGAAAGCGTATAAGAGTGTGCCCCGACAAAAAAATAAAAATATATTTTTTTGAAGCACCCTAGTATACATATATATCACAGTGAGTCAGGGTAGTGTTTATAGAGAGTATCGTGAGAGTATGTAATATACAGGATATGACAGCTAGTCCACAATTCTAAATATATATATATATATATTTCTTTCTAAATTTTGAGTCGGAAATGGTACTAGAGTACATGTGGAGTATAAAAGGAAAGGCAGCAATATCAAAAAAAAAAATTTTGAAGGCTTAGTATTTTAAAATATATTAAATTCTAGATTTAATGTATCTTTCTCTTCAAAAATTATGTTTTATATAAATGTATAGGAAATATTTCCTATAAAATCTCTAATTCAGTACATAAATAAATTAGGCATCCTCGATGACCGCATAATTTGTTTTTATTGTATTATCTTCTAAAAGATTCTCGCTATCATATGTTATATTTTATTATTTTTAAAAAGTATTGAATTCCTTAGGAACACTGCAAAGTACACTACGCCAAATTATCAAGAGGAATCTTCTCTAATATTAATTACAAGTTAAATAATGTTGGAATCCATTTTGTATTTCCAGATATTGATAAAGTGCTTCAATTAGCAATGATTGAATCCTCCACGTACCGCCCTGCGCCAAAGTTCCCTCATCTGGCGGAACATTGCCAAAGCTTAGGGGAAATCAGACATAGAGGCAGATTTTACTTTACGCTTGGGAGTCCCCGCTTGTCGTCTGCTTCTGCAGTACAATTAATATGGAATCGATGTACTCTTCATTAAAAGTGATTTTATTCGCATCAACAGTACATTATCCTACACCCGCAGATTGTTGAGGTTCGCACAGAATATTTATATGTATTTATTTGAGGGAAAATTAAGAGCAGATCTATATATTATATTAACAAATTAAATATTAAGATATTGAATTATACCAATCAAAAATTAATATTAATATTCAATTAACGATAATATAAAATATCACGTGCGTAAAGTTAATATTTTGTTAAAGTTATATATTTTGGAAAAAAATTACTTTTTCAAGTACCCATAGTTTCGACGGATGGTTAGCTTTAATGGGGTACGCCCGAACGTTAACTTTCTAGGGTTAATAAACGATAAAAATTAGGTAATATAATATTTATTTAATATATAGAAAATCTTTGAATAAGCAGTCAAAATAGACTAAACTCAATCACAAGAGTCAATTCTACAATAAATGAGAATCCATACGGGTTCACTGGGGGAATATGCACACAGGTCTTTATATTCGCTTTGTTTATAGTTTCTTCTGAAATCATACTTTTTCTTGCTTATCATTATGTTTTTCTGATATCCTGAGAACAGAAAATTGTATCAGACTTGGAATGTACACTTTTTTTCCATCATACAATCCTAATAATCATTCCCAGCGATCATTCTCTTCTTCCAGCAATAGGTACACCCTAAGTACCAAAAAATTCTCTTCTTATATGAAATGGAAAGTCTTTCCTTTAAACTCCTTTCTCTAGTCTATTTTAATCGTGTACCTACACATACGTATATTTTTTCATATTTTTTAAACACTTTGAGGCCTAACTTTGAATGATTAGTTTTTTAATTCAAACCATACCCTCTCCCCAGGCATTCATTTGCAGAAGAATGATGCGAACAATATACAGCGGAACAAAAAGATGAGGTTCCTCAAAGGGAAATGCTAAATCCCTTCTTACTACACTTCTATAGCCGAGCGGTAACTCTCCGGCTTACTGGGTGTTTAGGCAGTTATTATATTTGTGTGATTTTGAGCAGCAGAAAATGCCCTTAACCTTTGAGCGGGCACGGTATTGTAAATTTTACGACGAATTCGTTTTTTTTTTTATTTTCTAATAAAACAAAATTTCCACGGCGGCCCTCACGGGCCACGGTCTATTTGTTACAAAACTAGCTGTAACCCTTCAAAATGACGTACCTTAAAATATATTTCGGATGCCAGTTAAGGTTGTGAGAACAGCGCTATCCAGAGTAGCAAAGCGAGGACGTTAATGATGGACATTATGAAATAGAGAATCATACTTGTTTTGCTTCTCATACCTTCTTTTTTATATTATATCTCATTGTTATTTAAGCCATCAGGTAGCGTTAGTGGCGGACATTGTTACAAAGAGTATTGTAACGAGATACTGAAAGGAATTACGCACCCCTGTTACTTGTCACAACACTGGCATCTGAGACATTCGAGAAAAATACTAGAAAAGCCTAGAAGTCACGGGAATGTTTTTCTTAACACTGCTCAGGTCAAGGAGGTTCGATACCAGCATTTACAGTTATAAATAGGAGCGCCGGCTGCGGCGGGAGAGTTGTAATAACCACGTTTCACAAGCGAAAACACTGCAAAGTGGGCAGAGTGGCCATTCGGAGCTATAAATAAGCGAATAATTGAAGTTCCTACCTGAAAAGGCGAAATAAACCGGAGCGATCACTGCGAGCGGAAACAAGATGGAATGTTCTAGTGAATGTTAAATAAAGTGTTCCAGCGATAACGAAGTGATGAATTGCGAAATAATGTAATTTAAAAAATAGCGTTAAGTTTAATAGTGCTATATAATTTCCACCGTTCTCATTAATTCCTCCCGCAGCCACGACACTTGACAATATTATATTTCTGAAAAATTATTAATACCAATAACATATGCGATATAATAATGGATGCACTTATCAGTTTCAATTTTCAATAAACTGTAATATTAACAAAAAAAAATTTGAAAAAAGTCAATATTTAATAACAAATTTGAAATCATACTTACTTAGAAAATGAAATTAGATTTGTTATTAAAAAAATGTTTCTAGTTTCAAATCATAACAATTTTGAAAATGGAATGAGATCAGCTATTTATTGGATAGGAAGTTACGGACATTCGAAATTATTAATATTGGGGATGATAGTGCTATATTTTATTTATATATTAGGTCCTTACATATGAAATTGGCGTTTAGTATGGGAGTAACATAAAGCCGATTTTTTTTTATAATAATATATTTATTTAATCAAAGTATGTACCATTGCTATCTATGCACTTTTGCCATCTCATAGGTAGTTCATCGATCCCTTTACTAAAAAAATCATTCGGACGGGAATCAATAAAATCTTTGAAGGCGGTTTGGACTGCCCCATCGGAGTTGAATTTTTTCCTTTGCAAGAAGTTATCCAAATTTCTAAAAAAATGGTAATCTGTTGGGGCAAGGTCCGGAGAGTACGGTGGATGTCTTAGACATTCCAATTGAAGCTCCTCTAATTTGGTAGCCGTCTGTTGTGCAGTGTGTGGTCTAGCGTTATCATGAAGCAGCAGTGGCCTAGAGCGATTAACCAGCCTCGGTTGTTTAGCAGCTAGCTTTTCCATCATGGTTTGCAGTTGCTGACAATAGACATCTGCCGTAATCGTCTGGCCAGATTTAAGAAAGCTGTAGTGAACGACACCAGCACTAGTCCACCAAACGCTCACAAGTAACTTTTTTGGAGTCAATTTTCGCTTGGGGCATGGTTTGGCTGGTTCGGCAGGGTTCAGCCATTGCGATGAGCGCTTCCGATTATCGTACAGGATCCACTTTTCATCACAGGTAATGATTCGATTTAAAATCCCTTCATTATTGTGCCGGTTGAGTAATGCAACGCAGCAGTCAACGCGCGTTTGTTGATTTGCTTCACTCAATTCGTGAGGTACCCACCTTTCAAGCTTTTTCACCTTACCAATTTGCTTCAAGTGGATTAAAACAGTTTTATCACTAACACCGCAGCCTGCAGCTAACTCGGATGTGGTTTGCGATGGATCCGCTTCCACAATAGCCTTCAATTCTTCATTATCAACTTTGGTCTCCGGCCGTCCACGGGGCTTGTTCTGCAGGTCGAAATTTCCAGAACGAAAACGTTGGAACCAAAAACGCACTGTGTTTTCTTTTGCGGCACCGTCGCCATACACATCATTAATCCTTCGAGCCGTTTCTGCAGCACTGGTGCCACGGTGGAACTCGTACTCGTAAATAATTTTTCATTTTGTAAACTGAGTGACGCAAAGAAAAAAACAATTGAGGAAAAAACAAATGAATTATAATTTTCAAAACACAAATACATGAGTAAATAGCTGTATAAATTTGGATTTGGAATTCCTAACCAAAGAGAAGTTATTTGAGATCAAATTTGCCAGTACGGCAAAACGTCAATTTCATATGTAAGGACCTAATATAAAGCATGTCTAATTTTTTTGAATGGCTTCTTTAAATATGTGCTAACACTGTTATTTCAGTCACCCTTATCAGTTTCAAATCACCTAAGTAAATATCATTATATATTATGAATTTATATTTTAATTAAGTGCCAACTCATTTTTAATCTCATTGTGGCGACAATTTAGTGGGTAATATTCACGCCTACTCGGAGGGGTTGTTTGTCTTACCCTGGTTAGGGGATGGAGCATGTTGTGAACATTTGAAAGCTTTGATAAGTGTCGAGTGTTTAAAGTATAACGACGTTTTTAAGAATGATTAAAATTTTGAGTGGAAAGCGATGATGTCTCTAACAATAGATCAAATAAGAAACCTTCAGAATGAATGGCTTGTGTTAATCAATCACACAAAATGTGTTTAGATAAAATTATGTCGTGTATAATATTTAAATTTTTTATTTCAGTTTAAATAATGAATTATTTAAGAATGTTTTTTTTATATAATTAATAAAAGTGAACTTTGTTTTCACCTCTTTTGTATTGAAAAATATCAACGTGTTTCAGAGCCCATGGCCCCTTTGTCAGGATACAATTGTATGCTAAAAATTTCTTCTTCTTCTTCTGCTTCATCTAGGACTGCGTCTTGTCATTGCTCGGAGCCTGTTCCTGGGATACAGATGACTAGCTATCTCGCCACCTTTTATGCGGTCTTCCTGGGAGTCTGGTAGCTGACGGCAGCTTGTTCGCTGCTATGCTCACTACTCTCTCAGAACAAGCTCTCTCCACATGATCTCTCCAATGAATTATTTAAGAATTTTTTTTATATAATAAATAAAAATTAACTTCGTTTTACCACTTTTGTATTGAAAAATATCAACGTGTTTCAGAATCCATGGCCGTTTTGTCAGGATACAATAGTAAACTAAGAAAAGAAATTCAAAAATCGAAACATAGACAATGAATATATATAAAAAAATTATATATGAATAATGAATAATAATGAAGTACCTACTCAACATGAAAATAAATTTAAAAGATAATTATTTTTAAAAAGGATCTGTTTATTTATAATATACAATTTACCACAACAATTTTTCTTATTTCCAAAATTTCTAATTTATCAAACTGTGATTCCGTACAATTTGTATGTAAAAATTGTAAACCCTTATTAATATCAAAAGAATGATCCATAGCCAAAATATGGTTAGAAAATTCTGAATGATTATTGCAATCCAAATACCTTAAGTGTTCCTTAACTCTAATTTCAAAATTTCATTAAGCTATTGGAGAGTGAAGATGTCTTTTATCGGTTTTTATCCATGTTCGCTTTAATGTTGACATGTATGTATGTGTAGTGTATGTGCCTTATTTATTTGCCATTATATACTTATAAGCATAAGTATATAGTGTTAATAAATAAGGCATACATGTAGAGAAGCAGGAATATATACTCGCATGGTAGTATATTCACTGGTTTTATTGACGAGAGATTACGGATAAATTGATTATTGGGTTATGATTAAAGATTATGAAGTGATCAAATGGCGTAAACTACGTATCGCTCACAGTTTGTAGATTGTATCAGAAGGTATATAAATGTTGCGATGGGGACCCGTCTCTAATATCCGGGCTCTTCGTTGGTCTGTTTATGAAAGTAGGTATATATCGTTTGTCGTTTATATATCGTGAGTTGTTCTGTAAGTATTAATATAATAGAATGGAAAGCTTCTTACTTATTCACATCAATTTTTTCAAGATTCGATTTCGGCCATGGATATATTGAATATGGGTTGATCTATAATATACGGGATCCTTATGGTCTGCTTTTGCCTAACTGGTGCGCCTAACGTAATATTAATATAACCTTACCTAACCTAACCTAACCTTATCTAACCTTACATATACATATACAGAGGGAAAGGATATACAGCTCCGGAAATATCCTTATCCTGGAAGCCCGTCTTACTCCAGCATCCAGCATCGATGCACACTGGAGAAAGATACTGGCCCCGCATAATTGACTTGCCATCGCTCGCTAAAGCCGATATTTTACCATATATTTCTTTTGATTACTTTTAATACTTCTCTTCTATTTTATATGATTTTACTATTTCTCTTTTGTTTTATATAATATTTTTAATGTGTGTATTTTCTTTTTTATGGAATGTGTGGGATTGCACGAACCTCCCCACATTCTGGAATAAAGCTATATTTATATATTTATTTATTTATTTACCTAAGCTAACCCTTCTCTGGTGAGCCATTTACGACGTTCAGGTCGATTAAAGTCTTACTTAGTATGCAAGTGACTCTGCGTAGCAAATCTTTTGATTTTTAGTGATTTGTTTGCCTCCTACAGTCAATATTGTTGGAACAGCCGTCATTGTAACATTGAAAATTCTTGTTTATAGTTGCAGATTGTTTATATTAGGCAGATTATGATACAGATACAGATTAAAATTCACGTATACAATTTTGAATTTTATCAAAGTGTGTACGGATGATATTTAAAATATTCCCTTTACGAAAAGATTTTCGGAATAAAAATTCTGTATTTTTCATCACAGTATCAAGACTTGGATTATTTTTGCATGGCTTTGCATATTTTGATGTGCGCCGCTGTATTCATGACTGGACACCACCGCACACAGCTAACCGGAAAGGATAAACATATACGGATATGGATTTCAGTTATGAAGCGAAAAATAAAACAATTTTTTTTGTCTTTAAATTCGGATAAAGCGTAATTTTTATTCGCTTTACGTATTTGTTTGTGTTTTGCGAAACATCGTAATGATTCAAAACAAAGTGATGAGAGATTCGGCTCAAATTAGGAATATCTGGATTCGACGACACAGAATCTGGATGGACCGCATCGCCAAATGTGGGGTATAAAGGCATAGTCAGCAATATTAAAAAAAAATAATGCAGACATCAAAGATTACTAATTTATAACATACCAATTTCGAGATTTTAAAGGAAACATAGTCTGTTAATTTATAGGAAACATAATTTTGGAAGGGATAGATACATTAAATAATAATTCAATATACTTTAAATTAGTAATCCTCGATGACTGCATTCAAAATATTTTTTTCATTTTTTGATGATATTTATTATTCAGAAAACAAAATTAGTCATAACATCACCATGTTGAATATTTCTGATGTTTAATGACATTAAACATCTTAAAAATCGATTCTCGAACCTCAAAATATCTGACTGTCAAAAAAATAGGACAAATTTAGAGGATTATATCCCAGAAAGTATACAACACGGGTGAAAGTTACGGTGTCAATGCGTAAAATAAGACACATGAAAATTTTCTAAAATTATTAAAACCGCACCCGTCTAAGCAATAAAAATCGGCAACGCCCTCAGTCAGTTTCTGGTCGCCGTGGCTTTAATGTGAACCGCATGTTACCAGCATCTTTCCATTTGTACCTACAGATGATGCGTAAAGTGAAAATATCAGATAGACGAAATTCAGATGTTAGTATTTTTACGGATTTTTGTCGGAACCGTTGAAACATTTTATGGGCAATTAGCGGGTGGACTGTAACAAACATGAACGTTTTTAAGGATATTTTGGTCTGAAGGTCGTCCTCCTAATGACGTTGAATAAGAATTCAATGAAACGTCGAGAATCGTTTCGTGGAAAAAACATACGGTTCGTATAAGATATCCGCAACCAGTTACATTTAAAGATATTTTGTATCTTTATAGATACCAAATATATATAAAAATGTAGTAAAAATTAATTTTAAGCAGAAGGCTTAACATAAGTGTCTGAAACATATGACAAGTTATTTTTTTAGATATTTAAAAGAATATTCAGTATATCCGACATATCGTTATAGCGAGTGGCGCGGTAGTGGGGTTGAGGAATTAATAACGATCCCCGATTTGGTAATATTTTTATGTACGGGAATTTTCCATTAATCCATCGGTCTAATTGCGCGTCTGCCGGGGGAATACCAATATGTTTGAGGGGGTTTTAATGGTTTTTTCGGTCTGTCAGTGATTTTGAAGCCCAAAATTAGGTAAATCATACCAGCACAAATGATGCCCGTTAATATGACATGACGGACATGGTTTTTGAGAATGTTGTTTAGATTTTTTATTGTAGGTAGATTAGGCAGGTTTGTTGAATTTCTTTGAGGTGGAGGCTTACTGATTTATTTAATGACGTCACGGTTGGCAAGTGTCACTCTTCACGCTGGCTGAGGTAATATTTCAGCCAGAAGCGTTGCGTCATTCACGGTCTACAAACCTTTGAAGTTAGTAATGTAGCAGTTTTCACAAAAATATAAAAAGGACGAGTTCCGTGCAGTGATATAACTTTTTATTTAAATAATTGGATGGCTGCCTAGATCAGAATAGAGTTGGGAGTTCGTGATAATTTTTCTCAAGCGTAAATTACTATTTATTTCTGGATAGATGCATTTAGACGTGGTAAAACACTAAAGATACGCGCTCTAAACTTCCAGGCGGGGTCACTACATTATTTATCCTTAGAAAATCTACAGAAAGTATGCAAAATAATAGTGTGGAATATCTTGCATTTAAAATTGTAGATAAAAAGCCGAGTGCGATCATTTATATTAGTATTTTTACACTATCCCCATAGGTGCTAGAAGGCTAGCTGTGGTTTCTAAATACATTAAGAACTATACGAAATGTTAGTCCAGAGATGGCGCCACTTTTAATTATACTCGTAAATCAGTAATGAAAGACCGCTTCTGTATCTGTTCAATATCTTGGGAATTTAAGAAAAATATATTGTCTGTATATGTACGATGACGGACGGATCGCCACCATCGCACGCGGGTCGGGTATTAGAAAGAAACAGTTTCCTTCCCAATCTTCACCAATAATGATTGATAATATTTTGACACCCGAGATGTACCAGGCCAAAGCTAGCTATAATCCACAGTGGACAAATTGTACTTACAGCTTTCCTGGTACGTCGAGTGCCGATTCAATCTTCAATTCTTCTGGTTTCATCGAATTTGGAACAGATCGATCTGTCTCTTCCGGAAGGCTAATTTGAACCGATTCTTCGGATTTGTATGAAACATGAAGAAGAATGTCGGTTCTCACAGAGAAAGACACCGACACGCTTTTCAACTGTCACTGGGCGGATTTTTATTTATAAAATTTGAATTCGGGCTAGCGGTTGGCGCAGAACACATCGGGTGCCAGACCCGACCAATCAAAATCATTGCGCGGCCCGCGCGTGGCAGTCACGAAACAGTATATAATAATATAATATAAAAATTGAGGGTTCGGTTGAGAGTTCGAATTCCATTACAAGAATGTTACCAAGAATATAGGGTAAATTGTATTCTGACATGTTTTGCTTCGTTCCGATATTGTATTTAGACGCGTTTTGAGACCTTTAGTGAGCAAAAGCCAAAATTTTGACATTCACTGAATTTATTAAGTAGCCCGCATAGGTTCTGAGTAGAACACCGCAGAGAAGCCTGCAGATATACCAGTAGTGACGAAAGGAAAGTGATCCACGAAGACCATTCTCAGGAATGCTAATAACTTGTCGCACTTCAGAGCTTGCATTCGGTTATGGGTCTCCCGCTGGAAAATTCTTAGGGGGTTTCCTTTATGGTATGTACTGCTGTGTACTTGTAATTCTTTTCCACTAGCGATTTTTGTTTTGGTGAAATTTCTATAGACGTAACTTAATTAGTTAGGATCATTATCGTGGTTGTATCTACCGGTAGTAAATCTCCGGACTGCCGAGTCCCTTAATGTTTATGATTGTTGTTTTATTTAAATTTTTCCCTGGAGGGAGTGATACTCTAATTACTGTCTCTAAGGTGCAATTCTGTAATCATTTTAATTAATCTGGCTCCTAAGTTGTACTTCAATGTAAGATAATAACACAACGTATAGACACATGTTGTGTTGTTATATTTATACTTATTCCTATTATATGTTATATTACACAAAAATTTAAATAAATAATCCAATTTTACCGATAAAGGACTCAAAAAAGCTTGATAAAAGACTCAAACCTAATCTTTTTAGAAAAAAGTGGCAAAATTACAGACCTAATGACATTTTAAAATAGTCAATAACTGAACACAAAAACTGTGTCCAGTTCGTTATTGACTATAAAATATGATCAGTAAGACCTCCATGCTTATTTCGATGTATTCTATAAAACCAATCGAGGATTTTTCACATTTCTACCTAGAATGAATGTCACTTTAGCGAGATATCATCCAGAAATGGCAAATTACTCGATATTTCCAGACATTTTCCAGATATTTCGAGACATTTCCAACCAAAATCTGTACAATTTTTGATATAGAAATAAATAAAATAAAAAAATTCTTCAAACAGACTCAGTTCAAAAGCTCCTTTATTAAATTGTTAGACGGTCGCTCGAGGGTGTAATATACATTCAACATAGACAAAACATTCAACATTAGGTATTGCCCAAGGACCACTTCTATTTGCCGTGCAATACATGGCGTTGACCTTGGAACTCACGTTCTCCACACTTGCGCTATGATATTGGACCTTGTATCATTGTATGTGTTGATTTAAGACACTCTTCATTTAATTCTAAAAATATTATAATTTATAATATCCCTATTATCAAAACTGTATTGTGTAATCATGTTACATTCAAAAATTCATATTTTGTAATCTAATATCACACTAAGACAATCTATGAGGGCGCATAACGACGTGTTAATGGTCTATTTGTTAAAAAATTAAAGAACAAGTGAGTTTCATTATGTAATTAGAAACTTTATTACAATAAACTAAGCCAACTCACCACTTAATTGTACCCTTATCATTCGTATTCTATCAAGGCAAGATTATAATTGAGAGAGGGAAGAAAACCGCAGAAAGACAACCCTTAAGCTAGGAGTTCAAAATATAAATCCCTTCCCCTCCCTTCTCTCCACCACCTCTCGACCAGACTCTCGGCCCCCAAAGCCAACATCACTTATATTTATAAGCATTTGAACTCCATTGGTACTGGAAGCTATTTCAAGCATATTAATAGATGTTCTGCGGTGGAACTTGACTTAACTAGACATAATTTTTTGTGAAATTATTATTATTTAAATAATTATTAACGCGTGGTTATTAAATTTATAATATTGGCTAATTTTAACCATAAATCTGAATCATCATAGCGTACATCTCTCTTTCGCCATTTTAGAAGACGAGCTAATTGTTCGAGACTTACTCATGTTTTAGCATCATGCTTCTACAGCGCGAATTGTTGCTCTATTTTCCGCAAATCAAGGCTTAGACCCTGAGGCTCCTATCATACCTTGACCTCTCACTCTCCATCCGGGTATGTATTGGGTGTAACTAAAAAAAAATGTTTTTTTGAAATAGAAGATTTTTTTGCCCTATCCATTTGATGGATGGTGGCCAGAATATCTATCTTAGTAGAATCGCTGTTTCAGGTTTAAACGGGTCTACCAATTGGAGTGCCCGTAAAACGGAATCAAAGAGAAGAACGAATTTTTGAGTGCGGGCCGTACGTAGCTTACATTTTTCGTGTACGGCATTTTTACTTCGATAGTAAATATTTTTACAAATATAGATTTACAACTATTGAAAACCTCAACATCCAAGTCAGTCCCTCATGACTGAGGGTCGTAATCTTCATGACCTCCCACCCTTTTGACTATTCTCTTCCATCTTTCCCGGCATCCTGCAAATCCTAGTCTATAGTACCTGTAGTTTTTTCCATTTGGTCGTTCCAACAAGTGGGCGAACATTCTATTCCCCTTTAGCCCTCAACGTGGCTCACTTCAACAATCTTCTTTTCAGGAAAAATGTCAAAAAAATTGGAAAATTCGTCTCAGACAAGTAGTTAAGAGTCTCTTCTTGATTTTGAGTTCTTGTAAAATGTGTGCATGTGCGTCTCACTGTCTATGGTATATGCAACATGCATCTCCAATATCACATCTCCAAGGCATCGATCCTCCGTCTTTATTTTGCTTTTACAGGCTACCAAACACCTTATAGGCCTGGCTTTGATTGTTTTCCATACTTGGGTTGTGTTGTGTCGAGAGATAGTATGCGTGTTGTGTCGAGAGATAGTACGCGTGCGTGAGTTGAACGAAGAATCATGTCCATCTGTTAAGAGAAATGAATAATATTAGGCATCAATGTTTATGTTTGAATGTTCTCGCATTTATATATGTGATAAGTAAGTGCAGGACAGATGGAGATACAGAATAGCAAGAAATACTCACGATTTACAACGGTCGGTTTATTGATTGCAATAAGGTTACAATAAGGGTTTGTCGTGTAGTGCAATAGACAGTACTGGTAACGGCTAAGGCGGTCAGCGAAAGAGTGTCTGCTCGGGCCGCGGGCGGCCGGTACCTCGATGGCCGCGGCGATCTCCCATTGGTGGCGATGATGAAGTTCGCCTCGAGCGGCGATTAGTTGCTTTTCTACATCCGAGGGACTAGAGTCGCGGCAGTTCTTTTGGACATTTTTTCATATCAAGGCTGGATATACAACTTTTAGCCAAACATATTCGTCATTTGACTTCTAGTTTGCAATAATTATAGATCTGAGATAATGTCCTTGACGATTTTATGATTTGGAGGTACACTACTGTAAAATTCAATTTTAGTGCTTTTCTTACTTGCTTTCATGCATTCCAAACACTGAAGGATTCCCTGAGTAGAAACGTACTTCTTCCTCATCACACTACACATTGATGATCACCATCATTGACCAACTCTGTCAGAAGTTCGTTTTAGCTTGTTTTTCGTTCACCTAACGTAATTAAAATAAATAATAATGAATGTAACCAAAGGAAGGTATTTTGTAAAGATAATTTTTAAGGATTTAAATTTGGACCAAAAAATGTTATCATTTTTGGGAAGGGATAATAGGGTAACTTTTTTGAGTAATTGAGCAATTAAGGGAGGGACTAACCTTTGTGGGGATTACAAAGTTAAAAGCAGAACGACACGAGATTAATTCAATTCAATTAAAAATTTTGATTGGGGTATTGACGCAGATGTCTGGATTTATCACAGGAACAAGGGAGTAAGGAATAAATCAAGGTTGTGTGGGAAGCGAGCAGGAATAATCGCTGGGTACCAGGGGCTTAGTGTTAATCAATTTCTTGTACCTGACCACCTTTTTCATGGTCTTAAGAAGCAGGACTGAATTATAAATATATTTATTTTTCAATTAATGTATATTATGGATGTCTCACAGAGACGAAATTGTATTTTATTATTATTATTGGAAAGTAGGTATAGAAGACATTTATGGTGTATATCGGACTTACGACCGATCGTATGGTAGGCTTAAGTGATCACTTTACACATATGTAACGTTCGCCATTTCCACCATGATAGAATATACCATGTCTTACTAATTTTTGAAAGTTGTATATATTTGGATTATATGACACACATCACGTATGTGTTGTAACAACCTATTATACCGGCCTGTGACAGCCATTTTTCTTCCCCCTAAATCCCCACAGATGTCGCTAATTATTTTTGATATCGTTAATGTCGATCAATGAGACTCTCACAATTGATTTTACGGAATTTATGAAGCAAAATACAGTTTCGTCTCTGTGAGACATCCATAATATACATTAATTGATTAATGATGTCTCTTGACAAGAAATCCAGTACTACCGTTCTGAAAGATTTGAACAAACTCAAAAATATTCTGAATCTTTATTTTTCATTTAATCTCTTATTTTATTTCTTAATTTTTATTATAATTTATTTTTCACGCTACGATAAGTCATGAGGCTCAATTACTATAACTTAACACACCACAAAAGGACTCAATCTTGAGATAAATACACATGTACCAACTAAAGTTGTACGAAAAAGAAAACCCCGGATAATCTTTTTTCTATATCAAATCGTTTGAGGCAACCGATTTACTACATTTTTGTTAAGCGTATCATTCAATTCGTATCATTTGTGTGATTTATGTCATTGTGTTCATTTGCGTCATTCCCATTTTTTGGGATGTCCGTATCACTCGTGTTATTTGTGACATTTGTGCCATTTGCGCCATTCATGCAATCCATATTATAAACGGCATATGGCAAACTCATACATATTTTCGAGAACAAATAGATCCCAATTAGCCTAAAAAGAAAACCCTTTGAATCATGCATACTGCCAGTGATGACGTATGGAGTGGAGACTATGGCCCTTGCAAAGAAACGTGTAGAAAAGCTCAAATGCACGCAACGGTCCATGGAAAGATCCATGCTTGGAGTAAGCCTAAGAACTAGAGTAGTGGACATCATGAATCGTGTAGCGAAGCTAAAATCGTAATAGTGCAAGGCAGGAAGGACTCCCAGACTTCTGAAGTGGAGAATTAGAAATGACGAAATTAGGCGCAGAACTAGAGTAGTGGATAACATGGATTGTGTAGCGAAACTAAAATGGCAATGGACAGGACACGTTGCAAGGCAGGATGCTACAAGATGACCTCCCAGAGTTCTGAAATGGAGACCTTGGGAGAATAAAAGAGGCACCGGAAGACCTCAAAAGAGATGGGCCGACGATATAGCTACTGTGTGGGGAAAGAAATGGCTACAAATAACAAACAACAAGGAAGGATGGAAAGGTGTGGAAGAGGCCCATATCCAGCAGTGGAGAGGTGAAGGCTGATGAAGAAGAAAAAGAAAGATATTATTAGTGTCATTTGTTTATTTGTATCATTCGTGTTATTCGTGCCATTCGGCATTCGTGTAAAAAAGAAGTGGAAAACATACTAAGCCCTACACAAACGTTATTTATTAGGTCCTTACATATGAAATTGGCGTTTAGTATGGGAGGAACATAAAGCCGATTTTTTTTATTATAATATATTTATTTAATCAAAGTATGTACCATTGCTATCTTTACTTTTGCCATCTCATAGGTAGTTCATCGATCCCTTTACTAAAAAAACCATTCGGAAGGGAATCAATAAAATCTTTGAAGGCGGTTTGGACTGCCCCATCGGAGTTGAATTTTTTCCTTTGCAAGAAGTTATCCAAATTTCGAAAAAAATGGTAATCTGTTGGGGCAAGGTCCGGAGAGTACGGTGGATGTCTTAGACATTCAATTTGGTAGCCGTCTGTTGTGCAGTGTGTTGTCTAGCGTTATCATGAAGCAGCAATGGCCTAGAGTGATTAAGCACCAGCCTCGTTTGTTTAGCAGCTAGCTTTTCCATCATAATTTGCAGTTGCTGACAATAGACATCTGCCGTAATCGTCTGGCCAGATTTAAGAAAACTGTAGTGAACGACACCAGCACTAGTCCACCAAACGCTCACAAGTAACTTTTTTGGAGTCAATTTTCGCTTGGGGCATGGTTTGGCTGGTTCGGCAGGGTTCAGCCATTGCGATGAGCGCTTCCGATAATCGTACAGGATCCACTTTTCATCACAGGTAATGATTCGATTTAAAATCCCTTCATTATTGTGCCGGTTGAGTAATGCAACGCAGCAGTCAACGCGCGTTTGTTGATTTGCTTCACTCAATTCGTGAGGTACCCACCTTTCAAGCTTTTTCACCTTACCAATTTGCTTCAAGTGGATTAAAACAGTTTTATCACTAACACCGCAGCCTGCAGCTAACTCGGATGTGGTTTGCGATGGATCCGCTTCCACAATAGCCTTCAATTCTTCATTATCAACTTTGGTCTCCGGCCGTCCACGGGCTTGTTCTGCAGGTCGAAATTTCCAGAACGAAAACGTTGGAACCAAAAACGCACTGTGTTTTCTTTTGCGGCACCGTCGCCATACACATCATTAATCCTTCGAGCCGTTTCTGCAGCACTGGTGCCACGGTGGAACTCGTACTCGTAAATAACGCGATATTTCAAGTTTTTCATTTTGTAAACTGAATGACGCAAAGAAAAAACAATTGAGGAAAAAACAAATGAATTGTAATTTTCAAAACACAAATACATGAGTAAATAGCTGTATAAATTTGGATTTGGAATTCCTAACCAAAGAGAAGATATTTGAGATCAAATTTGCCAGTACGGCAAAACGCCAATTTCATATGTAAGGACCTAATATAATAATATAAACTGTTAATATTTCTAGTTTCAAATGTAAAGTATTAAACATAATATAAATAATGATAAACGCGAGAAATCTAAATCTAGTAGTTTTCTTTCAAATGTGTCTACAATATGAAAGTGCTGGATTCCAAGTTGGGTTTTTATTTACCCGCGATAAACTTCAGGATAATTTTAGTAATTCATTAAGAAATGTACCAACTAATAAAAAGTTGTTGGGACTTAAAGAAGCATAGAACTCGGAAGATATTTAATGGATAGAACGGCACATAAATACCGCTTAAACTGAACGTTGAACCTCTTATTAAAGCCCGTGTTTACCCACACCAGTTGTATAAGTTTAGAGTTTATATGAGTACAAAGACGTGTGACTCTGTAAGCAGGATGCGAATATTTGCGTTCTGGTAAAAAGATAACGGAAAAGTTACTCTGTTATTTTTTGAGTTTTTAATATGCAAAACTCCTCTTAGCCAAAAAGATTTAAGATAAAAAAATTACGAAGATTCAGCCGATGACTTGTGTACAATATTCCTTACATTTTATTTATTTTCTTAAGACTTCAATAATTATTTAGTGATTCAAGATATAATTAGTTTAGTATTGTCACGGGTCGTGGCTTTAGAAGACAAAAGAAAAGACAAAGTCACTAAATTAACATTATTTCGTAAGCTGTCACTTGTCTACGAACACTTAATTATCTGGGACATCTTTATTGAACATTGCTAGAACATTTTACCTAATTTTTGCACGTACTTGTCACATTTAACTCGCAAGAACTCGCTCGATTATTTCGCTTAATATCTGTCGCACCGAAATTCCATGACTGGCCAAACCAGCCGTCGTCCGGGGCTTATTTCGCATTGAAATGTCAAAAAAAAACTCCATTGCGCAGAGCTGTGCTGCCTTATATACGCCATACGCTACTATTTCGAACTCTCGAGAAGATTATTTTCCTTTCTAGTGCTTAGGAGAAGGTTCTCGTCACTTCTAGGCTATCCAGAATATAATAGTTAAATCTAGAGTGCTGTAGGCAGTTCTAGACCCTTAGTATTCTAATGTGACATATTACAAGAAGTTCGGACAGTGCGCAATTCCTTCTGCCTGCCATTTCATTACAGTATAATACTATACAAATAATATGCAAATATTATACGAATAAAAAATAGTATACAAATAAAAATTCGTCATACTGACTTTACAGCTACCAGTACAATTTTCCTTCATTGATCCATATTACGAGCCATTTCTGACCAGTTTTAGATTTACGAGACATATTAGGCTTTAACGAGCTTCTGCGCTCTGCTGGTCTTATGTAAAGTGATAATGTTTAGTGATAGCTGTTTATTCATCCTCTTTACATAGTTCTCCCAGCGATACTTACCTTCTTATTTTAATAAAGTTTGAGATGCCTATATCTTTTTACAAAGTATAGATACCCGTATATGGATAAAATAATACTCGCGTGAAGAATATTATAGAAGCAAAAGTGTACCGGAGACAAGTGGAATATTATCGAAAGACGATTATTGCGAATTACGGAATCGTGTTCCAGTAAAGGAAATCAGTGACTGTGTACTAAAAAATATGTATTTTAAGTGTTTCGTTTTTATCCCACAGCCGCGAGCCCGTGACAATATATATAAAATACAACTTTAGAAAAGGGTAGCGGTTTTGTGGAGTGATGGAATATTGAAATGTGGATGATTATTCTTGCTGGAGAGATCTTTTGGAGCAAATAATATAACATTAAAAGTCTATGGGCGCGCAGCGGAGGTCCGCCCAATCCGCAGGCAGAGAACCGAGTGCCCTTCTTCGTGCGTGAACAAATAATATATACGCCGTCTGAGGCAATTGCACAAGCTCGCTGATAAGGCATTTACGTTTTTTAAATTCTCACATCTTGGCGATGGTCATTTGTTTTGGTAAGGAGGCTATTTCTCTATTCCGTTTCTTAATGCTTAAATAATTTATTTAATGTGGATGTATTATCAGGCCTTCATACACAACGTGGGGTCCTAACCACTAGACGATCAACCTTTTTCATTGTTTTAATTTCCGTGCCGTCCCTTTTTCTTTATGTTTTCCCCGAATTGGGGGAGGTCTTTTTATTTATTTTATTTTCATGAATTATTATTTCATTTTCACTCAACTGCAACCGACATCCACTGCCGCCGCCGTGAAAGATGTCTTGTCAAAATTTTTATTTTATTCTGTTTTTTTTAAATATTATTATTCTTGTTTATATATTGTTATGTTATGTTTATTATGTTATATATGATGCTAATAAAGATAATTTCCTTGCGACGGGGGCTGTGAATGGTTGTGTTTGCGACCGTGCCCCCTCGCAAAGGTTTATACGACCCGAGCGAGGGAGCATGGTCCTGCATTGTAGTTGAAAAAAAATGTCAACCTGGAGACGATTGAGTAGGACCGATATGGAAGCTTTTGCTCTTAGAACGGTCCTGGGTAAGCGGTGGGTACCATTCACAGGCCTTATATACCATACAACACTTATCTTAACTAACCATAAAGTAATTATGGTGTGCATGTAACTTTGTTTAAATATTTACATTGTTGAATTTGCATGACATTGTCAGTTGTATAAAGAGATATTCCATATATTTTAGGTATAAAATATACAATATAAAACAATTGTTTAAAATGTACGCATATGTATATATAAATACAAAGATTTAGGTGCAAAAACGATAGTGATGGTCAATTCGTAATACGTGCATTATTTCGCTGTGTTAAGTTAACGGATACGCCCTTCTCGTATCCGTAAACTTAACTCAACTAAAAAATGCGCGTATTAACGCACTGTACCCACACTAACTCTATTGCAAGCTTATATGAAAAGACCTATAGGTGGTAGCGGAGAGGCTTGCTACATTATTATGTAGCAAGCATAGTATTCAGCTAAGTCCAGGATCTTCCTTTATTACATGAGCCGTGTTTGTCTTTGCTGGTTCTTGGGATGTCATTTGGGCCTTTAATGTGGAAGTTTTCTGTTGCTTTGCACATTCTTTGGCATTAATCATAAAGATTCCTCCACCTTTTGGGAGCATTAACTATCTTAGGGTGCTCTAACCAACTTTACCTTAAAAGCTTGTCCCGGTCAACACTCGATTCTTGTCTATATTCGCCAACATGACTGATGTCATTGCTCACTCCCTACCTCGTGAAGGAGGATAGATCAGGATTTTCCAATCGAACCTGGTGTGAACATTAAAATAAAAATTTGCATAAATTAATCAACACTGGCTGGCCCACACCGAGGGTTCCGGGTTCGATTCCCGGCAAAGGGTTCCGGGTTCGATTCCCGGTGAGGTCACAATTTAATCAACGTGATTTACTCAAGCCTGAGTGTTTTGTGATGTATTTCGCTTCTGTAATTGGGCCTCCTGGCCTGTTGAAGCGTAAAAAAAAAAAAAACATCATCATCATCATTCTCATTCCCTTGTCCTAGTAGTCAAGAACCCAAAGGCTTGACAAGGTGCTTCCGTATTCTACTGTATTATATTGCTTTCGTATATGTTAACCAGTCAAGACCTATCCTCTTTTCATACACTTTGTTCTGTTGTTTCTTCCAGCTTAATCTGAGGTGTCCCATCATTGGCTTTCCTTCCGGAGTTTAATTTTTGGTACTTGTTCCTCTGGCATTCTTAGCCCACATCCAAGCCATTTTATTTGTGATTTCTCTTTATGTAGGAGTAGAGGCTCCATGCTGAGTGTGTACCTTATGTCGGATATTCTCACTCTGTCCACCTAGATTCTTGCTCTCACCCTCTCCGTTACGATATAAATTTGATGGCCATATACCAGGGTGGGCCTGTACACAGATGGGATTTATTTAAATATATAAATTATAATAGCGTATCCTTTCTTCACGAGCGCCAATCGACTTAACCCGTGTGTGGCGGCTTCCGGCCCGGCAGGAGGGATGGTTCCGGGCGGTGTTGGGGAAGTTGCCTAATTGCGAAACTTTAGGCGCCGCGTCTCTAATTACTCGGGATTTCTGGTCGCGGTGCTGCAGGGATGACGCATTTCGTTTTTGAGTGATGAAGCGATGTAATTAATACATGACAGTATTTCGACAGCCTGTAAAGTAACTGGTTTTAAAAATATATTATGTTGTATTGACATCATCTTCCTATATTAATGATGTCGTTTATAAAGAGGAGAGTGAGAAAGATTAATTTTTAAATTAATTGATCGGCTATTGATAAAAAATACTATAGTAAGGACTTAGAAAAACTTCTCGAGTGATCTCACCACTAAATTGCAGAAGTCATATCAAT
This sequence comes from Agrypnia vestita, assembly GCA_016648135.1. Classification (NCBI taxonomy): domain Eukaryota; kingdom Metazoa; phylum Arthropoda; class Insecta; order Trichoptera; family Phryganeidae; genus Agrypnia; species Agrypnia vestita. Next base: position 38,123 of record JADDOH010003597.1, on the reverse strand, counting down.
TGGCATATCAGCACACTCTTTGCTGTCCGGACAATAGACGACACGAGCAAACGAATGCACAGGGAACCCGAATTACACAGAAACAATTCCCTGCTATTTATCATCTGGAATCAACGACAACGCGTATAAATAACCACAAGTAGAGACACAAGGTGTCAAATTAGAGTCTGGGAAGATAAGCCAAGGTCGGACCTGCTAGCGTGGGTGGGAATTGAGTCGCTGTCATGTATATATCACATAGATTTATTAATTCTCATTGTTTTTACTTTAAAACAGAGAAGTTGTCGTTTAATTTCACAAAATGCTATAAACATATAACATATATATATTTGGCTTTGTGAACAATGTATGTTTTATTTACTAACCTTATTTTTTTACTTTGTTTACATATTATTTAGCTTATTTAAAGAAAAATCATTTTGAAAAAAAACGATTAGATCATTACATTATACAACTGTTTCAGTTACAACTGTTAATATAGGTACTTAAAAAAAGACTGTTGTCTTACCACGTCTCCAGCAAAAATCCATTCTCAAAAATCCACAAGAAGCAAAAACAATATTAACTTACTATTGTTAAAAACAGCAACTGCCCAACTACACCGTACATACATAGGAGTTTAATGGTATAATAAATACGATTATCAAGCCAGAAACATTAAACACATTTTAACAATTTAAAAAAAATTGAGCTATTATATGATTGTGAATCAAATTAACTTGCAATCCAATGCTTGCAGTGCTTATGAATTGAGATTATTTTATTGTAATTATGCATGTTGTTATTTTAAAAGTGATAGATATTTTGTATCGAAGAAAATGTGAATTCCCTTCCAAAGCACGAGTTAAAACACTTTTCTTAATAATTAATTATCCAAAAATGGATTGCGGTCAAAATCCAGTAATTGTGTTCTTAGAACACACATTAAATATATATTTGTCTATAAAAGGAGTTATATAAAGTTAAAAATAATATTGCTTAGTATTTCATTATAAAGAGGTATCATTACCAGGTGTGTAATCTATGTATACTAGATAAATTTTGGAAACAATTTAGAACATACATAATTTTTACAACATTCAAAAGTTTTATGATATCTGGATTGCTTGCGGTGGAATTGGTGAACGTTGCATTATGTAAAGTGATCACTTAAGCCAGCTAATACATGTCATAAGTTCTGTGGTCTATAAATACTTTCATACACGTTTCTCATATTAATAGCTTCGTTTTTGTGTGACTTCTACAGTTTTTCTTAATTAAATAGAAGATCACTTTGCTATAAGGTACCCATTTCATAAATTGCACGGGGTAATAATTTTCAAAATTAAGAGTATTGTATCTTTAAATCTATTCCAAACATTTTTTTTTTCTGTAATATTTTTTAAGATAAGTACCTGCATTGTAAATACCTGCATTATTTTGCAAAAAGTTTATTCTAGGTCCCATTTTATTGTTTTATACGTGTTTTCCTCTTGATTATCGGAATGAACGTTTATCCGTGTGAATGAGATAGACATGCGAATATGAGAGAGAGTGAATGACATAAATCAAGAGGCGCCACTTTGGTTGCTCTCTTTTGTAAAGTAGCCACCGCGACGTGAACATAATTCTTATGGTATTATAACCGAATAAAAAACCTGTAAACCAATAAAATAAAATAAAAAGCCGACAACGAGTTTTTCTGGATTTCCGAAGCAACAAAGCTCTACTCCTGCCACAAAAGAAGAAAAAACATTACAATTTGCATGAATTTTTATAATAAATTCTGCCAAGCCTTCCGGTTACAATTGTAACCACCGCGATAAATCCAATTTTTTGAGCGACCAAAGTAACATTTTTATTAAGTTATAATTTTCTTAAGTTTCCCGAACAATTTCTCGATATTATGCAAGCAGAAACTGCTATGGGTGCGCTTCGATATGCATCCGCAGCTCGGAGTTCATAAATATGTATTGCGGATTATGTAAAGTGGTTGGAATCTCGGACCGAAGCCACCGGATTTATTAAGCATTTGTGGTCTGCTTCTTGCTCTGGCTTTGCTCGACTCCGGGCCACGGTTCTGTCTGCTCCAGAACTTCCACCACTCCCACTTACTGCCACAAAAACATGAGAAATTATTACTCAGAGGATACTTCGAAACACTTTATATTAATCATGTCGCTGCTATTCTCGAATAGACTTATTTCTCTCAGAAAAGCAATGCGTGTATTCGAGATATCAGCGTCACAATTTTCACAAAGATTTGGATTGTTTCACACGCAAAAATATATAATAAATCTAATAGTTTTTGCCTTATTTTTCATTGTTTGAATTAATACACTAATTGTAATTTATAAAAATTAACTGTGTAAACAGCACTTTTTTATTGAAAAAAATTTAACATGTTTCAAAGCCAATCTTATTTTCATGTTAAGTAGGTACTTTCCTATTTATTATTCCTATTCATTTTCCATGTATAACTTATATTAATATTTTGATTATTTATACTTAGATTTTTAAATTTCATTTTGTACATTTGTTAGCCTGATGAAGAAGCCATTGGCTTTGAAACATGTTGAATATTTTTCAATAAAAAGGTGGTGTATACAAATTTAATTTCTATAAATTGTGATTATAATGTCACCACAAAATAATTTTGCTGTGTTTGAAGAAGAAGTAATACACTAATGTTTAAATATTTTTTTTTTTTTAATTTTCGGAATGCTACAGTAATGATGGTCTTAAAAGGATTTTAAAAATTTAAATAATTTTCAAATAGTATTCTAGTCCAATGTTAATAATAAAACCTCAAATTAATATATATATATTTGAGGTTAGAGATATATATATATATATATATATATATATATATATATATATATATATATATATATATTAGCTCTAACCTCTACAGATATATATATATTAATATATATATATATATATCTGTATTGGTTCTTCTGTCCTGAATAATGTAACACATATTAGATGACGTTATTCAGGACTGAAGAACGTACATTCTAAGGACGAGGAGAGCTGATCCAAACAGTCGACGATGACAGTGAGTTGGGATGAAGCCAGGTAGAAGTAACAGTCATTTTTAAATAAAGTCACTGCGAACCCCTACTATGTGATTCCTTGTAGTAACAATTGATCAAAAAGACAAAATATGTATATTTTTTTTATAAAACTTGTGAAATAGGCTTGGAGATCTCATTGATCGGACAGGAAGTCTCACAGTACAAAACTCAGTATCTCTTTGTCTGCTCTGCAATTGTGATCAGCTTGACCGGTCATAACCCCTTGCACTCAACCCCAAACCTCGATATATGTTTTCTTTCTATTCCAACCTTTTTATTTATTTTTTAAGACAATGCGTTAAGTATGGTAACCGCCATGCAAATAATAAATTAATTACGAATTTAACATAATTACATATATCGATCTTTTAACGACTCTCTAGGCGCTATTCTCTCCTCCCTGTTGTCATATCGCACCATAAGTACTTTAGTGTTTTAAGGCAGGATTCTGCTTTGGGCGCTCAAAAAGGGCTATTTTTATGAGGTTATGTATAAAGATACTGATGTAGAGTTTATAAGCTTAATAAATATACTCTTGAAAACATTAATTTTTTTATATATACATATTTTATGCACTTTTAACATACAAAAACACAATTAGAATACGACTCCTCGATTCGTAGGTGGGTCTGCGCTGGTATTGAAATTTAAAAACGGGACATCTACAACAGAATTGAACTAATTTTTTTAATTAGCATGCAAAAATAACAAAATGGCGGCAAAAAAAAATAATGTCATGTTTTTTCACTGGATTTCCCAAAAAAAAATTTTTTTAATAAATTCCGTCGGTTACTATAGGTGTAGAGAATATGTGGTCAAAATCAGTGGTTTCGGAAATTTTAGTATTAAGCTGTGTAAAAATGTAGTTAAGAGAAAAACGTGTTCAAAGTTTTTTAAAGGAAAAATCACAAAAACATTTACTAACACTTAATCAGCGATACCTGCACCATAAAAAACGCCTTCCGACTATTCCAAAAAATCATTTTCAAAGTTGAATCCTGCTTTAATTAAAAATATATCACTTTTAAGTTAATAATGCAGTTTTGAACCAGTACCAACGAATCTTTTAATCCTTCTAAAAGTGTAAATTTTTCATTCACATATCCTGTATTTGCGCCAAGTACACTAATTAGCGCGTGACATCATCGCTTTAAAATAAAGTCGTAAATGACACTCGCAAATCCTGAGAAATTTAATTAAACAAATCCCTTTCCGGGAGCCGGTCCGGGTTCGAATGCAATGATCCGGAACAGGGTGACTCCTCGATGCTGCGCCGCCCCGAGCGAGGCTTTGCGCCTGACAAACGGCGTTCCGCAACACGCAGAGCATACGGAGGCTGTATGCAAAGCGACCGGGTCAAGTGGGAGTGTGTAATGCATTTCCTACGTAGCACCCGCGGCTGTAATAAAACTCCTCGAGTTGTAAAACTCGTCTAAAATATATGGGCAAGCGGCGGTCGCGTTACGACCTAATTCTCAAAGCCTTGTGTGATTTTTTTCATTCTCGGTAGCAGTTAAGTTAATCGAACAATTCGGTCACCGTCACACCTTTCGTTACTTTTAACTAATTAACTATATCCGTTTTAAATGTATTTTAATTTTTATATTTTATGTAAGATGTGATAGAGACCTGGATGGTTTATGGATAACGCTTTATTTATGTATCTTCATTATTTAGTTCCACACATAATGTTGTGTGGGCTAATACATGATTTCACTTAAACATGTTGCATTCCATCTATTCATTTAAAAGTTTTTACAATAAAATGTTTGCATTCCTGTTTAAACCTCCTCATATTCATAATGTTTTGAATTTCCTTTGGCAAGCTATCGAAATTTTTAGACCTTTGTACATCATACAATTTTGTGAGGTGTTTTTCTTTTTCTTCGGTAGTCTTATGTTATCGCTTCCTTTTGTATTTAAGAATGAACATCCCTATTCAGCTTTATCCTATCATCAAAGTATTTGGGTACTGATTACACCATTAAATTATACTTTATTCTTTGATTTACTGTTTCTAGTCCTAGCGCATTCAACATTTTTGTTATTTTTGTTCTCCTATTATACTTCAATATAATGCGCATCGCTCTGCTTTGTACTATTTGAAGTTTCTTTAGCTTTCTTTTGCTGCTTATAAATAATATTCTGGAACAATAATCCATGTGCGGGAGAATCATAGTATTTATTGTATATTGATAAAGTTGTATTTTTAGTTATATATATTCTCATTTTTCAAGTAAGGAAACTTTTTTAATAATAGTTCATATAATAAACATATAATAATACAATACAAAGTCATTTTTCTTTTCTTTCTTTATTTATTTTATATGGCCAACCAATGAGCGAGATTAAACTAAATTATCATAGCTCTGTGCAATATTTGTGAATTTTTCTAACCACGGTAGTTTCTTCAATCTATAGTCTATTCTAATCAATTTGGTTAAATAGGGTACTGTCACACGAATCAGTTTATTTTTCCCGTAAGAGTTAACTTTTGTTTTGCCAAAAGGTATAATAAAACTTCTAGAGCTGTAATAATTGGCTAAAATATATGGGAAAGCGGTAGTTGTGTTATATATTGTTTCTCATCTTTATAGACCTATTTATGATTTTTTATTTGGGACAATTATTTCACTTTTCATTAGGTTATATGACATTATTAAAACATTTTATTTGACGAAGATACAGTGGTATCGAAACCGGTAGACGTAAAAGTTACTCCACGCGATTTATAAAAAGTTTTAAATTAATTTAAATTCATAATTATTTTGTGCTTTCGGTATTTTGCTAAAAGAGATGGAAACAACCAAAAAATATTGGTGATAAATGCTTTAGAATCACAGTGAAGAGTGGAGGAAAACAGTTGTCCCAAAAAAATATGAAAAAAAGACCACAGTACTTAATCATGAGCACATCCACTAAAAGAAATAAAACATTTCAGTCAGTCAGTTTATTTCTCACAACCCCTAACAACGCCTTTACCTGCACGTTATAAAACGAAAAGTTTCACATTATTATATGATGCTACCCTCTTGCGCTTTTATTCAACAGGTATATGGCATATCCGTAACCAATGTTATGAAAACTAACGAGTAACAAATATGATTTTTGCAGCCTGGGGCTTCTTGGCTGCACCGCACCCTGATGGGGTTATGCGCCCTCTCTAGCGGGTACAGCCTCCAGCAAGGCTTGGGCGGAATTATCGGTACACTCCCTCGCAGCTGCCTCGTCGTGGTCAGTTGTTACTGACCAGAGGGCAGATAATCATTTTAACCGCTTCAAAAGTGTTTATGTGAAAAGTATGCTTTATGATCTATAGCTATTATATTACGAAATGTGAGCATCGTCATATCAACAATATTTCTTTTATTAAAGAGTTAAGGTTGTTATTACGGTCGTTAGACATACCGAGAAGCGAATCTCGAAGTTTCGTTGGATACTCATCCAGGTGGAGGTCGGACCTCCAACTCCGCGGGTAAAGGTCGTCCTCCTGATGACGTTGGATAAGTATCCAACGAAACGTCGAGATTCGCTTCTCGGTAATACATACGGTGCGTATAAAATATCCGAAATTACAGTTAAAAATAATTATTTTTATTTATATACAATATTACAATCCCACTTCTTATATAAAGAAGCATTAAATAATCAGCTAAATCTTTTGTTGACGTTCGCTTTTATACTAATCATTGTTTATATATATTTATTTAAAGTGTTTTAATGATAATTCATTTCTCTTGAATACGTTTATTTTCTATTATTTTTTTGTTTTTTATTTTAAAACGTATTTTATGTTAAAGTAAAAATTCTTTTAACTAATTAACCATCACGCCGTATCCCCGAAGTGGTAGGCAGAGAGGATTGAACGTCACACTCTTCTATCCTGGTACACCACTTTTGCTTCGGCCACATTCATACATCTTCTCATACAAGTTCTACGGTTGTTGCGGCTTTTAACGGGGCCATCCTCAAACACTTGTTGTATCTGATCGTGCTAGGTCTTTTGCGGACGCCCTCTATTTCTGTCGCCTTCAACACTCGCCTCATATATTTTCTTAACCATCCTTTCCTCGTTCATACGTTCCACATGACCAAACCATCTCAGCACTCCTTTCTTTATTCTATCTATCACACTACAGCCATTCTTTTAACTTTATATATATTTTAAAAGCCGATAAGGGCGTCGATAAATAAATAAATTATTTACCTAATTTTCGATTAACCTCCATTTTCCGTTCACTTCTACTTACCATTAACCTAATTTATGTTTTGAAAATGCTGACCACGTACGTTTTTTTTCATCAATCAGAGTCTCTCAACGTATTAATCTTCTCTGGAACATACTTTTGAATTACTCTATGCAGAACCTTATATACATGCATGGTCCGATAATGGATTTTCTGTGTTTAGAGATATCTGGTTATCTCCTACATCATAATTGTCTTCATAAAAACCATTCATTATTTGATTTCAAAATGTGTGTATACCAGATAGACAAAACATGGCCAAATACTTGTGTTTAAAAATACATTAAAAAATACTATTTATTAAACAAAAAACAGAACGTGACATTATTAATTTTATTTATTTATCTGGAAATGTTGATCTCTGATAAGAACAAACTAATATATGAAAGATAATATATGAAAGATATTGGTTTAATAAAGAATATATGAAAGATATTGGTTTAATAAATAAATGTGTTAAAGCAAGTACATAAAAAAAATTGACATACATTTGTAATTCATTTTTTAACATCACCCATGCAGTTTCCAAATATTAAACACGTTGTTTCAAAGTTTTAAACAAATTTCATAATCGTAAATAATATTGACATTTGTTTATTAAAATTAAACAAATTACCGGTTAATACAAAGTGTTTTCATGTTAATTATAAAAAAACACATTTAACGTCAACAAACAAAACCATTTCATTTGGGTTCTGAAAAACAAATAGCAGCTTTTGAAATGCTTACCCATTTTTAAAAAGTGATTGGCCCGTATGTTTTTCGAAAATAAAACTTGTTTCATCGCCAAATTTATTGGAATTGGGCAATCAGTTGACAGCGACAAACTTTATTGGCCTAATATTATGTTTTAGATGTTTTAGACATCATTCATGTCTAAAACATCAATGTTTTAGACATGAATGATGTCAATTTTCAGCGGAATTGGGACAAGATGGGAAATAATCTAAATAGTAACTTCGAAATTTTCTGGGTGCACAATTCCTTGTTTTAGAGATATCAATTGACCCCCTTTATCACGTGAATTAAGGCCTCTAGATTATTTATGGGATTCTTTAAAAATAGACCCAACAACAAAACGACAATATCCAAATTATTAAAGGTTTTAATTATAAAGGATGTTTCTTTAGAGGTATTTACTTTAGAGGACTTTATAAATTAAGATCTATACTTGTTATGATTCTTCAGTATACCTTGTATTCTCTTGAAGAAGAGTGTTTGTTAAAATAAAATCAGTGGTTAAAACAAAGTTACTTGTTTTTAATTTTAATGAACTTTAAAATGAAATAAAAATCATGGTTTTGGCTTTATTTCAAAAAAGTGTTTTTAACATTAGTGTTTATATAGGGTATTTTTTTAAAGGTTAGTTTTATGGATTATTATCACTTTTCCAGTGACATTTTTAGAAAATTTGACTCCTGATTTATGTTTAGTTTGGTCTGCCATATCACAGTGAATAGTAAAATGCTTATTGTTCTTTATATTAATTGTATTAATGTTTTCATTTACTGAATATTTATTTGTTTTAATGCATTAATATAAATATTTTTATAATATATATTCATGTTTCATTAATATATAACATAAATTTATTTATGTTATATATTAATGAAACATTAATCAGCTGCCAAACTAAACATAAATCAGCTGTCAGGAGTCACATTTTCTAGAAATTTCGCTGGAAAAGTGATAATAATCCATAAAACTAACCTTTAAAAAAATACACTTTATAGACACTAATGTTAAAAACACTTTTTTGAAATAAAGCCAAAAACATGATTTTTATTTCATTTAAAAGTTCTTTATATTAATGTTTCATTAATATAAAGAAATAATAAATTAAAATAACGGGATTTCCTACCATAATAGAAGAATTACCAGGTCCCAGACAAATTTCATAAATAGGTAAACAAAGTAAACTCGGTAGTTAGCTTCATATTAGGCTTCACTTGGATCTCGACTTCTGGAGTGAACGGGTGTGCTTACCACCAATTCGAAACAGAACTAAAAATACAAGGCGAAAATCCTTTTGACAATGAACATTGCTATCTGTCATATATACACACAATGAATAATAAAAAAGTATACTGTACTCAATTGTACTGGCGTATTCCAAGTCTAAGTAATTTTTTAGTTCGGGTATATTTCTACAAAAGAACACTTCTTGATACCTCGTTTGTCTCGGTATATTATATGAGACCATTTAAATAATTTCAGGGCGGTCGAACATACTTTTTATTATTTTAAATATTAATAATAAATCGCTGACATCTCTTCTGTATGCTCATTTCTTCAAATGAAGAACGTTCATAAGAAAGTTCCTTCTAATCGTCTGCAATGTACCATATCCTTCACGAACAACATGTTCAGAACTAACGTGATTAGCCTGTGCAACATTGCACAAAGTTTGGAGATATCGCCTTGGGCGTGTCGGGGTGTGGGTGAGGGGTTCTTTGGGTGGTAATTACGCCACTGCCACCCACCTGCATGTATAATTCGGTTTAACAGATCGCCCTCCTTTGGACGTCAATGCCTACACACCGAACACATTACACAGACGTGTGGTAATTCCGACATGGGCGTACACCCGTGAGAGCCTCGGGAAAGATTTATGATAATAATTATTAAATCAACAACAAAAAATAGTAAACTTGACTAATAATTTATTATGAAAACTCTCGACCAGGAAAAGAGGATTGAATATGCCCAGAATACGCACATGTATATAAGTTTGACTGCTTTTTTTTAGATATGTGGGCAATGTTACAATACATCGTTGTCCAAAATCAAGGATTCGACTTCATTCTTAAACTGTTCCTATTTTAGATTGTATCTTTCTTGAAATTTGTTTTGCGACAACAATGTATTTTACCATTTAACTCCCTAGTATGTATAATGATGTTGTGCCATGGTGATTCTTAAAGTTGGTATCTTTATTTTTCCATTTGTTCTATGTCTATTACTTATACAGTCTAAGGGGTGAGATTTATTTATAAAATAATGTTTGCAAATTTGGCATAGGGAGTTTGTTTTGAATATTTTTGTGAGTAATGGTACATTTAATTCTTGAAATATATTTACAGTAGGCTAGTCATAAGGTTTTTTGAGAATCGTTTTAGTAATTATTTTTTGTATTATGATTAATGACTGTACGGTGGACTTACAAGCCCCTCCCCACCCAATAATACCATACTGTAAGACGGGCAGCACCAACGCGTAATACACCACTTTAATAATATTTTGTTTAATATATTGCGTAGATTGTAAAAAAACATGTATCAATTTTCTCAATCGTTCCACGGTCAGATTGACATGGTCTTGCATTTGACATGTTTGTCAATTGTTATTCCTATGTGACGAGTGTTGACGCCACCAGAAAGATAGGATGAACGCGGAAGCCGTCGCATGATCAGATGAATCAGGTACTGAAGAAGTTTCAACAATCGTCGAACTTGTATACGAAGATGTATAAATGTGGATGAGGCAAAAGTTGTTTGTCAGGATAGAAAAGTGTGGCACTATATCTTCTCTGCCTTCCCCTGCGGGAAAACGGCGTAATGGTAAGTAAGTTAAATGAATAATTACTGACTACAAGACTAAAGTACAGTGTTCCTCGAGATAAATCCTCGCATCCTTGAAAGAGGTACTTTAGCTAAATATTAAGCATCTACCTAAAGGAAGTAAGACAAAAATAAAGAGATTATTAATAGCTTATATATATGATTCGGTTCATTAATTCTGCGAAGTTGATTTATGGACGAATAAATGAGATTCCATATGAAACTCATACAAATAAATACGTTACGATTTTCTTTACCAAAAATACTTTTATATTAATGGCTTATTTTCAAAAATTATTCGATCAAAAAAACTTTGAGTGGATATCTGTAACCATATTAGTTTACCGATAAACTCAAGAAATCATTTACATTTTATTAAATAATATATTCATATAATTTTCGAGATTATTGTATATATTAATTTCATTTACATTATACTTCACTGAAAAAATCTGTAGTGTGGAACTTTCAATAAAGAAAAAAGCATAAATAATGATTAGCCACCAAAAATCTAATATTTATTATCTTGATATTATTAATTAATAATCTTTTTAAATAACTATAAGATGACTTGGCGGTAAAATCAAACATAATTATTTCGTTGTATGTCCGTCCCCGTTACTTCGTGTAACGTCCGTAATTTCGTTCGAATTCACGGCTAAAAAAATGAAATAAAGCGGAGATGGGGCTTGAACCCGAAGGCGGCAACGATAGTGATGTTGCTATCGCCGAGCCTGCATTACTCGTCAAAAATACAGTACATGTAGGACTTAGCAATGACGCGAACCATTTAATGTTCCGCCCAATTGGCAGAGCTTAGAATAGACGAACGAACAGATAGACGGACGGACGGACAACGAAATTATTATAATTGGGATTCAAAGGGATACAATGTAATATATTTTTTAACTTATGTAAATACACATACAAAAAGGTTTTCATGGTTGATTATTATAAACCAAAAAACCTACAAGGTAGGCGCTTGCATTTATAACATTTTAACGTGGCTTCTACGTAAGCATATATTTTGGAAAAGAATCTAAAAAAATATTATTATTTTACTAGTTCTAGTATTTTATTTCGATTTTATTTCAAAATGTATTTTTAGGTAAGAATGATGTTTCGGTGTACTCACTGCACGCCCCAGCTAGCATGATTTCTTAAAAAGGCTTTGCCTAAAATTCAGGTTGCCGATTATATTAATTAAATATTCCATTAAATTTTACAAAAAAATTATATTACTAAAAGGTAAAGCTTGCAAAAATTAAGAACCCTAAAACAATTTGATACATAGAGTATGATATCTTTTCTAATTTTTTTTTAAATAAAATGTTTCGAAAGTCGTGTTATGAAAATGACGTTGCGAGCTAAAAAAAATTTTGTTCAACTATGAATTCCAGAAAGAAAATCCTGTCTTAATATCACGACGCTAGAACTCTCGACAAAACAAAACGAGCAGGAAAATCTACCAGGTTTTTTAATTAACTAATTCAAAATCATCTACACTGTGTTAACACTACCTTCATCTTTGCTCTTAATTTGTCAATTATTACTTTATCTTCTTAAGCGTTCTTACAGGACTCAGTGACCGCAGGACTTAATGACCGCAGTCACTACAAGGCGCCATCAATCCCTTGTCATTGACTTTGTGGTCCAGTGTGCTGGGTACTTCCCCACCTCTTGCTCTCTGTATTTGTCATCCCTTTGATCTCAATTCTGTCGGCCTGTGTGCATAATGAAACCATTATGATATCGTAAATAGATATTCCACTAAGTTACCTTATTTTCGCTGCAATTTGCATTTAAACAATTCTAGTTAATAAAAAAATATCAGCAAGAATCAAGGCCAGCCGTTACATTTCTTAGATTAATATAGATTGAGCTTTCTGGGCTATTCTGCCATGTGTAACCATAGATTCTGGAAGCATCGCGACGCAAAATTTATCTATAAAAGAGTAGATTGTTGGTCTTGTGGTTAGGACACTCGCCTCGTGATCCAATGGTCGCGGGTTCGAATCTCAGCCCAGACTAGCAAGTTAGTCCTATTTTCATAGCACAAGCGTTTAGCTTAGTTTGAAAATAGTAAGAACATTGATGTGACACGTATTCCGTGTTCGCATCTCTATTTTAAAAAAAAAAAAAAAAAGGGGACCGACCGGCTACTACGCAGCCATCATTGTTTGACGAATGCGATATCACCAGCGACAGAAACCACAGTGTGGCCAGCGTGTTTTTATCCGAGTGATAGATTTTTGACGCGAGTACCTACCGACAAGCGAGAAGTTTTCTAGTATGGACTTGAGCGATTTAAGTAACATGCATCAATATATGAGAAAAAAGTTATTCAGGAGTGATAAAAGTGCAGCGCAGATTCTAGAACGAATTACAAAATTGGATAATTAGTGTGTGAATTATTCCAGAAACTATTTTCGATGTTCATAGCGTTATCTTTGTGGTTGGACATAATTATCAATTTAAATTAAAAAAATTTATATTAAACACTCAACTAGTTACTCTACGTCTACCGGTTTCGATATCGCTGTATCTTCACCAGGACGGACGCAAACTAACTATCTATTACCTATTCTAGCAAACAGATCAATTTGTAGCCACGCCCCGTTCAAAAATTGATTTGTTTGCTAATGTATAGTTAGTTTGCGTCCGCCCTGATGAAGATACATTAGTGTCTAAACCCGTGGAAGTAGAGTTACTAGTTAAGTGTATAATTTTTTAGTGACCGTGTATTGAAAGACAGTGCTCTAGTTAAGTTCGTATACTTGTTGCGATATTAATAGAAACTTTCGTTGTGTTTAATTTTTGACATATTTTGAAATTTTATATCAAATCTGAATATAGTGATAATAATTGTCATAGGAATATAAGGAGTAACATTTTTATTTCGATTTATTTTGCATAAAATACAGTTCAGAATATTTTGAGTTTGTTCAAATCTTTCAGAACAGTGCTAGATTTATGTCACAGAGACATTATTAATCAATAATGTATATTATAGATATCTCACAGAGACGAAACTGTATTTCTTATGGGAAAGTAGGTATAGAAGTCATTTGGGTGTACATAAGACTTATGACAACTTTAAATCCCCACAGATGTCGCTAATTATTTTTAATATCGTTAATGACGCTAATGAGAAAATCTACAATTGTTTGCGGAATTTTGAAGCAATATACTTTTTTGTGTAATTAAATTCATCCGAATTACTTGCATTACACTAGGATACGCCAGGAATATCCTAGTGTAATGCAAGTAATTCGGATGAATTTCATTACACAAAAAAGTATATTGCTTCAAAATTCCGCAATCAATTGTAGATTTTCTCATTAGCGACATTAACGATATTAAAAATAAATAGCGACATCTGTGGTGATTTAGGGGAATGAAAATGGCTTTGTACAGGCCACATGGAAAGGCGGTTACAACTCATATGTGAAAGCTTGGTACACAATTTGAACATATATACAACTTTAAAAAAATTAGTAAGCATGGTATATTCTATCATGGGTAGAAATGGCGAATGTTACATTGTGTAAAGTGATCACTTAAGCCAACCATAAGATAGGTCATAAGTCCTATGTACACCCAAATGACTTCTATGCCTACTTTCCCATAAGAAATACAGTTTCGTCTCTGTGAGATATCTATAATATAAATTAATTTAAAATATAGTTAACTATGGCTTATTTGAAGTAAGGCACGCCGTTGATGGATAGCCCCAGTATGACTTTAAACAATCTTTAACGTACGGCAGAATAACTCAGAAAACATCTCCAACCAAAAAACCACACAATAAATCAACATAAAAATCAATTTTACACGAGTTTAAAACTTGTACTGGCAGGAAATACCTTAATAAGCTACAACATATCAACTTTTAATAAAACACACAGCGTAGCTGTTGTACGAAGTTTGTTCCTTAATCTTGTTACGTCGTAAACTTTAAAACAACTTAAAATCACGTAATACTTTTATATAGACTCATTTAAATTTGCTTTGATTAAAGCTAGAGTCTGCTTGCGCGAACAACGAAAATAAAATGTGCAGAGTTTTGAGCGGGAGCAAAGTAGCGAGACGTTCTCGAGGGGCGGATTTATGTGTGTCAAGTGCACGGTGGCGACTCTGGGATCCGAGACTCTTCAACTAATGGCCGGGTTAGGTACCTACCCCCGCATTGTTTCTGTGCTGCGGGGGTTAAAACGAATATCACGTAAACAGGTACACAACGTCACAAACTTGCCGGAAAACCTTAAGGGTAATCTTCAATGCTGCTATATCTGTACCCTTGTTTTGAAAATATTTGGTGATTTATTTACGTCAACAGATTAGGTGGTCGGTGAGATTTTTTAACACTTCCCTTGACATGTAGTAAGACAGGTCTATTTTACCGATAATTGGACGTAGTTATGCAGAAAGCATCCAACCCACAAACTGCTAAAAATGCGTTACGTACGGGTTCGGACAGCTCAACACGATATGTTTATGTGCTGAAAACGTCCAAGCTCTAAGAGTTTTTTGTAAATTCAATATTTTTTAACCACATCACGGCTGTTACAATTAACTTAATAATCTTAAATTTAAAAAAAAATTAAATCAACTCATAAACTCAAAAAAAGTGTTTTGATTATTAAAATTACAAATTTATAAATCCTTGGCAAACAAAAATATTGATAAAAAATATCCATGTGGTGTGGACGCGTTATGCATCTTTTTAATTCTATTTTTACCTCAAGCTTTATCAAATTCATAGAACATAGAACCCACATATAAAAAATAAGTATTGTTTTTCGATCATTGAGACATTTTGTAGAAATAATCTAACCTGTTTAACGCGTCAATCCGTAAACAAAAGTTTTTTCTTATAACATTGAATTTAATGTTTTCAGCATATAAAGATATCGTATTAAGCTGTCATTTTTAAGCATTTTTAGCATTTTGTGTGTTGGATGCTTTCTGAATAACTACATTCAATTAAGGCAGATATCTACTCTAGGTATTATGCACTATCTCTGTTACACCTTTTATTTTGCTATATTTTATTTTTTACTAATCAATATTTACTTTTACCTTTTCTTAGTTTATATATTCATACCATATTTTTATTTTATTTAATTTAATACTTATATAATATTTGAAGTTCGTATTCTATAAGCCTTCTCATATAAAACTACTTATACACCTTTTTGCTTGTCAACATAGAGTTTTCTATAAGATGACTTGTATGAAAGTGATTATCAGACTATTGTGACAGTTTTAAAATTGATAATTCTTATATCTAAGCTCTTCAAAGCCTGTTTTAGAAGCATTTTCTCAATATCATATCAATAACACTATCTCCACTCGGACTAAAATAATTAAAAATTTATACATTAATCTCAATTAACTTTCTCTATGTATATATTACGGTAATAAGAAAATCCAACTTAGTGTCAAGACAAAACTGACTGTTTTCAAATCTGTCTACAGGCCCACCCTAATATAACTAACTAACTAACCATCACGCCGTTTGCCCGCAGGGCTAGGCAGAGGGGATAGAACGCCATATTCTTCTATCTTAGTACACTGCTTTTGCTTCGGATATATTCATACATCTTCTCATGAATGCTCTACGGTTGTTCAGGCTTTTAACAGGGCCGTTGTCCAATACTTGTCAGGTCTTTCGCGGACTCCCTTTATTCCTGTTACCCTCAACACTTTCCTTATATATTTTCCTAATCATTCTTTCCTCGCTCATACGTTCTTAATGACCAAACCATCTCAGCACACCTTTCTTTATTATATATTTATATCTACCACATTTGTTCATTCCTCGCTTTTGTTTTTGTTTTATGACTTTTTATGATATATGTTTGACTCAAATGTACAATATATTTTTTGAATATTTTCTAAATGCCTATCTCAAATATGAGAAACTGAACCAGTGATATAAAATTTAGAAGCGATATTACTTAATATTTATTTTAACCAAATATTTCATGACCTTGTAGGGAGAAATCGTCTTACATGCTAATAATTTTTCCCTAATTATAAAAGGATAAATCTCAGAATGACGATAGTACTAAAACAAACACAGCTATTAAGTTAAAACTTGTGTAAACATACTTGTAAGTAGTTAAAATCAAGCTTTGATGAAAATCTTATAAATATTTACTTGCCAAAGTAAACAGAACTAGTAAGTTATTCAAATCACGGTTTGACGAAAATTTATGTATGAAAAAACTTTTTATTAATTTATTTTACAAAATCTGTTTATATGCTCGTATTTAAATAATTTTTTAATTGAAAAGACGAGACGTATGTATTAGTAGTCACTAAGAGTGATCACTATGTATAAATAGATACATACAATCTAGAATTCAGTGCATTATAATGAGACCTCGGTGACTGCATTCAAAACATATTTAAATTTTTTGTATACTACTGACTTTATTTTTATTAACTAACTAACTAACCATCTCGCCGTTTCTCCGCAGGGGTATGCAGAGAGGATTGAACGCCACACTCTTCTAACCTGGCACACCATTTTTGCTTCGGCTACATTAATACATCTTCTCATACAAGTTTTATGGTTGTTGCGGCTTTTAACAGTGCCATCCTCAAATACTTGTAATATCTGATCATGCCAGGTCGTTTGCGGACGCCATCTATCCCTGTTACCTTCAACACTCGCCTCAAATATCCCCTTGTTTTTATATACCCTCATATATCCCACTCATCCTCGTTTATCCCGCCTCATATAGGGAGACTTGTTTTTAGACCCCACATTCAAAAAAATGTGATATCCTGTGGATTCTAACGGAGGATTTGGTGAACGTTCATTGTGTAATGTGATCAGTTAAGCCAGCCATACAGGTCCAAAACCCTGTGGCCACCTATAAAGACATGTTTCCCATGTAAATAATTTCGTCTCTGTGAGACTTCTATAACTGATCTTCATTAATAATTATCTCCCCGTTTACGAAATCCATTAAGTATTTTTAATGAAATTTAAAATAAATTATAAATAAACTAATTTACTTTGTTTATCACCACTAAAATTTATTTGGTAAAACCAACCGGTTTTGGAAACAACGTTCCTTTGTCAGGATATACTTGATACTAATCGAACTTGTTAAGTGTCCAAATGCGGGTGGGGGATCCTAATGGGACACTTAACACTGAAGTATAATTGTTTATAATTTTGTAAAGTTCAATTAGTATCAAGTACCTTTACCCTGACGAAGGAACGTCGTTTCCGAAACCGGTTGGTTTTACCAAATAAATTTTAGTGGTGATAAACAAAGTTATTTAGTTTAATTATATTTATATTGAATAACCACAAAGTTATAGCAAAATACAACACTGGAAAATAAATTAAAGTTTAATGAATATTATTATTAAATTCAGAAAGTTTGCATAAAGCGTTAAATATGACAGCTGTTTCGGCTTAGTAGGCCATTATCAAACAGTGGGTATACCACGTATAATCGACTGTTTGATAATGGCCTAGTAAGCCGAAACAGCTATCAAATTCGGAATATTATTTACAATTCATTCTCTCATTAAGGCATTTTTTATTTATCATATGTGTATTACGTATTGTGTAAGAAACTTGTTTAAATGGAACTCATTCCTTAAATTGTTGTTATTGATTTGCTTTAGTCCGAAAATAATAAAAAAATAATTTTATCATTTTTTATTAAAAATTACTTATTATTTATTTATCGTAAAAAAAAACTGTATTGAGTAATTATATAATATTCAAAATGTTCATACTTAGTATTCTAATATCACTGTGGGACCATCTATCGCGGTGAGTAATGACCTGTTGTCGGTCTGTTTGTTAAGAAAAATACATTAAAGCACTTCTCAAATTTGCGGAATAAAAGTATTTATTAAAATTAAATTTATTTTAAATTTCATTTACAATAAACTTGGGGTTCTATAAATTTAACATATAAAATATATACAGAGTGTACCAGAGCTAGCAGCAGAATTTCGACCGGTAGATTCCTACCTTTGTTATGAGTCTAAAATGTTCAAGCAATCGTGACCCAATATCAATAGTTATGGAGTTATGCAATATCAAAGTTTGCATTTTTTTTCAATATTTCTGACTTAATTTTTACAAAACGTTGAAGTATCATTAACTAGTAACTTATACTGACTACGAAAAATTCATTCGTCAAAATGATTGCTGAAAAAAATCCAATTGGAATTGGAAGGTTTTTATCATTTTATTTGACTTGCATAAAAGGGAATGAATTTTTCATATAAAATATAAGTTACTTTAATGATAATCCATCGTTGCGAAAAAAATTAGTAAGAAATATTGAAAAAAAATGCAAACTTTGATTTCGCATATCTCCTTAACTATTGATAATTAGGTAAGTGTTGCTTGAACATTTTAGACTCATAACATAGGCAGGAATCTACCGGCCAAGTTTCTGCTGCTAGCTCTGGTACACCCTGTACATCCAGTAATTATGTTCTCATGCGCATGCGCCCGTCCGTTCGTCTGCGTAACTTCGTGTAGCGTAAGTATTTTTCTATGAATGTCGAAAAAAATTGTTTCGTAATTTTTTTTTAATAAAATAAAATAAAAACTTATTCCTTAAGAATAAATATCATTTAATCACGTCAAAAGCATTTCAATTACCGAGTCAATCAAAAGTTGGTCCTTTCCGCTGTAAACAATAACAAATGCCATCTAGCGGGACGCTTCAGTAGCACAGATTACATAAATCGCCGAAGTTTCCCCAACATTCTGTCTGAAGCAAGTTCCGGTTCGGCTGCAACCAAAGTTACTCTCTGCACGATAGTTTCCCCAGCCAGCAGTTTCTAGTTCGCCGTGAAGTTTGCGGCGAATGGTCATGTTTTGATGAGTACGCCAACTTAAATTTGTAGTGGCTTAACGTTTGCAGGAAGCGGATACTTAGACGATAAGAACTATTTGAAATACGCCCTCCCCCGGGCTGTTCGATAGTCGGACAATAGAAAACAAAAATGCATCAAATTTTGTTGGCAGAATATATTATCGTTTATGACAATATAACGGCGTTCCATTATGCACTAGAACGTTATTTTTGAATCGTCTAGAACGTTCTAGAACAAATCTCTCGAAGGAATTTATCTATAAAAGGCGTCACACAACAAAAGGACAGCCAATTCATTCATGACAGTAAAAAGTGTGATATCTCAGCGTAAGAACCGGTGTGATCAGTGATTCTTGACGGTGATATTACAACACGCGATATTAGAAGCGAGCGATCACAGTGTGACTAGACCAGTGATACCGGCAGTGAATAAATAAAGGAATACCTGGGTGAGAAGTAATTATACTGATGAATATTGAACGAAGTTGTTAAACATGGAATTGGAAAAAATGGACTAAAAGAAGACTGAATGTGGAATGAACAAATTAGACGTTATTGTAATGCTGGCTGTAGCATAATACAGAGAATAAAATAAAAGATTGCTGAGATAGTTTGGTCACGTGGAAAACGTAACAGCGATGAGAGGATGGAACAGAAAATATAGGAGGCATACGCTGAAGGTAGCACGAATAGAGGGCGTTTGCGAAAGACCTGGCATGATCAGATAAACTAGATATTAAAGAGTGGTCCTATTTAAACAAATAACATGCGTGAGAAGATGTATGAATGTAGTTGAAACCACTTAAAGTTTTTTAATTTTTCGAAAAATGGAAAAATCTTTTCAAACAAGAATCATTCATCTCAAACTGTTTTTTGCTAATAATTTTAGAGTGGAATATAATGCAAAATACTTTTCGTAGATAAACGAAAATTCCTAAATATTTTTCTTCGTTATAAGGAATGCGAAAACTAAATTGCTGTTATGGCAGATTTCTATTACATTGGATAAACCAACCCTTAACATATTTTACTTCTTTAATATCCGTGCACTATCTTTTCAGTTTCTGAAATTATTATCGTTCCGAAGTTTTGAAGTATTTGTTGTTTTTGAAGGGCGCTTACCAATATCCCATAAATTACAAAACTGAGATATTCACTGTAAAACTTTGACATGGGATCAATGATTTTTAAATCGCGTTGCGTTTTGATTTATTGTGTGTTGAATGTATTACTTATTTTTATTACATAATAATGCATATTTAGTTATAATGTTAGTTATATTTTTATTTGTTTATTGATAGGAATTTTTTAATACTCTAGACAAAATTCAAACCTTGAGTAATTTATATTAGGTTCAATATAATTGATAATGATTTTCAATTCAGTTGAATGTTGCTGTTCCAACAGGCATTTAACCATCCGCAAGTTGGTCCTGTATATTGGAATTTAAAACAATCAATGCTGTCTAAGTTAAATAATTAATTATGATGAACATACAAACCAATGATGACTACGGAGATAAAATTAAGAGAAAAATTCGTCTAGGAAAAACTGAAATTTCAAAGTTGAATAAAAAATTGAAAAAACAGACTGAAAAACTTTTGTTTTTGAAGTTGTTCTTTCTTGGGCGCATTTAAAATGAAATTTTAGGATGTAATCAAATGTGCGCGCATCTCGCAATGGAAAATTTTCACACCTCACAACTCACCAATCAAAAGCTAAGATGGTTTTCCGAGTGACGTTTAACCAATAGCAAAATGACACCAAGTCGTTTGAAAATGATGTTATGAAAATTGCATATCGAGGGTAGAAAGCCAAAAGGACGTTAGCGATCATTTCTCACTTTACAGTAGACCAAATGAACCAAATCTGTCAATCTGATTTTGTAAATGTTTCTGTTATTATATAACGATTTCCATATAATATTTCCATATTATAAAACGGTTTTGGATTAACAAATATGGAAATCGTTCAATAATAAAAAAAATCATCGATAAAGTCAGATTGACAGAACTTTCTTTTGCTTTCCTGTAAATTCGAAATAATCACTAACGCCCTTTTGGCTTTCCACCTTCGATATGCTTTGCGCGCTGTAATTTTTTAGTATTCCCTATTTGAGGATGTCTCTTTCTTAATATAAAGTGTGAATATATATATTTAAATTAAAAATATCTTTTATTGCTAAATGAATTATGTGCTTTGTGTTTAATTTTCTCTTTTTCATACTTTTTCATTGTCATTATCAGCTGACGGATAACTGTCGTTGATTGAAATTCAACTCTATTGTAGCTCATCTGTTAAAGCTGTACAGCGTAATATTTTTTAAAAGTCGTGGGTTTATAAACGGTACATTCATATCGATTCCTAAAGAATAAGTATTTATTTATTTATAAAAAAAAATTAGAAAAAACTTACGACGGGCGGACGGACAGACAACGAAATAATTATAATTGGGATTTGTAAAATTCTAAATTTTCTTTTGAAAACAACCCATTATTTTGATATTTAACAGAGTTTTCAAATTTTACATACAAAGAACAACAGTTGGATACATCACAATTTTAAAATTTTGTTTGTAACATTGTGGAAATTCATTTTTAATATTTTAAAAAATGAGGATAAACACAACACTGTTTTATTCCACTGTATATTTATTTTGAATTGTTAGAACGTTTTCGAGATTTCTCCCATTGTCAATAACAACAGGTTTACAACTAAGTTATTTTATATTATTTTAACTATGCTTTGTTAGGCCAATAGGCCCAATTAGAGAAGTGATTAATTGTGATCTCATCCGGAATCCTCGGTGTGAGAAGCAAGTGTCATATCCATTGGGCTACAAGGGAATTTTTGAATTTATTAATTTCTATACTTGATTTTTCATTTTTAGTATACGTTATATCCTGACGAAGGGACCAGTGGCCCTGAAATATGTTGATAATTTAACAAAATATTAATTTATACAAATTTTTTTTTTTTGTTAATTATATAATTAAGATATTTATATAATTTTAATAATACAATGCATATTTAAACAATTCAAATTTTTCCGAATTTTCCAATCACATTATTTTTGATAAAATTGATAGTTTTGATAAAAATCAATATTCTTCACATTGATAGTAAAATTAGACGTTTAAATAATTAAGGAGCCCTAGAAATTAAGAAATCCATTAATAATAATGAATGTATTATGAATATGTTCCCTTTCACCTTATCACCTGTTTCTTTCGCACCCCCCACTATTTACCCCCATTTGGGCACTTGACACCGAGGTATGATTGTTCATAAATTTGTAATGTTTATTTAGTAGG
Organism: Agrypnia vestita; assembly: GCA_016648135.1. Taxonomy (NCBI): domain Eukaryota; kingdom Metazoa; phylum Arthropoda; class Insecta; order Trichoptera; family Phryganeidae; genus Agrypnia; species Agrypnia vestita. The sequence continues at coordinate 15,073 of JADDOH010003597.1, read as the reverse complement.
TATTAAGTATACCCTGGACGAATAGGAATGAGCTGGGCTGCTTTTGGCCAGCTCAAACATATCTTTGAGAACAAAGAGATCCCAATTAGTCTAAAAAGAAAAGCATTTGAATCATGCATACTGCCAGTGATGACGTATGGATTGAAGACTATGGCTCTTACAAAGAAAAGTGTAGAAAAGCTCAAATGCACGCAACGATCCATGGAGCGATCCATGATTGGAGTAAGCCTAAGAGATAGAATTAGAAACGACAAAATCAGGCGCAGAACTAGAGTAGTGGATATCATGGATCGTGTTGCGAAGCTAAAATTTCAATTTCAATTTCAATTTCAATTTTTATTTATTACATAATATGTACATTACAAACTTGTTACATACACATATACATAATGTATATTAAAATAACAATTTATTATTAACCAATTAAAAGTGACTTGTACAATTTGGTCAGAGGTGTAGGAGAATCCTGCTTCGGAAAACCCCCTCAGATACATGGAATATATCAATATCCAAAGCGATTTTGTTCAGCATAGCTGTAGCTTTTCCAACAGGCATAACCATCGGCAGATTGGTGCTGTATATTGGAATGTGAAACAATCTATGCTGACGATGTCTAAGGTAATTATCAGGAAAATGGCAATGGGCAGGACACGTTGCAAGACAGAATACTACAAGATGGCCTCCCAGAGTTCTGAAATGGAGACCTTGGGAAAATAAAAGAGGCATCGGAAGACCTCAAAAGAGATGGGCCGATGATATTGTCGCTGTGGGGGGAAAGAAATGGCTACAATTAGCCAACAACAGGGAAATGGCTACAATTAGCCAACAACAAAGGGAAGAATGGAAAAATAAGGAAGAGGCCTATATCCAGCAGTGGAATGACGAAGGCTGATGAAGATGAAGAAGAAGTATACCCTGACGAAGGAACGTTGTTTCCGAAACCGGTTGGTTTGTACCAAAAATTATGTGGTGATATATTAAGTAAATTCGTTTATTTATATTCAATAATATAATCTTTTATGTATTCAAAGAAGCAGGCGTTACTGTCAAGATCCGAAGTAATGTTAAATCTTCCGACCGTTTTCCCTCGCGCGCACCGTTAAATGACTGCCAAGCAATTTCACAGGAAGATAAACTACTTTATATAAATTCGTGCAAATGACAGTTTAAACGTGTGACATTATCCGGGGCATTAAATCCCCACTTGTCTGGCTAGCGGGACTAGTGGGGCTAGCGGGACTAGCGCTGATCGATCGGGCTCGAATCCCGCCACTTGGTAAAGCGAAGACAGAGACGGATGTCGCCCGGCGACGGCTGAGGGATGTTTGAGGGGTCGTGTGACGTCACGGGGGACCGAGAGACCGGGAATTTCGCAATCAGCGAATCGAATCGGTGTTTTTTGTGTGTCGGCCCAGGAGGCGTATCAGACGTCTTTAGTAGTATACTTTCCCGTTATCTGCCCAGTTTACTTTCTGATACATTTAAAAACTATTTATTAATGTATGTATATATAAATGACTAGCAAACTCGAATGAGGGTGTGAATAATGAATCATTAGTACCTAATTTACACATGGTATGAAATTGTACATAGATGCTTTAAACCCATTTATTAGGCGAGGAAATTGGAATACAGCGAAAGTATGTACACAGACAGAATAAATTACAGGTTATCTTAGCATTCTGAAGTTTGAGACATCAGTTGATTATGTCCTAAAGTTTTCGAAATGATTTTCCCGTTAAAGAGCGAATTAACCGAAACAGTTGTTTTTGACAGCAAAAAAAGAACAGTCCACCCTATATCTCCGCGGGTACAGGTCGTTCTCCTGATGTCGTTGAATACGACTTCAATGAAACGTCGAGAATCATTTCAGAATCGGAAAAACACACGGTTCGTATAAAATATCCGTAAGCATTTACTGTTAAGCAAAGACTATTGAAGTGATACCAACAGCAACTAGTGTCAATGATAATCGTTCAGCGGAATAAATTAAGAGAGTACCTACCGGGCGTTCGATAATGAACAGTGTGATAAGAAACAGACGAGTGATTAATGCATATTTAGTCCAAAATACATAATACTGCTTCAGTTAAGTTCATGTCCTGAGACTTAGATGATTAAATAAGCAAATAAATTTCAAGCGTTTGATTTGTCTCCCATCGCCACGATTAATAGACAATATAAAAAAAAATGGGTATACTCATGTACGCGCGGTAGAAGTAATACTTCTACAAACAAAAAATTCTTAAAAAACTATCTAAACATTCGTTAACTTGCATGCAAACAGAATCTGACAGCTGACAAGAATTCAATATTAGTTCTGGAATCGCAATTTCGCTACAAGTTGCGAGCGCAACTTAAAATCACCCTAAATGCACCAAAGAATTATTTTCAAAAGTTTTATTTAATTTTGTTTGCCGATGAAAATAGAGTCACACGAAAAATATAATTTTTATTCTAATTTTTACGTTTTGAAAAATCTATTTTTGCATCGCAACAACAGAAAATAGACGGATGGTTTTCTTTGACAAAATCCAGTAAACATGTTTTCCGACCTTTCACGTCAGACAGGCTCTACACGTCCGAACCAAATAAACCAAACAGAGGTGAATTGTTGACACGACCCCTCTCCCCCCCGGGCCTCCCAGCTGACGGGCGACGAACGCTGCCACCTATTTTCAATACTTTTACATTCACTGAAAGGGTGACGCGTTAAAAAAGATTAGAACTTTTTTTTATTGTCGAAGTATCTTGAAAAAAAATAAGTATCTCAATTACAATAATTTCGAAGTCTGCTCATCGTCCGACCTTCTTAACTTCGTGTAAGGTTCTTCTTTTTTTTTTTTTTATAAATAAATATATAACATACTAGCTGGTCGTACCCGGCGTTAAGGATTAAGTATAAAATAATTTTGCGAGGGAAAACAAAGGTTTCCCTGTTCTCTAAAAAACAATGTTTCCATTTAATGTTAATATAAGTTATGGTAACATAACTGTAATACTTAGATATATGGTATGGCAAACTTTTTTGTAGATATTAATGCCCTCTATAAAACTGTTGTACATCAATTTGCTCTATTGTCAATAATTTCCGCAGCGTATGCGATATGAGGTTTTTTTATTGTATTTTTTTCACATGTTAGGTTACATTATCGAAGTTTTCATCCGGATTCTTAAGATTTTTTAAAATATTCTATAATCTATGTTCATCAGGGATAATGTAGAATTCTAAATGTGAAAGAATTTTTCAAATCGGTCCAGTAGTTTCGGAGCCTATTTAATGCAGAAAATCAATCAAATCTTTCCTCTTTATAATATTAGTATAGTATGCCACCTTTTGACGGATTACAGCTAGTTTATAATGAAAACACAATTTTTATTATAAACTACCTGTAACCCGTCTATCTATAAAACATTATATCGAGGTCTTGGTTTCTATTCTATTGTATTGGATGTCATTTTACCGATCCTCTTGTTGTTTTCTAGTAATCTCAATCCAATCCCAATCTTTTATTCGAAAAAAATTTTTTTCGAAATTTTTTTTTCAAACGATGTTTAGAAAAAAGTTCTCGATTTGATAGCGGGAAGTGTGTTAATTTTCATTCCAAGATTTTTTCACGTTCGCGGTGGTGAAGTTATTATAAAGGATTAAATAAAAATAAATATCTACTTGAAATATGAAACCTTTAATATCAGTGATTGCGAGTCTAATTTAAAAGGTTAAGTTAACAATTATTTATCAAAGAGTAATAAGTTTTTTTCTTTACGTAATAGCAATAAACACAAATCATAATTTACGCATAAAAAAGAAGGTCGTCTTTTACATCGCTACGATGCTCAGATCAATCTGTATTGCTGAAGACAGCGCGTAGTGCAAACACTATTGCATGTTTACATATATACCGGTAATATATTTTTGAATACATTTATCATTTTACTGTTTTTGTTACATTGAAATCTAAGTTTACAACAGTAATATAATATTAGGTCCTTACATATGAAATTGGCGTTTTGCCGTACTGGCAAATTTGATCTCAAATATCTTCTCTTTGGTTAGGAATTCCAAATCAAAATTTATGCAGCTATTTACTCATGTATTTGTATTTTGAAAATTATAATTTATTTGTTTTTTCCTCAATTGTTTTTTTCTTTGCGTCACTCAGTTTACAAAATGAAAAACTTGAAATATCGCGTTATTTATGAGTACGAGTTTCACCGTGGCACCAGTGCTGCAGAAACGGCTCGAAGGATTAATGATGTGTATGGCGACGATGCCGCAAAAGAAAACACAGTGCGTTTTTGGTTCCAACGTTTTCGTTCTGGAAATTTCGACCTGCAGAACAAGCCCCGTGGACGGCCGGAGACCAAAGTTGATAAGGAAGAATTGAAGGCTATTGTGGAAGCGGATCCATCGCAAACCACATCCGAGTTAGCTGCAGGCTGCGGTGTTAGTGATAAAACTGTTTTAATCCACTTGAAGCAAATTGGTAAGGTGAAAAAGCTTGAAAGGTGGGTACCTCACGAATTGAGTGAAGCAAATCAACAAACGCGCGTTGACTGCTGCGTTGCATTACTCAACCGGCACAATAATGAAGGGATTTTAAATCGAATCATTACCTGTGATGAAAAGTGGATCCTGTACGATAATCGGAAGCGCTCATCGCAATGGCTGAACCCTGCCGAACCAGCCAAACCATGCCCCAAGCGAAAATTGACTCCAAAAAAGTTACTTGTGAGCGTTTGGTGGACTAGTGCTGGTGTCGTTCACTACAGCTTTCTTAAATCTGGCCAGACGATTACGGCAGATGTCTATGTCAGCAACTGCAAACCATGATGGAAAAGCTAGCTGCTAAACAACCGAGGCTGGTTAATCGCTCTAGGCCACTGCTGCTTCATGATAACGCTAGACCACACATTGCACAACAGACGGCTACCAAATTAGAGGAGCTTCAATTGAATGTCTAAGACATCCACCGTACTCTCCGGACCTTGCCCCAACAGATTACCATTTTTTTCGAAATTTGGATAACTTCTTGCAAAGGAAAAAATTCAACTCCGATGGGGCAGTCCAAACCGCCTTCAAAGATTTTATTGATTCCCGTCCGAATGGTTTTTTTAGTAAAGGGATCGATGAACTACCTATGAGATGGCAAAAGTGCATAGATAGCAATGGTACATACTTTGATTAAATAAAAATATTATAATAAAAGAAAATCGGCTTTATGTAAAAACGCCAATTTCATATGTAAGGACCTAATAGATTCTTGCGTTTTCCACCAATCAAACAATTCGTTTTCGTAAAAATCTATGCTTTAAACGAACTATTACTGTAAACCGAACTATTAGTTGAAACAATCAACTTAGTGTGAGATGGACAGTTACTGTAAATAATATAAATAATTATAAATGAAATGTTGACATAATATGTTCATTTTACAGGTCCAAAACCCTACCAGCTATTTATTTCAGTTTGTATACGTACAGAAAATAATTATAATTTTTATCACAACACTACAAGATGTATTGTATTGTATATTTATTTATAATTCAATAACACCTAGGTTTAAGAAAATTACGTAGATGTATCGTGACCTCACCGGGAATCGAACCCGAAACCTTCGGCACGAGAAACCAAAAATTCAGAATGTAGGTAACCGATATTTGTATACGTTATTAAATTAAACTAACACTTATTTTGAGCTTTGTAACCAGTTAATTATTATTTTTTGTGTCTTATTAAAATTTGAGTGCGCCCTATTTTTTTTTGCGCGCGCTATGTTGGCAAATTATGCGCGCGCGCACAGGTGTGCGGCTAAGCATGTTCACAATAGCAACATAAACAAATGAAATCGGCCGCAGCTGGTGAGAAGTATGGAGTAAAGAGACCATAAGAATGTCTCAATTATAATATCCGCGTTCGCGTCACATCCTGCTTTACCGACATATTCTTGTTCCTATCAATTATTCACTCTTAACCTTATGAACACCAATGTTTAATAACGATAATTTTCATATTTGGCCGTTGCTCTGTTAGTCTTTGTTGTTTTTTTTTTTGGTTGAAATGCCCCCCGGCGCGGCTTCAAGGAGAAATTAACTACTTTGCTTATTCTTCAGAAAAACTTCATTTAACGCCATTAATTGGACGTAGTTATGCAGAAAGTTACTAACACACAAAATGTTAAAAATGAGTTTTGTACAATACGATATATTTATGTACTGATAACAACGAAGCTCTAAGTGCTATAGTTTTTTAAAAATTTAAATATGATGTTTTTCTAACTCACTTAAAAAAGTGGTTTGATTGTTTTCTGCAGATTCAAATTTTTAAATCCTTGGCAAAAAAAAATGTTAAAAAATATCCATGTGGTATGGACGCAATATGCAACGTTTGTAAATTCTAATGTCACGATAATAATTTTGTAGAAAACATCTGAGTGGCTTGAGCTTTTATACGCCTCAGATAATACTTTTTACTTCATGGTTTACCAAATTCATAGAACATAGAACCCACATAGAAAAACAATAAGTACTGTTCTTCGTAGATTTTAACATTTTATAAAAAAATCCAACCTATAAAACGTGTCATATCTTCCTAAATAAAACTTTTTTTTATATTAAAAATTTTATATTAAAAAACATAAAAAACACCTCTACAATGAGCCCTATGCAAACAATATAGAATAATGAATACCTAATATATATGTGTATTAGGTTTTTGTAGGTTTAAATTTTTAGAAGTCTTCGTCTCAGTATCTTGTTTTTTTTGGGTTGGATACTTTCTGCAGAACTACGTCCGACCGATTCAGCTTGCAATTACCTCGCGCTAAGCGAAATCTGTACAATAAGCAATATAAACAATGAACGCAACAATAAATTTCCATGTCCTACCACGAGTTTCGTAATCACACCCTCTCTTAAATATCCCAACAAGTAGAAATAACTCCGGACTAGACTCTCCTACAGTCAGAATGTGCCGAGGTAATAATGATTTGTTCATTGGTATTCGGCCGTATTCTGAAAATAAAAAGATTGTTATTTCGTTGATTGTTATCCAATACTCAAAAATAGATGGGACGAATGTATTTATGTCCGTGTAATTACTTAATTTATTACTTTTACTACATTTGAAATTTTAGAAAATCTTTGGAAAGTTGTCGTGAATGTGTATATGGTCTAGTAATTAGTGTGATACATGCGTTGTTTGAGAGGACTGTGCAGTGAGAAGGATTCATAAATGATTGTATTTATTGCTACAGAGGTAAGTTTATAGAACTCCATAAACACACATATCGAAATCATTATTGGGATTGATAATGCCCTCATAAGGCGAAACGCGTCTCAGAAAATTAAACAAGTGTTTTTATTTCCATATGTGTGATAAATGATTGTCATTAAAAACCCAAGACAGGAAGCGGAAGCGTGATATTGCAATGTGCAATATCACTTTTCAACACCCAACAATTGTGCATAAAAACCATATTTAATTTAAATTGGTGTTTAAATATTTTGTTACACATATATTTATATTTACATCATCACGCAAACCGGTCATTGCAAGTTGAAGTTTTGTCTAAAATATAAGTTTTGATGAATATTATATAAAATAAGTACTAATATCATTTTAAAAGTTGTTAGAAATCAGTTTTTTCACACACATCTACTAATCTGTTCATCCCAAGTCTTCGAATTTCTCAATTAAATTTATTTAATAAATAACATGGACATGATAAACTTGCATTCAATATACATTAATAAGAATTCTCATAAAAGATGTAGGAGAGTCCTGCTTCGGAAAACCCTTTCAGATGTATGGTACAGATCAATGTCTCAAGTGATATTGTTCAGCATAGCTGTAGCTCTTCCAACAGGCTTAACAATCGGGAGGTTGGTCCTGTATATTGGAATGTGAAAGAATCTATGCTGGCGCTGTCTAAGAACATACAAACTAATGCTCAGCATAATTTCAGGATTATCGATCATACCACGCATTAAACGATAAAAATGCGTAATCAAATACACATTCTGAGAAACTCGGTTGGGTAAAGCTAAGGATAATGCCCGTACATTGTCATATATGACATAAAACAGTACCATCTAGCGTCTTGGTAGCATAAGTGACGGACATTGTTTCATAGAGAATTATGTATTTTGATGATATACGTGTTATTTGTTTCGATTTTTTCTTATATTATTTCAAATACCATTGGCTTGTAACTTAATATTTTATTTCAATAAAATAATGTAGTAAGATTAATTCTAATTAATTCATGAAATTGACATTTCTTATATAATCTTTCGGCATACATAAATGTGTGAGTTACCAATATATCTTGTTATCCTGAGAATAGGGAATAGAGCGAATGTATTCTTCAGTTGAGGGAGATCATTCTCGCTTGGCTATTCTGCAGAGGATGGCAAACGATCACCACGTTAACTGATTAATCAGCTGTTAGAGCAGGATATAGTATCTTACTTGATCGCGCAAATCGAATTAGCGTCATACCTTTTATGGTGATTTTCCTGTATTACGTTTACCGTACATAACTTTAATATAAATTATATAATTATATAAATATATATTACAATGTTTCTCCTTGAAAAACGTATTTTCTTTTGTCTGTATCACGTGCACACGAGGCCTTGCGGTCCATAGCTTCCGATTTACAATAATTGATATCATGTAGGCACTAGTAAAATGTGATCAAATTATTCCTGCTCGAAACTGCTGCGTTTTTTACGAGCAAATCAAAAACGAAATTTTCCGGTTTTTCGTTCGTCTTATACTACGCGTTAGACGCCAGTCGTAATATCGCGTTTCACCGTGTACACAATGTCCCGATGTCCTTCTGAGCGTCATGCTTAGGGAAATGTTAAAGAAAACTGATTGGAGTGAAGCGTCAGATTCCTTTGAAATTAATTAGTCGGATATATGACCCTTTTCTCGCGAAATAGAAAACACAGATGCCCATTCTTCTGTCTTAAGATCGCCGAAATAAATAGACCTGGTGCCCACGGCTGGTTTCAATAACTTATGACTTGTTTAAAAAAATTACTAAGAGCTTTAAACTATGAAACAATTATGAAAAAGTCAAACTTAATACTCTTAAAAAGTATAATATCTTAGTAAATAACAGGTAGACATTTTTACTTAATACTTGTCGCACTATACGGGCTGCTTCTCACCGTATCGATCTGATCCCCCGAATAAAGGAATATATGAAGAGGCCGTCAAGCGCAGGCAGTGACTCCGCTAGATAGAGCGCCCGCCCTTAAGCAAATTTTAAAATGTCTCCCCTGCTGTTCTTTATCATTCCTTCAACAATTTTTATTATTTGTTTTATATTTTACAGAGCGTTAACAATTTGGAGGCAAAGGCGTACAGAAAAAAATATGCGATAATAGGAAAATTGTCGTCTCATCTATTATAAATGCTTATTGTGTACGTTTAATATGTAACTTTGGAAAAATCAATTAAATGCAAAATTAGTATATTGTATATATAGCGTAAAAAAGCAAGAAAGCGTAAGACAGCATAGGAGAATCCAGGAACATAAAAATAATCTAATTATCTTCTTTTACCACCCGTATTATTAAATGATTCACATATGTACCTATATACAAAAAACTGAGGCTCCGTTATCAGACTCAAGAGCTTCTCTTCAATGATGAGGTCTTTATGACTAACAAATTCTTAAAAAAATATCAATTTAATATGTAAATATGTAAGATTTATATTTGTATTTTATATTAAATGCAACAAATAAATATATAGCATACATGGACATACATGGAGTCTCATAGCTAGTAGCAAAAGCTTTGCAGGTGGATTCCTGCCTTGATAAAGAGTCGATAACTTTTTCTCAATATTTCTGACTTATTTTCCACAAAAAGTTGAACTATCATTACAATAACTTATATCGATTATGAAAAATTAATTTGCTTCAATACAAGTCGAATAAAATGATAAAAAACCTTTCAAAAATTAAAAATATAATTTTTTAAATAGTTTTTATCATTTTATTTGAGTTGTATTGAAGCAAATGAATTTTTATAATCAATATAAGTTACTGTAATGTCAGGTCAAATTTTTGCAAAAAATAAGTAAGAAATATTGAAAAAAAAATGTAAAAACTTTGATATAGCGTATCTCCAAAACTATTGATATTAGGTCATATATGTATAAGAAAGGAATCCACCTGTACGGTTACTGTAAGTTTTTCGTACTGGCTATGAGATGCCCTGTATGTGAAGATAATTTTATGAAAAAGTGTCGTGTAATAATTTTTTCCAACTTGCTAATGTATTGGAGAGTTTGTTCAACTTATTTACCTTGTTATTATTATTGTCATTAAATTTACACATTCGTGAAATCAGATTTAATTGCGCGAAATTGCTCTGGTAGTTATCAAGATGATCTGGCACTTGCATGAAGCTTTTACTCTGCAGAATATACAAATTCATTACAAAAATTAACTCAGCCACAACCATCGGATTTTGATAATATTGGTGGATGCATCATTGACAACTGTGAACAATTATCTTGTTCAGAGCGACGAGCAGCGAGGCTCGATTGTTTCTGGAAATAGGTTGATCTTATTGGAGATAGATCTCTTGCCCTCCATTCTTATTATGTTCCCAGTAATCATTAATTTCTTCTGTTTGCCTGTTTCCCAGTCTTCTGGTAGCATACTCAAAGTTCGAAAAAGAATTCTTTGCCTGCATGGTGTGGAAAGTCCTTTTTATGTTTATGTTTGTGATGATTTATATAGCGCCGTTTTTGCGTGAAAGACGCTTCAAGGGCGCTTTACAGATGCGACCCGAATAAGTGAGTTTTTAGGCTCTTGAAAGATTCCTGATTTTCCATAGATCTTAACACTGGTGGCAACTGATTCCACAAGCTGGGCTCGCAGTGCTGAATGCACGTTCCGCAAACTTGGTGGCTCCAGGTCTCCTTGGTACTACCAGCTTGCAGACCGCAGCGTGAGCCGCCTTCCGGGATACAGAGGTCCATCGAATATTGTGGTGCATTTCCTTGAAGACTTTTGTACACCGTCAGAGAGTTTGAAATTTATGTAGCTGCTTCAGCATTGACGCCTTAAGCCTTGCCGCAGCATTCATCACTGAGTGAAGTCTGTCGAGCCGAGTCCTAGGCTGTCCTGCTTATGTTGAGTAACAATTGTCCATCCGCGAGATGACGCTCGCACTAATCAATGACTGCTGCGTCCTGGGGAAGGCATTTATTTAGTTCGGAAGAATAGAGGCATATTTTTTTTTTTTGGAAATGTTAAGGTGGTATCCACCGGTAAGCACCGCCTCACTCATGCCCACGTGACATCCTGAGCGCAGGTGGCTGGTGAATACGACCAAATGAGCACGCCGGAACTGCAGCGGTAATCCAATTTCACGGTAGCCATTGACGACGGTGCATAATACACCATTCTGCGCATTTCGTCATCGCGAATTGACGATTTTCCGCCATTGCCGGTATTTTTCAATACTCGCAACACCGATAATCCGACCGGAAGTTTACGAGGAGTTGACGTAAAAATTAGTATTTAACGCACGGCTTTCTCTGCACTCGCACTTTCATAATATCGTTTGGAAATAATTATAAATTCTACATATTTTACACCGTTTTTTTTTTACTTTCTTGGCTGCCTGATGTATTGAAGGCGCGTTTTGTAAAAATGCACATCTGTTCTTGATTGACGGTTTCGTCTGTGTATTGAGGTCATTCATTCGTGTATTCTTTATTTAACCAACAAAAACTTTTATGCATGATATTTTTGACCCGACTCATTAATTTGGCAACAGGATTCCTAACTTAATACATTATTGTGTTAAAATTCCATAAAAGCCGAGAGAAGAGTTTACACCGAATGCAAATAACAAAACATAATAACATTTACAACGAATTAAAAAAAATATATAATTGTATTCTATAACGCCACTCTGGGACAGGCGTAGCCTAGTAGAGTGGCATAATCCACAAATTTAACAAAAAAAGTGTAATTTATCTTATATTTTTATTGTTAAATTAGTATTAAGTACCTTTATTTGTAAACAAGGATTTTTTGAAATAAATAAATAAATAAATCTGCAAAAAAATTGTAATATTTATAATCGTGTAAATATTTTATGATGCAATACAACAATGTATATTCCGCATTTATGTTTATGTGTTGAATATGTTCTGATATCAATGTCCTAATATTAAGAGAGATAAGCCACCTAAAAGTTTTTTTCATTTTTTTTTCAATATTTTCTGTAAAATGTTGAATTTTCTTAGAAAAAAATTATATTGAAACCTTACAGAAATTTCTATGAAAATAAACTAAACTTGTGTTAACACCCAATAGTTAAAATAACGTCTGCTCATTCCACAGACGATTTTAAATTTTTGAATGTGGTATAAACTATTCACGAGAACGAAACAACGTGTTTCTTTTTTACGATTCGTTCGTCGAAAGTCGGGTGCACATCACTCAAGGTTAACATAAGCGTGTATTTATATCGAGCTGTATTTGATGTGTATTTTGATCGCTATAGTGCTTGTGTGTTCGCACGGCGCACGCAACAAAACTGCTCCAAAAGACACTGCCGCCCGTAATTATGAAAGTTGATTAGAAGCGCGCTATGTGGGGCGAGCGCGTAGGTACTTTTATTTGTTGTCGGCGTTCGGTGCGATTGCACATGGGTCCATTAGGAGGCGAGCCTAATGGATGCGTTTTTCTTAGACAATTTTCACTCAAGGATTCGGTTGACTTAGTGCACGTTACAGCCCGTTACTTATTTACCCGTTAATATATTTACTAGTAATAACTTTTCTGAATTCGCGAACAACATAATGGAAAAAATTATTATTTTCATTTATGTACCATTAGATATACCTCCATATCGTGAGGCGTAAAGGTAATAAAATGAATCGTTTTGAAAGTTTAATTATTTAAATAATTTTTGAAAAGTATATACTTGGTAGTAGCAAAAAACTTCGGGTGAAATGTCGACAGTAAGGATGTAAGCGAAATCAGCCTTTTGATAAAAATCAATTAAAATGATTTTTATCTCGCAGCACTTTGAACCAATTTTTTTTGCAGTGTTTTAATAATTTTATTTGACTTGTATCAAACGGATGAATTTTTAATATTCGATGTTAATCACTTTTGTGATACTCCAACGCTTCGCAAAAGACAAGTCAGAAATATTGAAAAAATGCACACATTGATGTCGCTTATCTCCTTAACTATACATTTCACCCAAAGTGTAAAGAATATCTTATATTCAAAATTGAATGAAGAATACTACCCAGTTTTGCTACTGACTACGAAACATAATCGACGAAAATATTGTTTGTTTATACTAAAACAAGTAGTACAATTACTTACAATCGATTGAGAGAAAACAAATAATTTTATAATATAACATATAGACTATGCGGTTCATATGTTGTGCGGGCATCGTGTTTTTAACAAATTTGAAATGACTGTCTCCGCCCATGACGACCGACTAACCAATTAAAACGCTCGGTGTCATCAATACTCTGACATATAGTGCGTATTACGAAAGGCAACACACACACTTACCCAATTGTATTTTTGTACGAAATCTAGTCTACTTTTATTTGTTGTTAGCGTTCGGTGCGATTGCGCATGGGTCCATTAGGAGGCCAGCCTAATGGAGTCGTTTTTCTGACTGATTTGAGAAACACCGCATCACTCATTATGGCCACATTTTCAGTCTTTGTGTCGCGGACATTGCGGTCTATGGACGTGGACCTACATTTTTAGCCACTTTTGTGATTTCTAGGTTTCACGTCGTACGTATCAAATAGAGCGCCAATTTAGATGTTACGAAAACGTGATGCAAATATTGTAGAGTATGAACGCAGCCCGTAGAAAGTGCAGCATGAGAGGTTAAAAATATCATCAAGTTTTGACATTCCCTATGTAAACTAAGGCATCTACAAAAAGCTGTTTGAAGTTTGGCTTTATATACAAAATAAGCGTATTTATCCGCCTTGACAAACATTTTTTTTAAATTTTGTATTGCGGAGAAGAGTATTTTCCATGTATTGGTACAACAATGGTGCATTTTTGATGGATGTCCGAAATAATATATTTATTTTAAAAGGTATTTTTTTTAGATTAGATAAGGTAGATTTTATTTAAACGTCGTTAATGATGTTGATAATCCTAATTTTATTTTATTTTTTACCAACAGACCGTCAACAGGTCATTAATGACCCCAATAGATTACTCTTAACTTTTTACACGACACTATTGGAGAAGACATTATTGTCACCTGCATTTGCACAAATACCCAATTGCCGAAAACAGGTCATAATTTATTGCTCATTAAACTTCATTTCTTATCACTATTTAATATACATAAACATTCATTTAATTCTCTTATATAGGTACATACCTAAATATACTTTTAACTGTGTTATATACATTTTGTTACTATCCATGCATATGATTTTTATATATATTACTCTACTTTCACTATTGCTTTTGTATTTTACAGTATATTCTGTTCTTATTATCCACATTTTATATTTATATACTCAATTAATTAATTAATTAATTTTATAGTTATATAGTATTTTGTTGTATATCTTTATTATTTTTTGTTCTAACTATATTGTTCAGCTGCTCATCTCGGCACAGGTTCTCCCTAGTGAGATGAGCGGCTCCATCTCCTGTCATGTAACAAGATGAAGATAAATAAATAAATAAAAAAATTAAAAAAAATAGATGGTCCTAGAGTGACATTAGAGTATAAAGTATGAACATTTTGTGAACGTTTTGGATATGATATAATTACACAATACACTTTTTACGATAAATTAATAATAAGTAAAGAATAATTAATAGATAATTTATAATAAATATATATGACATAATAATTCTTTTTCTTACTTCAATTTTATTATTTCTGTCGACAATTATATTCTTGATTTTTATTTTTCGAAGCGCTTCATCTATACATATTATGATTTCTTCAAAAACGCAGGATGCAGTGCTGCGTAGTTTAAATACAAACATTGATTCAATACAAAAAAAATAGTATA
>JADDOH010003596.1:0-63900 GCA_016648135.1 Agrypnia vestita | reverse complement strand
TTATAAGTTAAATTGTTAAAATAATAATTTAATTGTCATTCTTTTTTAATGTTAACAAGCTTTGGCTATTGTTTTAATTCACTGTTTATTTTAAACCATTTAC
Source organism: Agrypnia vestita (assembly GCA_016648135.1). NCBI lineage: Eukaryota > Metazoa > Arthropoda > Insecta > Trichoptera > Phryganeidae > Agrypnia > Agrypnia vestita. The sequence continues at coordinate 63,797 of JADDOH010003596.1, read as the reverse complement.
TTCAATAGTACTTCTGTGTGTTAGGAATAATGACAATTGGTCAAATTCTCGTCTATCTCGCGAACTATGGCTTCATTATAACGATGTACGATGCTATTTTTGAAAATTGTAATGCACTTTGATCTGTGAATGGGTAGGTATACAAAAAAAAATTAATTTGTGTATTTTGAAATCGGAATTGTAAGAAATAATAATGTAATCAGTGTCATGACCGGCTGCCGCTCACAAAATGTCATAACAATGGCAAAAAGTGACAGATATGCAACTTTGTAATTTGTAACGACATTCCATGCACTGACTTTAATCGTAAAATATTGCGCAAATGGTTCTCACCGTTCCGGATAGAGGGTTTGGGACCGAGAAGAATATGGAAAATGAAATGATTTGTTGCAATCGATTATTCAAGACACGCGCAGGAAAAATAAAGAAATTCTTGTATGGATCGACCGATGTCGTTAAATTCTTATGACATTATAAATGTTGTGCGCCTACCTAATCACGTGACTTCAAGGTTGTAATTTTATAATACGTAAGATTCGTTTGTTCCATGTATGAAAATGGAAACATGTCAACTAATAAATTATATTATTAATATTTTAATCTTAATACACCTCAATTATTTTTAAAAGCTATGAATTCAATTTATTCATTCCAGAGGTTCTAATAGTGACATTATCAAATATTTACGTGCAGCTAGCTAAGAATTTACAAATAATCAGAAATCAATGTCTTGCAAATATATTATCGACCAATTAGGTCAAAATCATGACCATTATTGTATTGACCTCATTAGACATACTCCAAATTAAAAGGATCGGCTGGTAAATTTGTTAACTAAATAGAATAACTGAAAGATTTCATGAAAATCTCCAAAATGGAATTCGTGTCGCGTTAATTTGCATTTATTAAATGAATTCCTAAGGAGGTTCTCCAATCGTTATCCTACTTACATTCTTACAGTTGTCGAATAAAACTTTATATACGCCTTGAATAATTTTTAACAACCGATGATGGATCACAAATAACATTAGCAATATCTCAATCGTGTCAAATAACATTTGCAATATCCCAATGTTATCAATCTTATTCTGACTGATGTACGAAACATGTTTCCATAAACTAACATCCTTAGAAACGTTTCATGACTTTGTTATTACGTACTATTATATGTTGATTTATGGTAGCCACTCACAACTGACTTGAATAAGAAACACCATTTAGTGACGTAATCATTATTTTATGTCGTAGGTACTTTCTATTTCATCAATACTATCCACAGAATTCTATTCAACTGTTCTAAAATAAATTTAAAAATCAACGAAAATACAATAGTAAAATAATTCTTTGTTTATTTTAACGCGATAACCGCACGTGATAGAATTGACAGTTGATTTTATGTGTATGTTGTACTATGCTGCTATGCGGCACGAACTGGTATACGAAAAATGTATGCATATGTAAATTTTCTTAACGTTCTTTTGTCTTTATGCAAATTTTGGGCATATGTTTTTTTGTTGAAAATCTTTTGTTTTGTTGTATCGTATATTGTTATTCAGTTTTATCTGACAATCGTTCCACTTTCCGGTTAAATTTGCAAGGAGAAGGATTTAAATATGCAATGACAATTTCCGAGAGTTCGAATATTCTTTGGAAGGTAACGAAAAAAATAGGAGTATTCGATGATTAATGCGATAGATAAACAGGCTCTATCGAAAGCTGGCATCTCCCTATTAGTGGATACCCTTGACTGTGGTCTGAAACAGGTTACATTCGGATATCAGAAATGCAAAAGCTTACGACACTTCTAAAAATTTTTCAAAAGATTCAAAAAATTCAAAAGATCACGACTACTTATTATTATAATTATGGCTTAGTTCAATAGGTTGTTATAATTATTACGTTTTCATAGAAGTTTGCGCTTAGCCCAATTGCGATTTATGTCGCTATTTATAAGAAATACAGTGCCGAAAGCAGGCCACAATTTGTTTCTTATTGATAGCTTTCTATCTATATAGACACAAATGCCGAGTTCCATGATCATTATTTTAGCGCACCCTGTTAGAATTTCACAAGAGTGGTAGAAATCCGAAGTATTGCAATTATATTATGTACACTTTATTTTTCAGCAAAATGAAGTTCCTCGTGTGCCTGTTTGCTGTGGTGGCGGTGTCAGCTGCCTTCCCCCAGCGTGAGGGAGCAGCCTTCACCAACGAGGCCATCATGCAGGCCCAGAACACCTTCCTCATCCCCAAGGACGCCGAGATCCAAAACGTATGTTCACGACGTTTAAATAGCAAATTATGAGGGATTTCTAGCCTTGACTTGTTGAAGACCGGGGTGTCAAAGTTTGAATAAATCGTCCTCCAACGTTTCCAACTAGCGCTAAACTATTCACTATTGCATGTCTGACTATACCTTTATCTTCTTCATGTTTTCCTTGTCCCATTAACTTGGGGTTGGATTTCCTCGTAAAATAGCACCAGAACGCTCTGTGCTAAACGCTTTCGGGGTGTTCTTCATTTTCTTCTCGATGTTTAACGACCAGTGAGTTTTTTTTTACTGGATTCTGCCAATATTTTACATCTAACACAAAGAATTCTTCACTTCTACTTATCGGTCATATTTTTAGCTGATGATTTTTCTACTAATTTCATAGTCAATAAATAAACAGGGAATGCTTTTAAATGTTTGAGTCTTCGAGGTTCCATACAACTAATACGTCATAAGTGAAGTAGAAATCAGTAAACGTTTATGCAGTGTATTATAGGAAATCATAATTGTTATTTTATTCTAATATTAAAACAATGCCCAAAACGCCTGCAAACAACACAACAATTACCCCACCTTACTTTGACTCTAACAATTTTATTTTATGGAAGTTATTGTGCGTCCGTCCTTACGAAGGCATAGTACGGTATCGAAACAGGTAAACGTTTACAAACTATCAGTGTGGTTTATACAAGGTTCGTTAGTTTTCTCAAATTAATATTTGTGGTTTACACTCGTAGAACCTCTCTTCGAGGTTATATTAAAGTACCGTTTGCCACTGTTACAACACGTTGTTTCTGAACTAGAACGTTCTCCACATAAACCTCAGTAAAAATGACTCGTAACTACGTAAGATATTATGAAAAATGTTAGCTATGGTTAAACTTCTTTAAAGATTTTAAGAATGGCTTCAAAATCGTCGAAAGAAGAAAGCAAGCTTTGGTTGAAGAATATCATTCGGTCTTAATGTAGTCCAAAACAATACAAACCGGTATTTGTTTTGCATATAAGACAAACTGCATTCAGGATGTGGAAGTGACACTAGCCTCATTCTCGTATAATTTTATACGCAAACTAAAGTAATGTACTGTGATGAGACTTAATGGCAAACATAGGTATTTGCATTCTTTAAATCTTCGCTGTAACTACTACAAATTATACCACATTTAATATTTTATCAAATTATTTATGCGTGTCGAAATCGTATAAGTTAGCTTACAAGCTTCAGATTTAGATTCTTGATTTCATATTTCCTTATTGAGAAACGCTGAAAAAAATATGCTTCTTAACGAAACAATAGATATTCATATTTTCTTAGAATTTTTTTTTTTGTTGAAATATATAGAACAAACAACAAGGGGTCTTAATATTTGAAACTGTTTAAGAGATTGAATATTTCAAAACTGAAGCTTTTAAATATGAATATGAAAATGTAATATGAAAAAAAATAGTCGCGTTCAGCTGAAAACTCCAAATGGTATCAGCTACGTAAATTGCATAATGTCAGATCGATGTTCGAGAGATTTTGCTGTTTTAGACAAACATATTTCCCTCATTATGATTATTTAATATTTTAATAAAGACAAATTTTAGATTATAGAAAAAATCTTATCAATCATCTAAAAAATATCTGACCGTGATACGAACCCTGAACTTCTCCAATCCGGGTAACTGCGATAAACCAATTTCGCTATTTTAAACAAAATATTTATTTAATGGTTAACATGGCGAAGTCAGTTTATCACAGTTCCCGGATTGGAGAAGTTCTGCTAGATTCGTCTGTACATTTTTATATTTGATTAACTTAATTTGATTAAGATTTGTAATCTTCCAAGTTAAACGTAATGTATTTCATTTGAATAAATAGAAAGATCAATCAGAATCAAGACAGCAATGTAACAAAGAGAAATATAAATAATGGATGCTTCGGGCAATGTATTAAAGTGATGGTATGCGTACGGTGGACCGAGTGAAAGTATTTCTGGTTTAGTCAAGATGTATTATCTTATTTATTACGGATGTCAAGTAGGTGTCGGCAGGCTCGGACTGGTTCAGAAGGCTGCCGGAGCCAACGGACTCACTTTGCTCCATTCACCCTTCGCGAGTCCGTTCATATTATAAATGTGATGTCTGATGTGATGAAGGTTACAGTTTACAATAAAATGTTACAAAAATGGCCACCAAGCAGACAGAAAATAGGGGAGGATATTTATGAAACTATCGTTTAAAATCTTAATTAGATCTTCTTCCATATTATTAGGTTGATACATTATTATCCGCCGTTTTTAAATCCTTTATATTAACTTCACCGCTTGGTCTTGAACGTAAAAAAAATCTTGGAAGAAAAATTAACACATTTCTCGTCATCCAATCGAGATGAAATTTGGCTTATAGACTCGTTATCAATGACAATGCATTTATATATAGATTTTTGCCTCCCCTTCCCGACCAAATCGATTTTTTGTGAATTATATGTATGACTCTTATTTGCTGCAAACAATACTATTTTAAAATCAGAACACTGCAATGCTTTTCTATAGCTAATCAAATAAATCTGTTAGTAAAGAAAACAAAATTACAATAAATTGGAAACCTTCGCGTATAAAGGATTTATAATGAGAACTATGTTTTATGGATTATTTTTTTTTTAACTAAATTATAACAACCAAAATCGAAAACAAACTCTGTACGTTCAATTATCTTTCAGGGGCGTAGTCACCATCAATGTCAATTACTGATTCCCATTTGCCTGGAAGACAGTCGATCCCGCGGATAAAGTGTCCAGTGTCCAGCGTTCTGGATGGTTCATCTTGAGCCTGGTCCTCACAATTCGATGATCGACCTTTTCTTGACATATGTGGTCGGCCTCTACTCCTCCGCCCAATGTATGTAGGATTTCACCGTTGCAACGTTCATCAGGCAGTCTCGAAGTGTCCGAGTCCGTGTCCGTGTCCCACTTCAATTTTGCTACAGTTTGTGCAATGTTTTTTTTCTCAATCACGCGATGGGTTTTCTGTTTATCAAAGAAATACCCAGAATTGTTCTTTCCACGGTTTTTTGCGTAACTCCCAGGTTTGACACAATTCGCTGTGTAAGAGTCCGTTCTTCAGTACGGACAGAATATTGGCCGTAAGTACGTCCTCTAAGGCGCCGTGGTATCTTCGAGTTCTTGATTACATCCATCCTTACCGTATTTTACGTAAAGCCTTAAAATCAACTAAACCAAAGATGACGTTTCTACACTACAATAGTTTTATAGGACAATTATTGTAAGTTTGGTAAGGAAAATCAATATTATCAATTCGGCCAGTCTGACCCTGTTACCACATACATTCAACGCTATTGAATTAATTCTGAGACTTTTCTTTTTTCTGCAAATGACTCATGGGGTGGTAACAGGATACAGTCGAAGTGGAATACGAAAACAGCAAAAAAAACACTACAACGACTATATTTTTCGTTTTCATACGGCGAATTTGCATTTAAAAGTATAATATCTATTACAAAAAAAAGTCAAACAAAGAAGTTAATGGTATCATTTTTATTTTTTATTTTCATGCGACGAATTTCGATTTAAAAGTGTAATGTCTATTATTAAAAAACTCTATGGCTATGTACGATTTAGTTTCTAAAATCTTTCATGTTATGTTTTAGTTTACTTTACAAGAATTTTCTAAGAACGCTTTATGTAATAGTATTAACAATATATTACCCCCTCATAAATTCTTTAAATATCACGGATTAAAAGAGATCGGACCCATCGAACAATGTTTATATCCACTGTGCGAGTAATGTTTTCGAATGTATGCAGCTGTAGAACCATTATGGGGGCGTGATAAGTTAAGTACCTATTCTATTATAATAATGTTTTCGAATGTATGCAGCTGTAGAACCATTATGGGGGCGTGATAAGTTAAGTACCTATTCTATTATAATAATGTTTTCGAATGTATGCAGCTGTAGAACCATTATGGGAGCGTGATAAGTTAAGTACCTATTCTATTATATCCAGACAGCTGCACTTAGGACAACTGCACACACGGCTTCGCACAAGTTAGATCTCTTTCCATTATGAAAGATAATCGAATTAGTATGTGTAAGCCGTGCGTACGAGGCACATTGTTTCGTTGTGTTGATGTTTATACCCATATACACCAACACGACGAAACAATGTGAATTGACTGTTTCGTTTGTCTTTCTAATTCGATTGTCTTTCTTAAATGAAAAGATGTATACCTCACGATAGTTTTCATTCCCTTATGGTGTGTGATGAGACATTTAGTTATCAGTCAGTTATCAGTCAGTTATCATTTAGTTATCGGTCAGTTTTACTCAGGTTAGTTTAGGCAGACTGTGTGCACCTGTCTTGTATGCAGTTGTTACGGAGAAATTATTTTTAACATATACAAAATAAAGGGAACTATACAAGTATGCTTTCTAATTTCCTTGTTACATAACTATGTGATGTCGTTAACTTACAAACCAAATATTCGTCAAAAGCTTACACGTTTAACTGAACCATTGAAAACTGTAAGGTACTTATTGATTAAAAGATTAAAATTATGTAATTAGATGAGCCAAACTTTATAAAAACTTAATATTAATCTTTCTAAACAAATGCAAAAATAATTCAATATTACGCGTGCCAAAATGACGGCTAAAGGTTATGTTCGCATTTTTCCTTATATTTAATTGGTGTAAAATTATGCGGTTAAGCGCGTGTATTCTTCGTTCGTTTGTCTTTTTGTGGAACAAATTTCGTACATTATTGTATGTACATAAATAAGTCAAAGTCGTTACCATAATGACTACATATTTTATTCAATATCCATAAAAAAAAATCCTTTCACGCCTCCGCTTGTTTGTGAATTCAGTACCTACACGATTCTTCATTAAAAAATATCTTTATTCTTTACCTATCTACATATACAAAGTAGAATCCTAGTCAATCGTTTGTGGTGAAAAACAAAAGTATGTAATGAAATTTATTTCCTTCTTCCCACTACTAGGTAGTTTTCTATGTATTTGTTTTCTTATTATTTTATTTTATTTACGCTTCAACAAGCCAAGAGGTCCAATTACAGAAGCGAAACACATCACAAAACACCCAGGCTTGAGTAAATCACATAGATTAATTGTGACCTCACCGGGAATCGAACCCCGAACCCTAGGTATGAGAAGCCAGTGTCATACCCACTGGGCTATGAGGGCCGCCATCTCATTAGGTTTTATCTTATTAGGGTTAATTGTTATTTGTATACATTCGCATTTTCGGAACGCTTACTTTGGTGTGAAATCTGAGTGACTGAATATTTTTATCAATAAATAGTTATTAGTAGGTACAGGAATTTCTTGACTTATAATTCAATTATTTTCCTGACCGATGTAATGAATGTAATAAAATAATCCTTTTTATTAAAAACAAATTAACTCTCCATCCCAAAAAAAAAAATTAACGTGGAATAACCGTTATTTATTTTTCTTAATAATTAATTAAGAACAATAAATAACATAAACTGAATTATCGCATGATGAAACATGGGAGACAACGAAGCAAAATTATGTACCTATTAGGTAATATTGAATTGGGTAACCAGATGTTCCTTACATGTCGTCTGTGAAATGCATAATTCATTAGACTAGCTGTGCCCGCGCGGCTTCGCACGCGTAGATTTTTAGTACAATGTTTGGATCGTCATAAAACTTTCGCGAATCTTCTAGAACATTTTCCTTCCAGAACTTTCAAGAAATTTATGGACACATCGACACATTCCGCCACTCATTTTAGAATCTTATAGATTTTCTAGAACCTTCTCCTTCCAGAACTTTCTAGAGCAGGGTTTTCCGGAACCTTCTCGACTCACTGACACAGTCGGCGCGCCTATTTTGAAAAAATCTGAAGCATTTGCGGCCTTCCCATAACTAAACAATGTGCTAGAAAGCACATTTTCGTCACCCACTCCCACCCACGCACAGCCACCCCCACCAAATTCGCTTTTTTTTCGATTTCGATGTGACACCAAGGGCTATCCACCACCATAACAACCGATGGGTGGTTGTGGAGAAAACTTGGCGGGTAGGGAAACACTTGTTCCATTATATATTATAGATATATATATATTATATATATATCTATATATTATATATATATATATATATATATATATATTTATCAGTCGTTCCAATTAAGCAGCTGAAATAATAATATGAACAGAAAAAAAGATTTCGGTTTTATACCGTTTTAAATAAATGATATATATTTAATTAGTATTAGCATTTGGGTCATTATTGCATTCGCTCTCACTTTGTTAAAACTCAAACTGTCTTTAATTCCCTGTAAATATTGGTACCATTTCATTTCATTTCATATTTAAAACCTATTTATTCCTTTTTCTTTTTTTGATTGTGATTGGGGACTCAAATTCGGAACTACCCCAGACTGCTTTACCAGTATGAAAACCGTGGCAATTGAGATCGTCATTCATCCACATTCCTCTTCATATGGTTCTAAGTAGATTTGTTCTTTCGTATCAGGCCGGTTGGAAAATAATTGCCATTTTTTGTTTTCATTCAATACAAAAAAAAATTAAGCTTATAATTCCGAAAAAAATTCTATTATTTACCTGCCTAGGTACCAACAAACAAATATCTCGATTTTATAATATTTTTTTACTTTAAAATCAAGTATTTGGTATATTTTAAGTATTTGCGAGAGCTAACAAATAACATTGAAGACAAAAAACAAAATTACATTTACAGCAAAAGAAATCATTCAAATATTATGTTATATAATAGACCTAGTGATATTTCTTAAATCAAAATATGAATTTTAAAAAGTTTTTTACAAGAATTTAGGTGTATTATCAGAGCGGTAGAAAAGAATTTATATTGACAGAGCGGTAGAAAATAATTTATATTATTAGAGCGGTAGAAAAGAATTTATAATATTTATTTCTGGTGAGACATCACAAAACCCGCTCTTCTACCGCTCTGATAATATAAATTCTTAGGAAAAGAATTTATATTATCAGAGCGGTAGAAAAGAATTTATATTGACAGAGCGGTAGAAAATAATTTATATTATCGGAGCGGTAGAAAATAATTTATATTATTTATTTCTGGTGAGACGTCACAAAACCTCCTCTTCTACCGCTCTGATAATATAAATTATTAGAAAAAGAATGCAGCAGTGAAGATTCGCTACTGTAAACCAGTCAAAACCAGTTATTCAAGGACATATCTTTTTGTCAAAACTATTTAGAATCATAACATCTAACTATTTCGATTCAGAACAGAAATCTTCGAAATCACCCGCCGTTATAAATTTTCAGCGCATATCTATACTATATGATATCTACATATATCTGCATTATACCAACATATAGGTAGGTATGTAGATAAACTTTATATATCCACACGCGTATAGATCTTTTCTAACAAAGTTGATATCTCGGATAAGTTTGTTAACGTTATTCTGTCTATTTGCAAACTTTAGAATATTTAGAACTGGAAGAGAAAGTAAAAAATATTGACCTAATTTTTGCGGTCAATACGGGAACGGAGTTTTTCGACATTGCGTAGGTATTTTTAATAAACTTCCCAAAAAACTTGACATCAATTATTATATTACGCATATGGGACAAGGTTTTTCATACATTCTTTACTGCTAACTTCCAAATAAAGTGTTATGACACCTGTTCATCTTTTTGATGTCGGTGTATGAAACAAGTATTACCTCGTACTCGTACGTAATCATTACATTTTTAATACTAAAAGTTACATCAGCAGGTGCAACATTTCAATGGCGATCACGATCACATAGAGACGATCAGTGGTAATGCTTTGAGAATGTTAGGATTTGTTCTGCGTACTGCCAGGGTTTTCGAGAATACCCGCGTACTCAGAACTCTTTACAATTCCTTGGTGCGGAGTAGACTCGAGAGTGGCTCGATGATCTGGGGGCCACATGAGGGCAAGTACTCTCTTATGGTGGAGAAAGTCCAAAAGAAGTTTCTGAGATATCTCTACATGAGAGAGTACGGGCATTATCCTTGGCTTTACCCAACCGAGTTTCTCCAGGGTATGCTTGGCTACAATAGTTTAGAGACTAGAAGGAATGTGTATTTGATTACACATTTTTATCGATTGTTGCGCGGTATGATCGATAATCCTGAAATTATGCAGAGCATTGTTTGTATGTTCCTGATAATTATACTAGACATCGTCAGCATAGATTGTTTCACATTCCAATATACAGGACCAACCTGCCGATGGTTATGCCTGTTGGAAGAGCCACAGCTATGCTGAACAAAATCGCTTTGGGTATTGATATATTCCATGTGTCTGAGGGGGTTTTCCGAAGCGGGATTCTCCTACACCTTTGACCAGATTTTATGTTATTTTTAATTTATTAAATATTTTCATTTTTGATATATACTTCCTAATATGTATGCCTTAAACATTTTGTTTGTCATGTACATATTATTATGAAATAAATTGAATTGAATTGAATTGAATTGAATTGAAATGGCAATGTAGCTATCAATGTAGATTTTAGTTGAACGCCATTAATATCTATATACTGCCTTTATTAGAATTCAATTTAAGATTTTTTTGCGTCTATTGAAAATTAATTTAACGTTTTCTTTCTGTTCTTCAGGTCCAAGAAGGCATCCAACTGTCGGCCTACGAATCGATTCCCGGAAACCAGCGCATCGATCTGTTCATGATCCTGGGAGACCAAGTACCGAGAGAAGTCATCAACAACCTTCAAGGGCAGATCGATCAGGTCGGACGCAACTAAGCATAACACCTACAGAAGACTATCTCAGACTGTACAACATATTTATTAAAAGTGTAACTGGCAAAAGTGCAAAAGTGCAGAATATCAATTCAAAATCATAAAAGTAAAAAAATAAAAGATTATATGAGATCAATTTTACCAACAACAATTATATGATCAAATAATAATAACAACTGCAATATTAAGATTACAATTTTTGTGGGGTGTAGTAAAATAAGAAACATGTTCTCAAAATTTTATTGTAAAGAAAGTTATTTATATTTGGAAATTGGAGAGATTTCAAAAAAAAAAAAATTACCGTACTACGATAGGAATGTTCAATTAAAATTAATAAAATGGCATAACATCACATATTACATATGTTGTGCATTCTGAGGGTGTAGCATAGATTATGGATTAGTAGTTATTTTTGTACACTTCTGTTTATATCTTGTTTTTGAAGACTGCATGATGGTTTGGAATGATCTTCTGATCAGCTGCGTTTTAGAGACACGTGTCTAGAGACTATCGTGATGTTGTTCTTCCAAGAAAAGTGCCAAGGACACGTGGACAAAACATAAATGGTACCTTCGCAGATATTTTGTAAATAATCCTTCCCCTCTCTTCTGGTATTGTTTTAGCGCAAATAAACTTTTTTATATAACATTGTACGTATTTCATTTACCTTCAAACAATCTCCGTTTTTTTATGCTTTCCTATCTACTAAAAGAATGTCAAGTAATCTTCTTCCGTCCTGCTGAGTCCTTCGTAATGGTCCGTGTCCAGGAAATGAGAAAATGAATTCTCCGAGATTTATTTGAGATAAATATTTTTATCATATAAAAGGATTGGACACAGATTTTGATCGGGTGATAAACTTATATTGGTAGAGGTAGGCAAAGACAAAAATCTACACCGGCATGTTGACTTCCGATTTGACAGCGAGATGCTGAATGTAAAAACATTAGCTAGAATCAAATAGCCATTTTGAAAAGTTAGACAAAAAAGGCATTAAATTCCCAATAATTCCTTTAAACTGCTGATAGGGATATTCTAATTCATCTAAATGACGAACCGAATATCTTTGGTCACTGGAGTGATTTTGACGTTCGACTTTCAATAAGACACGGTGTGTGGCCGGGGACTACAAAAACTGTTTCCAAAAAGTGAGGGTGAAAATTGTTTCCAAAGAATCTCTAAGAAATCTCGGGGATATCGAGTCGAAAATCTCTTAAAAATCTCCTTCGCGGACATAAGCCTTGATAATAAACCATGAAAATTTAATTCCTAAAATTTACTTGTACTAAAGTGGACGTCTTAAGTGTTTTTGACCTTCTTTGTAAACAAAAATCAGCAGATTAACACCGAATTAACCGAACAAAAATATTTGAGAAGTATATACCGTTGTAAATATTGTAGGCCACTGTTTGTTGACATGACAATTATTGGAAAATATGGGAGTAGTTGATCTTCTAGAATTCTAAGATCTTGGCAAAGTATAATCCGAGGCCTGGTCAATCATCTACAAGAAGTATAGGCTGGTTTCCTGCGAGTACCGATTGGCAACACATTATGATAGAATATTTTGTTTGATTAATCCAAAAAGGTGAATAAATTGTCTGCTTTCCTCTGGTTCTTAATTTTGTTGACTTCACTATCACAAAACTATAAAAAATTATATGGAATTTGTATATTCTTAAATGAAGACAAATTGTTTTATGTATTGGAAGGCAGAGTGTGTTATAGAATAGACGCTAAGTATAAAATGAATACAGTCACCTAGAGGTAGTTTAATCTGGCTGGAGGTAAATACTAATCAGCAACCCGTATTATGATGGATATACTTAGGTATTACGTTAAAGGTTTTTCATTGTATTACGATAGAGAGGTAAAAGTGAGGGTGTCGAAATTAAATTACACAACGAATAAATAACACGAATAAAAATTATACGTTCTATCTCGCATTCTTTTTAAATATAGAGTTATTAATTTTTATACTAAGTTTTAAAAATAAATAAAAAAAAAAGTGTATTAGTAACAAACGTACATCAGGCAAGATAAGGTAACGTTAGGTTTTAAAAAAATGTGAAATTTTAATATGCTTAATTTTCCTTTTTTATATTTTTTCCTGTGTAATTTCGTGACCATAAGTGAGTAGCACGATTCTATAATTAATTGAACTAAAATTATTGATAATTTAATCAATAAATTAGGCAGCTACAAATGCTCTTGACAAATAATAAAAATTGCTGGCTTATCTCGAGAATCAATCAGTGCGAGCTCCAGCACCGGCGCGGCGGGGCTGGTGAAAGTAGTTTGGTGCCGGACAGCCGGACTGCCGGACTGCCGGACTGCCGGACTGCCGGACTGCCGGGACATCGAACCGAGCATCTTCAGCCAGACACGGACTACCGACTGCCGGCCGAAGAGTTCAACTATCCGAATGAACTTTACAATTTTGATATCGGGAATCAAACCCGGAACCCTCGGTGTGGGAGGCCAGTGTCGTGCCCACTGGATTACAAGGGTCGCTATAAAAGGGATACGATCTAACACAGAACAACTTAAGTTAACTGAATCAGACATATTCTTAAAATTATCTTAATCTTAAATCTTAAATAAAAAAATCTTAAAATAAGCAACGAATAATTTTGATGATAAGAAATGATAATCTTGTGATGAGAAGAAGGAAAACGTCACAACTCGAGGCAAGTTAGTCTACTGCAGAATTTTTCCGGGCCACAATGACGATAGCAACAAACAAACAAACAAACAATGATGTTTCGCAGTCTCTAATAATAAAAAGGATCCATTTAATCTAGGCTGGGATGGATGGAATGTTCAGGATGGAATTGTGACCTATGTATTCCGCCGTGACCTAAAGAATAAGAATGCAAAATTTGGATCAAATCGGCAAACATTATAGATTTGTACAAAAAATATATCAGGTGGGGTAAGAAGGGAGGGGGGGAATGTTGTATTTATTACCCGCCGGGTCTCGAAAAATAAGTATGCAAAATCTGGGTCAGATCGGTCAAACGGTGTAGATTTGTGCAGAAAATATAACAGGGGATGGGGTGGGGTAAAAGGGAGAGAGAAAAGTCACCTTCGTTACCTGCCAAGTTCTAAAGAATAAGTATGCGAAATTTGAGTCCAATCGGTCGAACGGTACAGATTTTCATTGAAAATATATCAGGGGGAGGGAAGGGATAAATGGGTAGGGAGAATTTGTCGCCTATGTAATTCTTCGGGTACCAAAGAATATGTGTGCAAAATTTAGGTGAGATCGGTCAAACGGTGTAGATTTGCACAGAAAATATATCAGGGGGTGGGGAAAAGAGAGGCGGAAAATGTCATCTATGTTACCCGCCGGGTTCCAAAGAAAACGTGTGCAAAATTCGGTCAGATCGGTCAAACGGTATAGATTTGAATATAAAATATATCAGGGAGAGGTGGAGGGGCGATGTTAACTATATTAACTGCCGGGTCCTAAAGAATAAGTATACAAAATTTTCTTCAGATCGGTCAAACGGTACAGATTTGCTTATAAAATATACCAGGGGGAGGGGGGAAATGTCATCTAGGTATGTTACTCTCCGGGTTCTGTAAAGAAGTGGTGAAGTTCAGTCCACTTCACCACTCCTAGAGCTGTTCCTTCCCCGCCGCGCGCCCCCCATTGATACATTTTGTATTTAAGTTAGCTATTATCTATACCTGGTGATGAGAGGGACTGCTCCTCTCGAAACTGTAGTTGTAATTTAAAAACTCATACTGTGTGTGTGTATTACAAAGTAAAGTAAAACATATTTTTAAATTCTACATTTTTATTTATATAGATAAATAGATATGGTACCAATTTCGCTGTTGGCTCCGATTGTTGGCGTGAACTCCAAATTAAAAAAGAGCGGCGAATTAATTAATCTACAACGTTCTTTAAATGCTCAAAAATATCAAGTTTAAAAATACCAGATGTTATTCTCCGAAATATTACCCAACGTCATTGGTCTTACAAAATACACATTTGAGAGAAAAGTGAAGGCAGATGGAGTCGGGAAGATTGAAAGTTTTTGTGAATGCCTCGAATGAATGTTATTACGAGATCGCTCTTCCACCGCAACGGTAGCAGACGTGACCGCGGTACAAGCTAGTCTGGGAACTAACGACATGACACGTGATGTCGTCATATCTCCGATTCCTCAAACTTGTTGCCAATTATGTATAACGGTGCGCTGTCGGACTAAATTAGCTGCATAAAGCGTCAATTAATATTGCATCGATATTCTTAAAATTTATTTAATCGTTCATAATTATTATTACAACAGTGAAAAATATATTGCCATTGAAGAGTATATTACATCGGCCTGCGAGGTTATTTCTGAATCGTTCTGGCTTGCTGTCATCGCTGCGGTAGGCTGCGGACTTCTCTCGGTCTATTCTCAATCTCTTTTTGGCGCATTCATATAAAGACATACGATCGGCAAAGATGCGTACATTTACTTCAACATTTAACTTCAATGATCACTAAATTAGGTGAAAAATATTTACTTTGTTACCTCCACATAATATATTAATTTATATTGAGAGAAGAGTTAATGAGTAATATTAATAACTAATTAAATATTTGTATTTGAACCTAATCCAATGTAAAAATTATATATTTAAATAATATCTAGTCAGTTTAGTACATCACCTGTTTGCCTCAAAACTTAAGTAGTAAAATATACTTAAATAAATTACTAAACCCACGTAGAAGTAATATAGTTAATGTTTTTCTCCTCCCTTCTCCTCCCTCCTCTCATCCCTTGATTGACATCATAAAAGTGGTCCAGCCTGGTAAGCACTCGCCTTCCTCTCGCAAACCTGCCCAGGGGGTGCAGAAGAATAAGGCCCGGTTGTTTCAAGTTCGATCAAAGTAAGCGGTCGAGCAAAGCATAGATTTTTACGAAAACGGATCGTCTGATTGGTGGAGAACGTAAAAATCTATGCTTTTAAAGAACGCTTACTTTAATCCAACTTGAAACAACCGGCCCTAAGAGAGCGCACAATACGTGCGCTAGATATCATTTTCAGCTAACTTTAGTTCCTAAATGTCATTTGTGATAAGAGAACACCTGTATATTATAAATGAACCAACAAGACGCATGTGAGGTAACTTTTCATAAAATTGGGTTTTTCTAAATTATTTTCACATCTTGTAATCTGTACGATATTTTCGGTTATGATGATATAGACTATTTTTTCAACGTCAATAGAGTAAATCAGTGTAGCTTCTATAATCTGGTCTATGTAGCTTAACCTCGGGCGGCCTCTATGATTGTTGCCTTCAACACTTCCCTCGACGATGGTTAAAAGCAGGCCCGGATGCCTTATATTATGGTTTATCCAAATTGCTCGCTGATGGGCGATTCTGTTAAGGAGCCGCCTCTTTTCGCCCACCCTGCTCAACCTCGTCGTTTCTGATATGTTCTGACCAATGGATCCTCGCCGTGCGCCTGTAGCACCATATCTCAAAGGTCGCTAGCCTTCCGGACATGTCCATGTTTCGCTGCCATCAGCATACTCCAGACAAGAATTTTAATAAAAATTTTCCGAACCTTTAAATCTATGTTGGGGGATTCAAGGATCTTGGATTTTTTGTTGAAGTCGACTGTTGCCTGCTGTATTCTGCTCATGAAGTCAGCCTCTGAGCGGCCATCTTGGGAATTTTTTCTACCCAAATATGTGAATTCTTTCGCTTGTTTGATAGCGACGCCACTCAAAACAACATTTGTCGACACCTCTTCTCTTCCAACAACCATGCATCTAGTTACTTATAAAGTATCACATCAAGTATAACTATGTTATGACTTCTTTTTCTGTCTAATACATTAAAACGTACAAATCGTTGTTTTATTATAAAAAATGAAAATTTTAATCAAATGAATGACCACACAAATAGATAAATTGTGGGCCATTTTTAGATTCTTTATATTAGTTTCGCCGCCGTACGTACCTACTTTCGTGTGTGTGGAAATGCCTTGGAAGTGAAAATTAACACACTTCCCGTCATCCAATCGAACTGAAATTTTGCACGTCGACTCGAAGTCGATGATAACGCATTTTAACAACTTTATCGGTATGCACGTATATTGTTGTTGTTTTCGTTTTCCGCGAAAAAACTCGTCAACCGAGAGCTCGATTCCAAAGATTTCAATTTTCCCAAGCAGACGCAGGTCGCCGACTTCTTTGGGAAATACATTTTCTCTTGGGAAATACAGTCTCTTCTCCTCAGAATTGAGTCGAATTTCAGCTTTTTTCATTTTAATCCAAAAAACCACTTTGCCACGTTAATAACTTTGCGAGTTTTCGTCTAATCCTGAATATTAAAACTTCTCCCCTCTTTGAGACCTTTATTTTAGTGTTTAAGAAAAAAAACGAAAATATGAATGGTGCAAAAGGTGCAAAATCTGGCTGTCTTTCTTTTATATGTTGAAATTATGCATCCGTCTCTTTCTCGCGGCGTGACAAAAAAAGAACCCATTTTTTGGGCTTTTTTTACCGAGCGCGATGTTTCTGCAACTGTTTGAATAGTTTGAATGAAATTAAAAAATCGAGTATCACGTTCGAATAATATTTAAAGACTCCATTTTTTTATTTTTTTACCCCCTCCAGTTTTCTTGACATCCACAATTTGAAATTTTCTGTTTTTTTAATAATCCGGTTAAAAAAAATCGTAGCGAGGTGCGACAACTAAGCATATGGTGCGCGGTAGGGATGGGTCGTCGACGTATTTACCGTCGACGAAACGAGACCGTCCACGTCCATCCATCGACGAGACGATCAACTAGTTGAATTCGTCAACTAGTTGACGCGTCAACTTCGTTACGCGGACGTCGCGGACGTTCTATCTAAACATCGGGACGATGGTCAACTGTCTACGGTTCAACGCGACGCTTCTCGACGGCTCAACCGTTGGCTATTTTTATGACGTTAATTTTTAAAATTTAAAGAAGTTAAAAAGTGGTGTAAACAAAATTGTAATAGATTTATTTTTTTATCTATATTGAAAATAGGGAATTTTTAATAAAAATTAATTAAACCTAAATTCATGATTATATTACATATATAATAATTAATGTTGGACTCCTGAATAAGGACCGTAGTTAGGTATAGAAAATTTTATTTCCTACAAGTTTGCTTATCATTTATATGCTAAAGTTGAAAAGTAAGGAAATAACACAATAATTAAATTTTAGCATCCCTTTTCAGGTAGATATAAGAAGTCGAGATCGATCGAATTAAATACTGATTTTAGAAAAATATCTAGCCGGCCTGTTAATTAATAATAGTTCAATAAAAAATAAAATAATTAAACAGAATTGTTTTATTTTATACAGCGTAAAATTGGGAATTCACCGAATCGTCGCACGTGACATCACAAAAAATCAAGTAAAAAAATAATAGATAATAGCTTATTAAGCCTATCTCGCCCTACGCATGTATTCAAATTTTAAATCTCTAGTCATAGTTCGTGTACACAGATCTGCACTCTATGGTAGTGTACTTTAGAGTTGAAATGAAATTACCCGTCGAGCCGTCTATGACGTCTATGGCATCTACAAGTCGACAGCGAGAGATGAGAGAGAAATAAACGGAGACGTTTTGTCTTGCGCACGCTCGTTGCTTTGCATTGCGTTAATCTCGAATCGTCCACCGACCACGGCGTCCGCTGTCCACCGTCTACGAATTCAACTAGTCCATGCGATAAACGTAAACGGTCGACGCGTCGATGTAACGTCAACGGTTGATTTCAACTAGTCCGTCCATTCAACGCCCATCCCTAGTGCGCGGTAGTGTGCGTCAGGTCTACAAAAGTCTACGGAATGGCGTTCGTTTTAGACTTCTTTGCCATTTTTATATTTCTGTAGGCTGCTCTGCGACGCGTTGGCTAATTTTACATGCAAATATCGCAATCAATAGAGCATGAATGCATCTATCGAATGAGCTGAAAATAAACGTTTCGAAGTGATGCACTTCAGAATTAAATTCGCTTTCATTCGATTTTCACAATTTCAGCCGCTGCTCCGCTAGGGGTGGATCTATTTTCTATCTAAAAATAACGATTTGTAGAGTTTTCACTTTTCAATCTTTTAGCGTTTTTCCTTTTTTCTATATTTTTTTGCAAAGCAAATACAAAATTATTGTACACCAAATCTGGAATTATTTTCAAACGATATTTTTTTTTCTCCAAGATGCTAAGAATGGCGCTCGAAAGGCTAGATTCCTGAATAATCACATTTGGGTGACGTCAGTATGATAAAGCAGTATAGGTGAAAATGAGTCGTTTCTAGAACATCAAATGACAAATTCTACATTCAGGTCTTTTTCTTGCGCTTAAAGAAATTATAATAAAATTTTGTTTTTACTCCCTTTCTTTTAACTCGTAGCGTCTGCTTGTCTGCCTAAAAAACTTTGGATCGGTTTTGGACCCTTTTACTTTGGGCCACGATAAAAATAATCTAACAAATTTTCGTTTAAAAAATTTAATTATAGTATAATTTTGGATTTTTCGAAATTTTAACGGCTTTTTCAAATTGGAAAAAATACAAGTGAGAAAGGAGCCCGACGCGTGGAGAAGGCGTGAAACCTGTTTCAACTAGTCTGACTCGAGCGATGGATCCGATCAGACGGTTTCGCCGACGACGTACCCCCCTGTACCAATTATTACGTTTTCAGTATTCTATAAGTTTTAAGGATAATAATATACGTGTAATAGATTTTCTACATGAACTTAAAGCAAGAGGAATATGTTTATAGAATATCAAATTGAAAACAATACAAATGAGAAAGGGAGTAATAATAAAAACTTGTTTTTTTTGGGTTAGTTTTTTTATGGGTTGAATTATTCTTAATTTTTCATAACTTCAAGGTCGCTCCGGAGACAGAAGATGTTTTTCAATAGCAACAGTTTATTACTATTACAATTCAATACAAGACGAATTTTTTTCCATATATTAGTGGCCCACCATACTATTTAACATGAAGAAAGTAAAATTTTTTAACAATGTTTATTTTAGTAATACGAGTATCATAAATTAAATCTTCAGTGCGCACATTTAGAGCACTCCACTCCACACATAGACAATGTCTTGGTCTTCTCTTCGATTGCGATCCTTGTGATTCGTGTGTGAGGGCTTTATGCGTGTTACGATACTGCTCATTCTCCCTACACATTAGCGAAGGGAAAAACTTCATTTCAAAATGAAGACTACAACACACACACGTTCACCAGTTTGAAGACTACAAAGTGTACACTACAATTGTAGTACTACGAAATGAAGTGAAGTAATGAAGTAATTGTAGTATTAATGAAGTGAAGTAATGAAATGAAGTAATTGTAATAATAATGAAGTGAAGTAATGAAATGAAGTAATAGTGAAGTAAATTTTTAAATGAAATGAAGTATTTTTTTCCCAAATAAAAATTTAGCGAGCTAAAAAAAAAAAAAAAAGGTCAACGACAAAAATATTTAAATAAATGACGATATTTTCTCCAAAGTAACATTTGGCGACCTAACCGATTTCGCCAGACAGATTTCTTCGTTCGATTCCAAAAAGTTTAGCTACATCAACTTCCCAAAAATTTCTTCATAGCTCCCAAAATTTTTCAAACCATGGGGGGGGAGGATTGCTACAGTTTCCAAAGATTTCTCCGTTTAGCTACATCAACTTCCCTAAATTTTTTTCAAAACTCCCAAAATTTTTCAAACCATTACACTATTTAAAATGTGTTTCTCATACTTTCGATAACTTTGAAGTGTATGTACTTTGTAGTGTTCGCTTTGAAATGAAGTGTACTATTTGAAGTTTATACTTTCAATAACTTTGGTGTTTGTAGTTTGTAGTGTGCACTACACATCAAAATGTGCGAAGTGTGCACTTCAATGTAGTGTAGTACTACATTGTAGTAGTGAGTACAGAGCGGACCCATCACTACTACACATCCTACTTACTGGATATCTGGCGCGGCATACAGATCCACCTCCATCCTCTAATCAGGTATATACTAAATGGGGCTGTAATAAATGTGGAATCTATTAGTTTTGAAGACCTTCAACCCACTTTGGCTCCAAATTGACATCTAAATAGAAAAAATATTTTTTATAATAATAAATGCAGAAAAGGTTAAATACATTGTAATCTTTCTAAAAGCACAGTAGTAAAACGTTGCATATTTATGAAAAACTAATGTGTTGATTAGTTAGTTATATGTGGTTTAATGTGTGGATGTACCCGCAGACAAATATTTAGCAAGAGTAAAAAATGGTCTTTCATCACATTTTCCCAATAACTTCGGAATTAGCAAATATTGGTAGCTAAATTTTATAAATGTTTCTTATTAATATCTAGGCTATAAATAAATATTAAATGTAAAGCACGGGGAGACGTGGGTAACTGTCAAATGTCTCGATGAACTAAAAAAAATAAAACTTTTTCTTGATTTTACTGTCTAGACATTTAAACGTAAATTTTAATATAAAATCAAAAACATTTTAGTTGATCTAAAATTTTTAAATAATTAACTTTTCAGAAATGTATAATACTTTATATCTTTTCCTACAAAGTTTAACAATAAATTAACTTTTAAAGTGATATAGTGAACAGACTTGACATGGACATCCAAGTGAGTAAGCACTTTACATTTCAGGTTTTTCTGTATTTTCTTTATTGATTATGGATTTATTAAGTATATAATATAATATTATCATTTGTTTTTGAACACAATATAAGTAAAATTGTCATTTTTATAAATAAAAATGAAAGCAGTTTTTGTTTTGTCATGATTAATTTTAATATATTAATAATTATTTAATACACAAAATATTTTGAAAAAAATGGTATCCATTTTGGGCTATATAGACTACTTTATATGTGTGCAAAATTTTATGGAATTACGTCCAGAAATAAAAGAGTTATTGACTTTTGGTCCGAAATAGGCCTAAATTTCCCATAGTTCGACGCTACGAAAGGGAGTAATAAAAAATTTCCAAAAATCCAAAATTATACTATAATCAGGTTTCGCGTCTACCAGACGCGTTGAAATATTTTCATACAACTTAATAATTTGTATAAAAAAGCCAATGAAAATTTTAAAAATCCAAAAATTAATTAATTTTTTTGCAACGAAAATTTGATAGATCTTCTTGATCGTCGCCACGAGTCTGCTTGCAAAGTTTCAGCTCGATTGGATCACGGAAAAGGGGTTAAAAATCGATTCAAAGTTTTTTCGTCAGACAAGCAGACAAGACGACAAGTAGACAAGCAGACGCTACGAGTTAAAAGAAAGGGAGTAAAAATAAATGAGTGGAAATAATAATTGAATGGAAGTAGGCAAAGAAGTGAGAAATGATGAATGTTCTGTAAATATTGTGTTAATTATTCAGTCGCAAAGAAAAGCGCTCTACGAAGATTTCCGGAAGGGTTTTCAAAGTGTTTATGATGTAAAAAGGTAAATTATTGTTAAAATCTTTTTAAACGTGTACTTATCTTTCTGCCACTTGACAAGCAATAACAAGAGGCGCCATATTTGCGTAGTTACCAACGATCCGGTAGCGTAATAATTGTCGATAGATGGCTCGACCGGCTACGGACTTCATTCGATATAGTTTGGGTTCGTTTCCACAGATGCCATCCAATGTCCAGATCACCATAATTTTATGAATTTTCCACTTGACCGAGAAATGTCGCCTGTGTTGGATCAAACGGTGTAGATTTGTATAGAGAATAGACAAACAGTATGTATTATAGATGTATATTTGTATGCGTTGTTTTTATATTGTATTTTAAATTGTAACAATTGTAAAATCACTAGGCCACACGCAAAATGTAACTGAATAAACTTTCAAAATAAATAAACGGGAACATAAGGACCACGTTGTCTTCCGCGCCCCGCCCATCTGCTCGAATAGGTGATTATCCGAATGTTACTAACTATTACACTTGTAATTTTTTATAATTTACGCCTGTTGTATCGTTAACACCTGATAATTAAAGAGAATGCACCTCTCGAAACCATAGTCATGATAAAAATAATACTCAGTTCTAGATGTAGTACAAAGTTGTACCCTAAACTAAATGTCATGTCAGTTCAAGTAAAGAGAAGCATTAAAGATATCTGTCTCTTCTAGGCGCCTAAATTAAAGTCGCACCGCTGGCGCTGAAATGAACACAAAGGTACGTCGATAAGTGTTTGCTTAGATACGGAGGTGGACACGCGGACCGCTTTAGTATGTTTATACAAGATGATATTTATGGGCAAGCAGGTGGGTTAGATTATAGATACCAAGGTCGTAGGTTTGTGCTTCGTACTTTAAAATACTTCGCTGCAAAGGAGACTGGCGAATGGACCAGTGATGTATGCCCTACGATAGACATAATTATGGTGAAGAAATCTAGAAGTCGCTGATAATTAGCGTAGATCAGTGGCTCCCAACAGGTGTTGTGCCGCATAATATTATTGCGTCCAGTAAAATTTAAGCGAGTAGACTATTCTACACAATTTATACTATTTGAAACTAAACACATACACATCATAACTTTTTAATGTTATAGAATATTAGTATTGTAATCTATGGCGCAACTGCCCAATGGCTGGCCTCGATATTTCATTTCGATCTGCTCTCCGCCGTTCTTCCCCAGTTCCCGATGCGACTGGCCGCGCATCCTGGTAACGTCATCCAACCAGCTCGTGTCTTTCAACTCTCCTTCGGCTAATAGTTTTGCTTTAAACGCTTTCTTCGCTGATTATTCTGCATACAACGTAACTGCGCTATCTTAATTGTGATAACTTGGGGAATTTTGAGTTTGCTGAAGTGTGCTTCTGATTCGTGGTTATAGTGTATATATGTCGCAGCCATCTTATTAAATTAGTCAGGCAATCGGATGCCTAGGCCGATAGTTAATTGAACTAGAATGTCTCAAGTTTAATAACTTGGTGCATTGAAAGTCAGCCCTTTGAAGATGACTGACCAAGACAGCTAAGTGATTCAAATCTCACCTAACTTAATCTAACCTAACCTAACCTAACCTAATCTAACCAAACCTAACCTAACCAATCATCACAAATTCATCAATATCCAATTTAACTGATGTTGACGATTGATGTACGGCCTAGACGTCCAATTATCCAGCTAATTTAACCAGATGGCTGCGACATCTACACGTTTTCGTTATTGGCTCCAAATAATGTATTATGGAAACAAAAAAATTTAACGAGTCTTACAGTAGTAAGCAAATGACGTGTAACATCTTTTTTCAGTAACGCTTCGTTTGTTTCTCAGTTACGCTCAGAATTCTGCATCTTCCCATGAATCGAGCGCAAAGACTTCAAAATAATTTATTTATTCACAGTCGCAGAGAAAACCTTCAAATTGTGTAAAAAAAATGTTACAAAGGTAGGTACCATTAAACATACATGCGAATATACCTATACCTATAAAACTGAATGTCTGTCTGTCTGTTCTCTATACCAATCAGTACCGTTTGTCCGATTCGACTCAGATTTTGCATACTTATGCTTTAGGACTCGGCGAGTAACAGGCGACATTTCCTCCTCCCTCTTGACTCCTTCACCCTGATATATTTTCAATGCAAATTTGTACCGCCCTCGTCGAGCCGCTGTCCACCCCGCGTAACGCTCCGAGTTATAGTGACCACAGTGACTTTTTGTGCAGCCTATGCAAGTGCCGCCGCTCAGAACCATACTGCCTAACCGCTGCAGCCCTGGTGAAGCCCTGGAGAGTCTAGAGACGTTTGACGCCTGCGCCGGTGCAGATTACCTATATGCCTGACATTTTATTGACTTTTCCTTGTGATACTGACATTACTATTCTGTATTTCATTTTGTATGTTTTTGTATGAGTATTAAGTTGTGACATTTTCTTAATTTCTTTTAATAAATAATATTGTTTCTCCACAAACCGCCTTCTCACTGAGCCCATTAGATTTCTCCATATCAATCCAAATCAACATTTGTATGGTATTGTAAAACAACTTTTAATATCCAACTCAGAACTCCTCTAAAGGGTAAAAATTCGCCTCTGTGTCTTCATATTAATACTTCAACCTTGAGACTAAATGTAAACTAGGTTTACGTTCATCGACCTGAATGGTTAATATGAAC
Organism: Agrypnia vestita; assembly: GCA_016648135.1. NCBI lineage: Eukaryota > Metazoa > Arthropoda > Insecta > Trichoptera > Phryganeidae > Agrypnia > Agrypnia vestita. The sequence continues at coordinate 38,587 of JADDOH010003596.1, read as the reverse complement.
ACAATAGGGGTTTGTATCGATAATCTAAGCAAATTGAAGAGCTAAATATTAAAATAAATAAAAAAGCATCATCATCATCACTCTTGGCTTTACAACCCCTGGTAGGTCTTGACCTCCTCAAGAGTCTTCCTCCACCAATCTCGGCTTAGTGCCAGCTCTCTCCAGTTTAGAAGCTCCAAGGTAGAAATGTCTTTGAGGACGTTGTCGCTCTATTTTAATTTTGACCTTCCTAAGCTGCTTCGCCTAATTTTGTGACGTTTAGCTACTTAAACAGAGTGTAGAGCTCATTGTTGTAACTTCTGCGCCAAAGTCCATTTTCTAGAACCAGTCCGAAGATACGCCTCAAAACTTTCCTATCAAAAACTTCCAGTGCTCGCTCATTCCACTTAGTACCCACGTCTCAGCTGCGTACATGAGCACTGGCCTAGTAAGCATTTTAAAAAATCTGCTCTAGAAAGTTCTGGAAGTTCTATAAGGTTCTAAATTTATCGAAAGTTCTATAAGGTTCTAAACTGAGTGGCGGAATGTGTCGGTGTGTCGAGAAGGTTCCTGTACATTCGAATTTCTTGAAAGTTCTGGAAGGAAATTGTCCTAGAAGCTTCGCAAAAGTTCTATGACGATCCAAACAGTGTTCTAAAAATCTACGCGTGCGAAGTCGCACGGGCACAGCTATATGAAGTAAAATCCTTTTAAATACTAATACACGTATGTGGGAAATTTAATTTACGTTATTCTTCGTAAAAGCTAAAAGCTCTGTGAAATAAAAACAATACTTCGTTCATCCTGGATTCAAACCAAAAACCAGATATATATTATGGCCGTCTTTAAAGGAAACCTCGAGAAACATGTTCATAACTAAACCGGTAGATGGGTAATCTTTTCACACAACCATTTTCTTTCGTTGAAATATTGTTTGGTGGTGAAAAATAGAATAATATGAAATTTGAGTTTATTTTTAGAGATTTTAATCAACCGCCATTTTTAAGCCTGCGTCTAATAGAGTAGGAGCCGGTGAACACCAAACTTACGTTTTAGTATCAAACCTGATTTTTTTTCCTAAGAAGATTTGGATATTATGGCATTTGAATTCGAGGGATTTTAGCAGACGACAGGTAATACAGGTACAAAAAAATGTGCAAGAAACATACATGTGAATATAAAGGGTGCATCCATTACTGAATTAGCCGAAGCTAAAGGTATCATACTAATAATTATTGTTTATTATTTTCTTTCAGGACACTCGAAACCGTAGAACTCCTCGATTTATTCAAACTCCGTATAACGTATCATGAATATATAATATTGTTGAATAATGGCCCAAATAAAATATATTATAATCAGATTTGTTACTACTATAAAGCAAATTATATATATATATATATATATATATATATGGTTTGAATCAGGATGAATGAAAGTATGTTTTTATTCACAGAGCTTGATTTTAGTAGGCTTTTACGAGAATAACGCAAATTAAAATTTCCACATAGTGTATTGTATTTAAAAGGATTTTTTCAATTTCCAAGTCAATTTCAATTTATTCACGTAATATGTACAGGACAAACAAATGGTAAGGCATACATAGTAGGAAGTATATAATCAAAAATGAAGTATTTAATAAATTAAAAATAACATAAAATCTGGTCAAAGATGTTAGGAGAACCCGCTTCGAAAACCCCCTCAGAAACATGAATATATTCAATACCAAAGAATTTTGTTCAGCATAGCGGGGGCCTCTTCCAAAAGGCAATAACCATCGGCGGGTTGCGTCCTGTATATTGGGATGGAAACATCTATGCTGACGAGTCTAGTGTAATATCAGGAAAATACAAACCAATGCTCTGCATAATTAAGGATATCGATCATACCGCGCAACAATCGATAAAAATGTGTAATCAAATACACATTCCTTCTAGTCTCTAAACTATTGTAGCCAAGCATACCCTGGAGAAACTCGGTTGGGTAAAGCCAAGGATAATGCCCGTACTCTCTCATGTAGAGATATCTCAGAAACTTCTTTTGGACTTTCTCCACCATAAGAGAGTACTTGCCCTCATGTGGCCCCCAGATCATCGAGCCACTCTCGAGTCTACTCCGCACCAAGGAGTTGTAAAGAGTTCTGAGTACTTACTTACTTCATATTACAAAAGAATTTATACATTTCTTCTGCATCTCCGTCCCCTTTCTTCTTATACCCAAAATCCTTTATTTCCTGTTTCATATAAGCATTTATTATTTCGAAGTAGGTACCTACTGTCGTGGTGTTCATGTAAGCAATTCCAGGAGATCCTGGCCCTGAAGGGCTGGACCACTCTATGGGCTGAATAGACTAAAGGACCAAAAAGACGTATTCTCATCTTTTAATTAATACTAACATATGTATATGTATATATATATATATATATATACATATACATATGTTAGTATTACTTTGGGGGTAACCCGCGTCAAAATCTGGTACTCAGAAGGACCATTCGTCAACCGAAGTTTCGCCTGAATCACAAACAGGCATCTTCAGAGTGTCTTGTTAGCAAATTTCCGTCACGAGGGGCAATGAGAGCACGCCCGTTCGTATCGAAAGCTTATTAGGTCTGGTAAGTCAAAATCTAAATTTGGGTACTTTGGTCATTATTGGCCTTAATGGTTTTTGGGAATTTCGTTTTAAATATTGGGTGTTCCCGGCCGTTGGCCTTAATGGCGTTTGTCTTGCTCCTTGTGATGCGCTTTGTACTCAATGTTGCTTCTATTGTGTTGGTGGTTATATTTAATGGATTTTTCGCATTAATATATTATTTTTACTATGAAATCTACTGTTGAATAAAATGTTTTTCCGTGCTGTTGGGAGACGTATACCATCATCTCTATTGTTGCAATACGAACGGACGTGCTCGCATTGCCCTTCGTGACGGAAATTTATTAACAAGGCACCCTGAAGATGCCTGTTGTGATTCAGGCGAAACGTCGGTTGACGAATGATTCTTCTGAGGACCAGATTTTGACACGGGTTACCCCCAAAGAAATCTATATTGTCACGAAATTATTTCGCACCGACCGGTGTAATAAAAAAAAATCCAATTACCATAAATAAAAAAAGGATGCACATCACTACGATGTTGCGCCGCCGCGAGAAGGCTATAAATTGCCCTGCAAACGAAATTCCAGCTTTTTTCTGCATACAGTACTGCCTCCAACCACGACTATACTCAAGAGTCCGGGATCCATGGAAGAATTCCACCCGGTAAATTATAAGAAAGAGTGCATCCATTACTGAATCAGCCGAAGCTAAAGGTATCATACCAATTATTGTTTATTATTTTCTTTCAGGACCCTCGAAACCGTAGAACTCCTCGATTTATTCAAACTCCGTATAACGTCTTCAAGTTTGTGTTTACTGGGGTACTAAGCCGTGTTGTTACGATCTTTCGGGCCGACGTTTCGGATCCCTTTGCAGGGTCCATCATCAGGGCTGATGTGTTGTTGTGAATGTTGGTGTTGTGGTTAAATATTGGCTTGCAATACCGTGCCGAAGTCATGATGTGTTGTATTGTGTTGTATGTATGATTCATCTGCTGTCTGATCACTATCTCTGCGGAGTCTGCGACGAGAATGACTTTGAAGCGCCGGATACCAAGATGTTTTTAATTTGAGACCATCATCTCTATTAATGTTTATCGGATGCTTGTAGATTTTTAGTGCTTCCTTGATAAGATGCGCATGGTGACTCTTAGGCTTTCCAAGGATTTTCGGTTCGAATGCAAAATGATGGCCGGTATCCAGAAAATGCTCAGCCAGTGCTGATTTTTCTGGATGACCGAGTTTGCATGCCCGTTTGTGCTCATTGACCCTTTTGGAAATTGTACGCGCCGTTTGTCCCACGTATACTTTGACAATCGTGTCTATACACACCGTCTGTTTCTAAGCGATCTCGATCCTTCGCTGATCTCATCAAATCCTTAATTTTTGAGTTGGTACCAAAAACTGTCTTAATGTCTCTTTTTTTTGAGAGCTCTGGCAATTCTGTACAAAAGGTAGAAAGGCGATGCCTTTGCACTCAGGTTCTGTATGTTTTTCAGGGCGACCAGACCTCGTTCTAATGACGCGTTGTATCTGTCGCTTCTGGTAACCATTGCCTTCCAGTGCGTCGCTGAGTGTTATCATTTCTTCCTGTAGATATTCGTCTTGGCATATCCTTTTGGCCCTCGTGGCCAAAGTGTTGATGAGACCTCTTTTTTGAGCAGGATGATGGTGGAAATTCGCGTGTAGATAACGGTTCGTATGCGTAGGCTTCCTATAAACTCTGTGTCCGAAACTCCCATCGGCTTTCTTTTTTATTTTGACATCAATGGCAGCACGTTAGTTTTCTCTACCTCCACGGTGAACTTCAGGTTCTTATGTAGTGAATTAAGGTGCTCCAAAAAATCACCTAGTTTGTCTTCCCCACGCGGCCAGATTGCAAACACGTCATCGACGTATCTCCAGCAGACCTTCGGAGTAAAGGATGCTGTGTCCAGTGCTGTTTCTTCGAATTTCTCCATAAAAAAGTTAGCAATCCCGGAGAAAGTAGATTACCCGCTACGCCTTCCACTTGTTGGAAGAGCTCACCTTGGAAAGAGAAATATCCACTCGTCAGGCAGTGCTCAAATAGTGCGCAGATGTCTTCATCATAAATTTCTTCTAACAGACTCATAGCGTCGTCCACAGGCACATTAGTGAAGAGGGATATAACGTCAAAACTGACTAGTATATCACTCCTTTCACACTTCATTTCTTTTAACATCTTGACAAAGTGTGCTGAGTGTTTCACCCATGAGGACGTCTTCCCCGTCTGCATCTGTAGGAGACCGGCCAAATAGAAACCATTCATATGGTTCATTATCATCGGACTACAGTCACATGCCCGCTGGCGATAAAAAAAAATAATGAGTAAAACCCGATAATTAATACCACGAGCGAACTTTCCGAATAACTGAACTGCGCATGGACCAAAGCGACGGCGAGCAGAGTGACATTCTGGAGCTGGGTGGACGAGGAACAGCCTTGCAGATCCTCTGGACCACGAACGGGCATGATGCGGTATCGGAGACTCGAGACCGCGCGAACGGTCTCGGAGGCTGTGAAAATGCATCACCACGCCCGGCGGTCTCGCGCCGCAAGCAAGAAACAGAATTCTCAATTTAGCTCAGTTCTTGTTTCCGTATTTATGATTGCTTTATTACCAGCCGTAGACCAGGATTAGTGGCCAATTAGAATCATTACTTATTATTATAACTTAAATATAGCAAGTCCACGGTAGGAATTAATTAACCATGATGATGAATTGTTCAATAAATCATGTTAGTAAATTTACTCTCTTTCAGTTCCTTGTGAAGTCCATCTAAACTAGCCCAATAATAATTACGTGTAATTACTGTCCGTTGCCTTTGATCGAGTCGAGCCTGAGACTGGAGATAGAACTACAGTCGGGTGACTGCAAAATAATCGGAACTGAGATCTCTTCTAGACCTTTCCACGTAAATACCACTCATACTGGAGTTCCGTCTCAATATATATATATATATATATATGATTATTTATTTATTTAGAAATTTGATTTTATTCATCTCACCTTTAACAGTGCTAGATTAATTTCAAAGCTCCTTTAACTTTTCAATGCCTTTTTTGTAGAACAATTTGTCTTTGCTCTCGAAATAGGCCTCAGTTTTAGCAATCACTTTTTCATTTGAGCCACATTTTTTCCCTGGAGCGTCTTTTTGAAGTCTGCAAAAAGCCAATAGTCACTGGGGGCCAGATCCTGAGAGCATGATGAGTGAGGAAGCTCAATTCAACTCATTCAATTTAACCATCGTTTTCATCAACTTGTGACACGGGGCATTGTCTTGGTGGAACAGCACCTTTTTCTTTTGCATGTAAGGGCGTTTTTTCTTGATTTCTACACTCAATCGATCCAATAATGCCATGTAATAATTGCTATTGATAGTTTTACCTTTCTCAAGATAGTCGATGAACAAATGCGCGTCTCAAAATACAGATGCCATAACCTTGCCAGACGAGTTTTTGGTCGCTTTGGACGAATTTCACCGCCACTCAGCTGACGATCTTTTTGATTCAGGTGTAATAAATCTACGTTTCATCCATTGTCACATACCGATGCAAAAAATTATTTTGATTTCAATTGAACAGCTCCAAACAGCGCTCTGAATCTTCGACGCGTTGTTGTTTATGATCAGGTGTGAGTGAGCAAACGCGGCACCCACTTCGAAAGCAACTTACGCATACTCATATTTTCGTATAAAATTGTAAACACACTACCTTAAGGTGGCAGCTATCTCACGTAACTTCACTTTACGGTCTTTCAAAACTATTTTGTGGACCTTTTTTTTCCGGAAAAACTGCCGATTTTGGGCGACCAGAGCGTTCAGCATCATCGGTGTTTGTACGACCGCGTTTAAATTCAGCACACCAGTGAATAACAGTTGATTTCCCTAGTGCAGAGTCTCTATAACGCTTATAAAGCCACTGTTTGGCTTCAACAGTATTTTTTTCCATCAAAAAACAATGTTTAATCAACACACGAAATTCTTTTTATCCATTGTTTTGAAAATTACAAAACTGGGGTCATTAAAACCTCTGTATCCTGTAAACTAATTGTCAGAATGTCGTGAAATTTTTACACGTATCATTTGAAGGTTGGTACAATCCAGAAATCATATGGGTATGCCAACAATATTGCCATATATGTGTCAGACCGAAGACTTATTGAGTGATGTAGTACTATAACGTACATGTATAGAAAACATCCAGGTTTGGTACTATAACGTAAGTCTGGCGGTCGCTGGCTCTCTGTCTTAAGGGTGCAGGGTTGGATCCAAAAGTTATACTCGTGTGATGAAACACAGTCAAATTTTTTTAAATAAGAAAGGCGTACGTGCAATAGGTGTCACGTACTTCAGTATCCCAATTTTAATAATTTCGTTGTTAACCCGTTAACAATGTCAATTAAAAATATTTACAATAGGCCGGATTTTTAAAAATATTTTTACTTGATACACTATATTATAGTAAATAATTAAAGAATATATATTAATAGCCCGGCCTTATTACTGTTGCTGATGTTCCAAGTGTCTCAAGACATCCATAACTACAGACACATTGAAAAATGTACAATTGAACAGCAAGTGCGCACTTGGTGCAAAATAAGAGAGAACAGAGAAAAAGTGGCTGGACGCCTTTTCTTATTTGATCATACTCTTAATTATCGTAATTCAACAATTGCTTAGCCACAATTCACTGCCTCTTGAATCACCCGAGACCAGTTTTCATGTCGAAGTTTCAGTCCGTAAAACTAAAACAGTTTCCTGTCGTTAACTAATCTTAATTAACTAACTTAACTAACCAATACATCGTCAAAACTGACAACTATGCAAAGAGGAATGGAAAGAATAATGGGATCTCCTTGAAAGACGAAAAATTTATCAAGTGGCCGAGAAGAATATCCAAGGTTAGCGACGTAGTGCGAACTGTCGTCAACTTAAAGTGGGATTGTGCCAGACACGTAGCCAGACTAAATGATGAATCTCGCAACGAGGAAATCCTAGGCCCGAATTCAGGGTCAATACTTAGATGACTAAAAGGTTAAGGCACGCCTTAAAAGCATAATTTTCAGTGCAAAATAACACCTTTTAGGCGTACCTTAACCCTTAAATGATTTAAGTATTGACTTGGATTCGGGCCCCAGCCTAGGGCGCACACAAACGGAGACCAGGAACGAACAGCACGCTTGTGGTTCAAACAATGGACATGATCGATCCACTGAAAACACAGTAAGCAAGAATAGGATCTTTGACCTAAGCAAACCGGTGCGCTCCTCTGGTTGTAAGATTCCCACAAACGGGTAGTGGGATTTCGGTAAATATACCATCGGCTCCTCGATGTCCATTCAATTTTAATTACAGGTTCATTATTTTACATTTCACTTAGATACCTACCATAAATATTGCGCCACCTGAATATTTATTTTAGTTTAAAACAGATTACGACTATTGGTATTTATCTAGCTGCCCTTCGTATCGATCAAACTTCCGTTCCCTTCGCACTTGTCAGAATTAAACTTTATATAAATAACTTTCACTTTATATCAATAAGCCTTTCCGACGAATGTTTGAATAGCCTTCATATAAAACAACGAAGACATTTCGGAAGGAAAAATTTAACCATTAGAAAAATCTTGGCGCGAAAAATCAGTTAAAATAACCGAATATTCAGTTAAAATAAAACAACTCTGTGGGCCGAATTCAGAGTCAATACTTGTATGATTTAAAAGTTGAGGTAGGTATGCCTTAAAAGTGTTATTTTGTACTGAAAATTGTTTTCAAGGCGTACCGAAACCTTTAAAGCATCTAAGTATTGATTCTGAATCTGGGCCAATATTGCGAGCGGTGGCCATTTTCTGGAGGATCCGATGCCAGTTAACTTATTTTCGATACGATATTGCGCGAAATGTTCGAGGTACGTAACCCTACCGTACGTCTTAATAAACTTTTAACGGGAGCTCGGTTAGGTTAGGTTAGGTTAGGTTAGGATCTCACATTAAATGTATTACAATATTCTGGAAATTGCATCTAGTTGTACCGGAATGTTTCTAAAATGAAAAATATTGCGGAGCGCGGTTGAAGATCCGCGCCAAGATCTGAATAATGCGAGAAAGATGGTCATTTGCTGGGCAGCGCCTGTCAGGGCCCGACCGCCGTACGTGCAGAATCGCAACCACGAAGCTGACAAATAAACACGTCCGTGAATTGCCGTAGTTAAGTAGAAGCGATTTAAAAATGGCTTCTCCCACTTCTCCCACGTCCCGTCGGCGGAAACGGAGCGAACTGTACCCGCCTCCGACGCGGCAGCTTCCACGCTCGATACTTCCACAGACATGCGTAGCTGTTCATGTGTCACATTTAGAGAGAACACAAAATAAATTTCTCCGTTTTATCAATTATAAACTTAATTTACCATCAACACATATTGATTATAACTTTTTAAGATCATTTTGCTCTCTTGATAAATTGGAAATAAGAAGAATTGTAGCTGATCTCGTCTTTTTTCACAAAATAATTAACGGGAACATCGACTGTCCACAACTGTTGGAACGAATCTGTTTGCGAGTTCCATCCCGAGTAACCAGAAATTACGCAGGGTTTGCCTTGGAAGCTGCGACAACTAATTACTTTTTTAATTCACCACTTCAAAGGCTTCCCAGACTTGTTAACAGATTTGAACAGTTAGACGTTTTTTCCACAAATTTAAATAAATTCAAACATACAATTCGCAATATTCTTAATCAACAATGAACTTTCCTCTATGTCTAAAAATAATCCTCAAATATATGTAATTATCACTCTTTTCTTGTATTCTTATCCTATAAAAAAAAAAAATTCTTAATTTATATTTCTGTAATTATCGCTAATCCTATAAAAAATATGATGTATTTATAGATTTATGAAATTATGGATTCTGTGTTTAAGTTTAGTTGTAGAGCTCTTTTTATATTTCTGTTATTATGTCATTTTATATTTCTTTATATGACTTTTTTTATTTTCTTTTTATATTTCTCATTACCGACATGTATTACCCAATGTTTATGTAAATGCTCTGATGGGCGTATATATACTGAAATAAATAAATAAATAAAACAGATGCAAGGAGCTAAAAATAATACTAATAACACGATTTCATAATATTTCATTTCATAATTTTATTTACATACCTAATCATTTTTTATACTAACTACTCCAGATAGATAGTACAAGGCGGCGATGACGAACCCGCACCCCGCGGGACACAGACTGGCTGACTTGATAATTTCAAGTGAGCCCAGTGAATTTTATAATTTATGTAAAAAAATAATATAAATAACATAACATTGCTATTTTTATACATTTTAATTAAAATTCCAACATGCGTGAACTAATTAATATTAGTAATTATGTCAGCAGGGAACAGAAAATAAATTATACTACGAGTGAAATTGTCCGAGACCATAATTAGAATACCTACTTTGTGACACAAAGACGCCGATAAAATCAAAATTGTTGAAGAATTGTGTCATAATTGTATTTTAATTGTAGTTTAAGGTGAGCGTACAGAACCCTATTAAGTTAAGTTAAGTTAAACACACTTTATTATTTTTTCAGATCTTCTTGATCGGACGTGACGCTACGCCGAAAAAAAGTCCCGGGGAAAAATGAACAGAGTATCGTACACTACTGTAAGAATGAGTATGTTATTTTAGCAATCGTGAAATTACCTGATTTTTCTGTCTACCGCAGAGCGTTTGTGAAATAAGTGTGCCGTGATTTGTTGTCTCTTTCAATGCAATATTTGCTACATATGAAAGCCGGGCTAGTATGGGAATAACTGTCTATATTATAATACGTCAATAGGGGTAACTATGTTTTTAGATAAAATTAAATATTTTTATTAAAATTTAATGTTATAAATCTATAAAAAAAACAATACATATGTATATCAAAATTCAAACCCAAAATATCAGTATATATACACACATGGCAATTAGGACATGTTCGCGCATGGCACCAATCCCGGTAAGCACTAGTGACGCACATAACAATGTTTTGAAATTTTATAAGGCACTATTTCTAAGGCAGTTTTCGTGAACATTTTTAGTGGAGAACTCGCTGAATGCATTCGGCCGTATTCTGAAAAAACATGATTGTATGATATTCATCAAAATCTTATATTATGGACAATTCTCTAGATTGCATGATGATATAAGTATCGCTTCGATATCAAATAAACAGGTATTTTTTAAGACATCGTGGCGGTTCGAAATTACAATCAATGGATGTGTAATAAAATATTGATGTACCTGTTTTAATTTAAATGCTTTATATGCCATTACTGCACAATTGTTGGGTGTTGAAAAGTGATTTTGCACCATTGTATATGTAGACATTACGCAGGATATAATTTCTGCCTCCTGTCTTGGGTTTTTAATGACAATTCTTTATGAATCCTCTACTCCACACTCCCCTCAATCAACATATCATAGTAATCAGACCATGTAGATTCACAACTACTTTCCAAAGGTATCATATAAAATTGCAACAATCATAAATGTAAATTAATTAAGTAAATCAATTAAGCAATTATACGAGCATAATACGCCCCGTGTATCTTTGAGCATTGGGGCACTAATCACCGACTAAGGAGAATTGTTAAAAATCTACATCATGCCTATTTTTGAGTTGGGATGACAATCACCATAAAATAACAATCTTCTTACTTTCAGAATACGCCATTCTATGTTGAAATAATATTTTGTATTGAAAACAATTCGCTACGTACAATGTTATGCATTGTTAGATGTTATCAATTCACGGACCACAACGTATGTTAATTAATATAATTAATAGTTAATTATAATGTATTCTACGAGTAAATACAGAAAGAATGAAGAAAAATTTAACAAATTAAGAATATCTACATATTTTTATTTTAAGAATGTCCAAACCAGTTAGAATATACTAATTTATATGTGTATTTCAAAAATTGTTAATCCGTGGTATGATTATATATTCTTCTTCTTCTGCCTTTTTTCCCCCAGTGCCGGATGTAGGCCTCTTCCATTTCCAGTCCACGCATGTGGTGGCAATTGTGAAGCCGTCTAGTAACGATGCGACGAGGGATGCCTTATTGGCACTTTCTTGGCACATGCAGTCGCTATTGGAAACCGCCCGTCGTACCTCTCACTTCCTGGAGACGCGAATGCGAGGAGCTGCCGTCTGTTTGTTATCTCCGCACGCATGTTGTTAGACAAATGATCGATTCATTCTGGACCAGTGATCTCTTTTGCCGACATGAATGTTGAACTTAATAACTCACGGGTGCTACTACATCGAGATCAAGTGATGTTGGAAAAACTTTCGTTCTTGGAAAACAGTAGTTATTTAATGCAGGGATTTTTAAATAGATTTTCAAATGTTTTTTTTTGGTACTGCTGTTATATAAAGCAGGGAATAATAATTTAATAACTTTTAAAAAGACCAATATTCCGACTGTTGGGTTGTCGAGAATTTTGGTCGTATTTTGACGTACATACGTTGTTTTGCTTATTTATTTTTAAGGTAGGGGACCGTCCTTTCGCTCCCTTTTCATATCCAAAGTATGCCAACAATCCTTCTCCAGCGTATTGTCGGATTCATTCTCGCAAGTTATTCCATAGTCCACGTAATACGTAGCTTCTATATCTCCATATCTCACAACAACGACTTCTCGGAATTCACCAACCACATAATTAATTCCAACAGTTCTGTCCATAATCATAGATTAAAAAACAACAGTTTGAAAACTGCCTAAATCCAAAAGAACTAGAATTCTGAGAATATACTCATAACCAATAGCATTCCACCAGATATCTCTCTCCGATCCTTAATATTTTTCTCCCTAAGACCAAAAAAATCCTTCCCGCTACGCGGCCGCTGCTCGACTCGAATAAGTTGACAAAATTTCTGTATTTAGGTTAATTATTAATCTGATAATAGAATGTATTCTTTTTCATAAATATGAAAGACTAATAAAATTTTATAATAATTTAAAAAAATATTCAGATTTATTCTTTTTATTGAGGCGTAATAGGCAAGTTTTCATTTGTTAACTATTGTATGTTACAGAGCTATGGCGGCCCTCGTAGCCCAGTAGGCATTACACTGGCTTCTCAAACCGAAGATTCCCGGTTCGGTTCCCGGTGAGGTCACAATTAATCTGTGTGATTTACTCGAGCCTGTTTTAGGATGTGTTTCGCTTCTACGGCCCCTTGGCCTGTTGAAGCGTAAAATTAAAAAATAAAATTAAAATATTGCGAGCACAACCGACTGATTTCCAAGAGACGAGAGCGCGGATCAGTCCGTGGACACGCTCCGTAAAATTAAGCGGATTGCGGACATTTCGGACGTCGCCTAAAACTAGCGCAGAAACCAATTTAAGTCAGATATTTATTTTTGAGGGCATTATGAATTCAAACTTAGTTCGAGTGTATGAGAATAAGTCAGACCGTTATGAAAATAGTTCGTGAATACATATCTCAAAGAGTATACGCCAGATGTAAGATTTATTTAAATTAAATCCGCGGATTGCGTTAACGGCTCGAATCAACATGCTCAGTCAATTTAGGGACGCCATGGCTTGTGAATTATAAGTCCGATCGGGACGAATTTTAACATTAAATATAGTAAAATATATAATAATACTATTTATAAATGTGGTCACATTATTCAAAATTAAATATGGCATTGTGTCAGGAAATACCATCTTTCAATGTTTCAATTTTTTTTAAACCTTGTGAAATATTTTATAATTAAGATTCTACATCTGATGACGAGAAGGACTCCTGTCGAAACTACAGTAGTGATAAATACAATTTAACGTGTGTGCATTGCAATTGTTTTAAGCAATTAATTTAAATGATTTAAGGAAAACATTTTTAATCATTTTTAAATCTAGATATTAAAATTGTCTCTATTTACATTTACACTATGAATATTGTAATATGTAATACGAATGGATTGTACAAATAAAATAAAACATATATTTAAAAAATGTACCTTAATCATTATAAGAAATAAACGTACAATTTTTTAGAAAATGACTCACACAATCAAAGAGAAAATAAATTTGTTTGCAAGGTTTCATTATCTTTGAAGAAATGTCTATACGCTTTACGCAGCTGCGGTTCGTAAAATATATAGAATTGTAGTGATTTTGCCATGATCTGCAATGTGTCAGGATTCCCCCGCATAGCCCGCGCTTTTTATCAAAGCACCCGGAGCCGAGGAAGATGTGGATGTAATACATTAAAATCATAAGACGACATTGCATCACATCGGTCACCTCACAGCTGCGTCCAGCTCTCGAGTGAAAGCAACAACTAGAACTGAATTACAAAAACAATCCGACACGGTTTTCTTAGGGCCGGTCTTATAAACGTCCGTTAGTTAAATTTCAGACCAAATAAACTGAAATTTGATACAAACGTCACTTTTTTCGTCTTATAACAATCCGTTAATCAAATTTTAGTAAAATTTTACCGACGGCCGATACCGACAGTCGAACCACCAGTTTACCGTCCGTTAGTTGAAACTGACAGAAGTATGACAGATTGACGTATTATTTTTTAAGGTTAGGTCCGCTGTCAATTTGCGTTTAATGCTGTTTGTTTAATATGTACATATATACCGTGCTGACTGTTGCTACATTTTCAAGGAAAAATGTTTTCACATAACGATGTCGAGCTATTATTGTATTCAAGTTCGTCGGATAAAGAACAAACTCGACGACAAAGAATGTTCAATATACGAGTGGATTATTTTAATATTTTAGATGACGCAGATTTTATCTACCGCTTTCGCTTGTCAAAAAGGTCTGCTCAAGAGCTTATATGAGCTTCTAGAAGGTATTGGGAACAATGTAAAAAGGCGCATCCGTAGGAATCTGACATTATCACCAACTACAAAATTGCTTGTTGCCTCGAGATTCTATGCTCTAGGATCAATATTATTAGCTGCTCAGACTAAGTTGGGGTTTTAAAGGCTATTATCAATGTAGTGTTGTGGGAAGTATCCCAAAAATCTGATGCGAGCGAGAAATTTTAGATAGAAAAGAGATATAATTCGCTTTTGACAGCTCTAAAATCATAGACAAGAGCAGTGCGATATTGCGATACTTACGGACGGTAAAAAAAGTTTTATAAGACGAGCATCGGTAACATTTATAAACGAACGGCCATCCGTTAGTATATTGTCGATTGACTAACGGAAATTTGGTCTTTCGTTTATAAGACCGGCCCTTAGCGCACCGCTAAAACGATCAAATGAGAGGAAGAAAATATTCGTATCTAGGCCCTAGTACCTGCAGTATATACGCATAAAACTTAATGTCTGTCTGTTTGTTCTCTATACAAATCTAAACCATTTGACAGATCTGACCCAAATCTTACGTGTTTATTCTTCAGGACCCAGCGGCAAATTGGAAAACATAGGCTGTATTCTCCTCCCTCCCCTTACCACACATCCTTACCGCGATATATTATCTATACAAATTTACATTGTTTGACGGATCTATCTCAAATTTTACATACTTTTTCTTTTGGACCCGGCGGAAAACATGGCTCACCCTCACTCTCCGCCCCCTTCATCCCACCCTTTAACCCCGATATATGTTTTCTTGATACAAATCTACGCCGTTAATATCTTACGCTATATTTATTCTTTAGAACCATCCGGAAAACATGGGAATCATTTCCTCTCTCCCCCTTTATCTCACTCTCCTACTGTATATTATGAATACAAACCTACACCGTTCGACAGATCTAACCCAAATTTTGTATACTTAATCTTTCGAGTCTTGCGAAAATATAGGTGTCATACACTGTATATACAAATCTACACCGTTTGACAGACCTAACCCAAATTTAGCATACTTCTTATTCAAACATCTTCTTTCTCAAACTCCATCTTCCTTCTCTCTCTTAACACCACTCCTTCCCACAGATATAAATGTAATGCACTCCAAATTAAATTTAATACTATTAATTCCAAATTTTAAAATTATCCTCCCCCCCTCTCCCCAACCCACATTTATAAATTAAAAAAGATGCAATTTAGTAATATTTGTTGAATAGTTACTTATTGTTCATTGAGAGTCAAGTTTGTTTTAGCATGAATGGGCATGTCAGAGGAATATTAATATTTAATGCATTTTTTATTATGAAATTTCGAAAATTCGTTAATGAGAATCTCGGAAATATTTCAAAATGTATATATTGCATTGTTTATATTTTGCACTTTAATCCAAATAAGTTTTGTAAATTCTCGATTTTCTCAAGAATATCAAATATATTTCCTAAATCCTCGGATTCACAAAATTGCTAAAAAAGAGATTTCTCAATCACGAAAATCTAAAAAAGTCGAGAATTTCCAATCTCTAAGCATAATGATGATCAGATTGAGGAAGCAATCCCGAGCTGCCGGAAGACATCAGCTTCTGGTGCGGTGTGGTGATTCCGGCTCTAGAATGATGGTTCCTGCGCGGCCATACCTTACCGCCGGATGATTGCGGGCGAGGCGGCCAGCGGCGGTGCTGTCGGGAAATGCGTTTCTTCGGCGGCAAAAATGCGGCCGTAATGAACCCGGCCGGGTGTCGCCGCTCCCCGACAGCGTGTAAACACGGCGCGCCGCGTCGCGCAGCGCGCCCAGGGGGCCTAATGATGATCTAACTCATTCTGTCTAATGAAACGGGATATAAAACGTAGATGCGCGCCAATTAAAATAATTACGGAGCATCCCAATACATGGACACAATTCGAGAGCAACGCTCTCGGCGAGATAGGCGAGACACATTTGTGTCGCGAGAAAATTTACACCGCGCGCCCCATCCCTCGCCCCTCCCTACTAGGGATGGGCGTTGAATGGACGGACTAGTTGAAATCAACCATTGACGTTGCATCGACGCGTCGACCGTTTACGTTTATCGCATGGACTAGTTGAATTCGTAGACGGTGGACAGCGGACGCTGTGGTCGGTGGTCGATTCGAGATTAACGCAATGCAAAGCAACGAGCGAGAGCAAGACGAAACGTCTCCGTTCATTTCTCTCTCATCTCTCGCTGTCGACTTGTAGATGCCATAGACGTCATAGACGGCTGGATGGGTAATTTCATTTCAACTCTAAAGTACACTGCCATAGAGTGCAGATCTGTGTACACGAACTATGACTAGAGATTTGAAATTTGAATACATGTGTAGGGCGAGATAGGCTTAATAAGCTATTATCTATTATTTTTTTACTTGATTTTTTGTGATGTCACGTGCGACGATTCGGTGAATTCCCAATTTTACGCTGTATAAAATAAAACAATTCTGTTTAATTATTTTATTTTTTATTGAACTATTATTAATTAACAGGCCGGCTAGATATTTTTCTAAAATCAATATTTTATTCGATCGATCTCGACTTCTTATATCTACCTGAAAAGGGATGCTAAAATTTAATTATTGTGTTATTTCCTTACTTTTCAACTTTAGCATATAAATGATAAACAACTTGTAGGGAATAAAATTTTCTATACCTAACTATGGTCCTTATTCAGGAGTCCAACATTAATTATTATATATGTAATATAATCTTGAATTTAGGTTTAATTAATTTTTATTAAAAATTCCCTATTTTCAACTTTATAGATAAAAAAATAAATCTATTATAATTTTGTTTACACCACTTTTTATTGGTTTTTTACATGTTTCGGGAACAATGTTCCTTTTCTCAGATTGAGCCTTAAACTAAAGTTGACAAATACTACAGATATATTTATTTATTAATAATGTCACCACAAAGTGAAAGCCTGACTTTGAAAAATGTATTCTTCAATAAATTTCTATATAACATCTCAAATGTAAAGTATTTTTAAATTATGTATTTATTTATAAATTTATAGATAATAAATAAATGTAAAGTATTTTTTACCGCACCTCATAACTGGTGCCTTTATTACGCAAAATCATTGTTTCCTTCCATTTTATTTACTCACATTTTAATGCTTATACCCAATACTTTCACTGCTTATATATGTAGTTTATATTTATATTTTACTGCTAACACCTGATATTGCTGTGTATACCTACTTCTTTCTTTGTTATATATAGAAAGAAGTATATAAAACAATATGTAAAAGCCTATAATGTGCGTAAACAAATAAATAATAAAATATTTCTTTTTACAAATAAGCATAAGTAGCGGTTTTACTTTCCCCGAAACTATATTCCTTCGAACTTCTTTAAATTTTAAAAATTAACGTCATAAAAATAGCGGTTGAGCCGTCGAGAAGCGTCGCGTTGAACCGTAGACAGTTGACCATCGTCCCGATGTTTAGATAGACGTCCGCGTAACGAAGTTGACGCGTCAACTAGTTGACGAATTCAACTAGTTGATCGTCTCGTCGATGGATGGACGTGGACGGTCTCGTTTCGTCGACGGTAAATACGTCGACGATCCATCCCTACTCCCTACTGCTCGGGCGGAGGGAATGTGCAGTATTTATACAGACATTCATTATTTATATTAATATTCAAAAGTACGTGAAACAATATAGTAATTAATCCACCCATCGAATGATACCGTCGTAGTTGAGTCCGTCACGCAATACGAAATAATAGACTGAGAAATAAATCAGTCCCAAACAACTTAAAAGATAAATTCTAATTCGAAAGAAAATGAAAGTAATTATTCACATTATACATATTATATAAGTAATGTTTGGTATACATATTATATAAATTTTCGTGTTTTATATTTTAATTCCTTTTTGTTTTGTAATTCATCATTCTCAAAAAAATAATTATGCAAAATTTTTTACACTAATCTATATTCTAAGGTAGTTGAAACCCTAATGTAAATGTGTAAATACTAGGGATGGGCGTTGAATGGACGGACTAGTTGAAATCAACCGTTGACGTTGCATCGACGCGTCGACAGTTTACGTTTATCGCATGGACTAGTTGAATTCGTAGACGGTGGACGGCGGACGCCGTGGACGGTGGACGATTCAAGATTCAACGTAATGTAAAGCAACGAGCGAGAGCAAGACAAAACGTCTCCGTTTATTTCTTTCTCATCTCTCGCTGTCGACTTGTAGACGCCATAGACGGCTCGACGGGTAATTTCATTTCAACTCTGAAGTACAGGATCTTAGAGTGCAGATCTGTGTACACGAACTATAACAGAGACTTGAAATTTGAATGCATGCGTACGGTGAGATAGGCTTAATAAGCTATTATCTATTATTTTTTACTTGATTTTTGCGATGTGCACGTGCGACGTTTCGGTGAATTCCCAATTTTACGCTGTATAAAATAAAACAACTCTGTTTAATTATTTTTTTTTAATTGAACTATTATTAATTAACAGGCCGGCTAGATATTTTTCTAAAACCAATATTTTATTCGATCGATCTCTTATATCTACCTGAAAAGGGATGGTAAAATTTAATTATTGTGTTATTTCGTTACTTTTCAACTTAAGCATATAAATGATAAACAAACTTGTAGGGAATAAAATTTTCTATATCTAACTATGGTCCTTATTCAGGAGTCTAACATTAATTATTGTATATGTAATATAATCTTGAATTTAGGTTTAATTAATTTTTTAATTATTTTTATTAAAAATTCCCTATTTTCAACTTTATAGATAAAAAATAAGTCTATTATAATTTTGTTTACACCACTTTTTATTGGTTTTTTACATGTTTTGGGAACAAAGTTCCTTTTCTCAGATTGAGCCTTAAACTAAAGTTTACAATAATGTCACCACAAAGTGAAAGCCTGACTTTGAAAGATGTATTCTTCAATAAATTTCTAGATAACATCTCAAATGTAAAGTATTTTAAAATTATGTATTTATTTATAAATTTATAGATAATAAATAAATGTAAAGGTTTTTATCATTTTATTCAACTTGTATTGAAACGAATAAATTTTTCGTAATCGATTTGAGTTAGTGTAGTAATAGTCCAACGTTTTACAAAAAATAATACTCATAATTAAGGCAGGAATATAGTCCTGCGAGGTTATTAATGTTTTCCAAATAACCCTGTACATATGTAATGATGTGTACCTAATATATTTTTTTATACACACATTACTGCTTTGTACTTTATATTTTTAATTTTTATACTCATATTTTAATGCTTATACCCGATACTTTCACTGCTTATATATGTAGTTTATATTTATATTTTACTGCTTACACCTGATATTGTTGTGTATACCTACTTCTTTCTTTATTATATATAGAAAGAAGTATATAAAACAATATGTAAAAGCCTATAATGTGCGTAAACAAATAAATTATAAAATATTTATTTTTACATGTAAGCACAAGTAGCGGTTTTACTTTCCCCGAAACAATATTCCTTCGAACTTCTTTAAATTTTAAAAATTAACGTAATAAAAATAACCAACGGTTGAGCCGTCGATCAGCGTCGCGTCGAACCGTAGACAGTTGACTATCGTCCCGATGTTTAGATAAACGCCGCGACGTCCGCGTAACGAAGTTGACGCGTCAACTAGTTGACGAATTCAACTAGTTGATCGTCTCGTCGATGGACGGACGTGGACGGTCTCGTTTCGTCGACGGTAAATACGACCCATTCCTAGTAAATACATTATATTTTATTACTAGAACAAATCATTTAAAAAAAACTGACATAATGTCGTGCAAATTCATCAGTAAAAAATTCTAGTTACGAGTATAATGGACATAACACACCATTTTTTATTATTAATATGTTAAAGGGTTCACTGGTATTCCAACGACATTAAATGCTAAACTGATATAATATAAAAATAGCCTACTGCACTAATAAAATGATTAACAGACTGTTAGGTCTTGAAAAATACTACGTACGATGACAGAAGTCAACACAAATCAGAAAAATTCAATTGTCTAATAAAAAAACGAGGTAGGCGGACGTCCAGTAGCCGACTGCAGCTGCCACGTCGAGGAATGGACGGCGCTAATCGGACGCAGTTCTGCAGTAAGCATCCAACCCAGAACAACATGGATCTGAGGAAATGGCTTTTAAATATTTGAACATACCAAAACTTAATACGTCGATATTTAATTCATATTACATTTTTTTGCATAGGGCTCATTTTACCGATTTTTTAAATGTAATTATACGGTAAAAACATTTATTTACGAAGATATGACACGTTTTACAGGTTGGATTTGTTCTACAAAGTGTACTTATTTTTTATCCGCGTCCTTTGTTCTATTAATTTGATAAAACATGAAGTAAAAAGTATTATTTGAGGCTTAAAAACGTTCAACCCCCTAAATGTTTTCTAAAAAAATATTATCGTGTAATAAGAGTAAAATTAAAAAGTTGCACAATGGTTCCATACCACATGGAAGCATTATGCACCATACCTATATTTTTTTGGCAAAGGATTTATAAATTTCGCAGAAAATAGTCAAACCCCTTTTTTGCGTTTAAGAGTTTATTTAACGGTGATGACCGTGATGTGAGTTAGAAAAATATTAAATTTATAAAAAAACTACAGAAATATTAAAGAAATATTCCTCGATAGAGTTAAGCAAATTGCAGTAATAAAATGGTCTTGAGTTCAAAACCCTGTGGTACCTACTCCATTTTTATTACAAGAAAAAATATGTTGTTTCCATTTCGCAATATTTTTTATTTCCTGCTTCCAGGTTAACTGATTCTCCCTTATTAATTCGCCGGTCAAATACTTTGCTCCACCGAACCGGAAAATATAAATCGTCTAGCACACGATGATAATTTATTCAAATGTGATGCAATGTCTTTTAACCTGGGCTGCACCTTTCAAGGTAACGTTCAACGATACAGCGAGGCGAAATGTCACACCTATTCGTTGAGAAGTGTAACTATTGCGCTAATGGGGCGTCGTCCCTTTTAGTTTGTAGGTTCAGTAATTTGAGAAGTGCAGATAGACAAGCGAACAAAGTGCAGATAGACAGATGACTGTCTCAGGTGAACAATGGTACTGCAGTAACTTTAGCTTTGTCGAAAAGTTTTAAATTAAAAAAATTTCACACAAATTTACATATAATATAATATACTTTTTATATATACCTACTTTAAATTTCAGTTTGAGACTAAGCACCACAATAAATTTATCATATAGATGTGAGTTTGTTTTGTTAACGCATTTAACATATATCTTTTCATTACATCATAGTTTGTTACCAGGAAGATTTGGTGTATAAATAGATTGAATCGGTAAGTCTTGTCTACCTAAAATGTTTCAACAATAATCAGACTTCGAATTTGTTACAGGAATACTGATTGTGACTGTCTGTCTGTCTTAATTTCCTCTCCTCCTCTTTACCTCACTCCCATCTCCCGATATATTCTAGTTCTAGTCTAGTTGTTCTTTCAGAAGCAGATTGTCTCGCTTTTAAAATTCTACTATACCCACAGAACATAGAATATTAAATTATACCAAAGCTCTTGAATGTGTTCTCTGTCATCGACATGGATAATATCTAATACAATAAAGTCGGGACATTGACGAGATGATTTGCCAAGTCGAAATCCTGGTCTTCTGTCAAATTCTAGATGGCTAACTGCATTCATAGATTGCTTAGGTTGTACATAAGTTTAATAGATCCTTTTCAGAACTTAAAATGTGTCAAACTCATTAGTGAGGTCTCAAATAAACTGTGCGGACATGAAGCTAAAGATGGCTACATCATATCTGCGCTATTATGGAGATAGTTCTGCCAGATTTCTCCCAAAAGTCAGTATAAACAACAGTGAACCTAAACACTAAATCCTAGTCAATTTTGGTAACTAGTTTTAAAATATAATGTAAAATACAAACACTATTACTCTGGATGTTTGGTTGGGTAGCGTTTTGATGGAAATCAAGACACATGGTGAGTTCTAGGTTATATTATTCTGAAAAAGAACGAAAAACTGCATAAGAAATCTTGCAAAAAAATTGTTTAATTCGCGTTTTTCGAAAACATTGCGCGATCTTAACAGTAATGTTGTTTAAATTTATATAACTTTATTTTACTTTGAAATAAGTAATTAACTATATCGTCGTACAATTTAAATTTTTATAAAAATATTAAGAAAAGGGTTCAATTTCGTCAATTTATATAAATTTTAAATAGGAAACGTGATGCGAGGATGTCAACCGATTTAAAATAAAATTACATTTATTTTCTTCTTGCTAAAGGAAGCAACTTTTCCGCGCTTCAGGATTTTGAACGAAATTTGAACGAAAAAAAACACGTTTTTGGACCTACTGTTACGGACAGGATGGAATAAGACCAGTTCCTACCGTCAGGCAGTAGAATAAGTGAATTCTGTAGTAACATGTTCACGTCACATAAAGGGTAGAAAACTCTGTTATATGCAGGACAGAGCGGAGATTGCGTTTTCCGAAAGGCCCCTGTCAGGGCCGCCGCCCGGTCGCCTCGACTCGGTCAGGAGTGAATACCGTGCCGGACCTGCGCGCGGGGTCGGCCGCGGCGTTCTCATTTGGTCGAGGTGGGGCGGCAGGCCGCGGCGGCCGAGAGAGGGGGGGGGTGAATCGAGAAGGAGAAGACCCATAAAAATCGCGCCCCGCTCAGAGCATAGAAATGTGTTATACAACGTGATCTGTGTACGTGAATGTGTACGTTTCACTGACGAATATTGTACTGTAAATGCCGAAGTTCCTGATTGCCGAGTGGCTTCGACCATTGTACGGTGGTCGTGTACAGCGGAGTGAGATTCGATCTTCGATAAGTTGAGGCGAATCCGCCCGGCGTCCTCCTTCAGGTGGACACGGGAAGTTTTCGGTGAACGAGCGTTCTGCTTCTGATTGTTCTGGTGCACATTTATGTATACTAATATCGCTCTCTTTCAGCTGCCAGCACGGTGCGCCCGCGCCGTGTGAGACGTCCCGAAGGCTTCTGAGGCGGAATCAGCGGACCGCCCTTTGCTGCCTGTTCTGTGCGGAGCACCTACCTCATCTTTACTTAAACACCCGTGAACAGCCGCATACATACATTTTTTTTTAAATGAAGACTGACGCAGATTGTATAATAAATTAAAAAGACAACCGCATCCATATACCTAGTTAGAATCATTGGTAACATCAAAACCAATGTTTCTGTCTCAGCACGCCACTGATATTCGCCATTTGTACAAGGTGAAAAATGGGATAAGTCATCAAATAACAAAAAAAGTGTAAAATATTGTTGTGATATGCATTTCGTGTACGCATGTTTTTTTAAATTTTTATCTTGTAAGATAATTATAGAATTATTTTCAATATAATCTTCTGATGAATATTTGCCGCACACAGAAGACGTTGTATTAAAAATATGATTTCTATTAGTATATAATACTGAATGATTTCTGATCATTATCATCGAGATAATAATGTAATATATTCTTTAAATTTAACAATGATTTAACGTTGTTTTGTTTATAACAAAATTAATAAAATAATGTTATTAATCCAGGTACTTATACCTGCATGGAATACATCGTTATACTCGTATATTAAATACATCGCTCTCTTTTTAATTTCGTTTACGTAACTGATTATTTGAATAAGTTACGTGTATTATAAAAACAATATGTTTTTTTAATTAATACGATTTCTGCAATACTGCCGTAATGTGTGAATGTCTGATTTATTACATTAGTTAGCTTTTAATTAAAGGCAGCCTAAAACAATCGTGGGAGAATGGCACGAAAGTGTAGGAGCTCCTTTAGTATTGGGTGCACCGCCTCCTTTACAAGCCATTGTTCTCGGAATATTCAAATTCGACGGAAACATGTACTGAGTGCGGTTGTAGACTTCTGACTTTTCGTTAATTGTCGGGGGTCTTGAAGCACAAGGTCAAATCTGATGTCGATAGCCTTTGGTCGACGGTAGTTAGTCTCTGTACAAATACAAATTGATCGATCGATCATCCGCGTAGTGTGTTTGATAGGCGCTTATTGTATTGAAATAAATGTAGCGGTGTCCGCGACCGAAAAGACGTCGCGGACGACCCGCGTGGTGTGGCGCTGCTTTTAGTCTCGTTTTGGAGAGGTACAGCGATAATTTTATGTATTATAGTTTTAATAGACTAGAAAAAAATGTAATAAAATTGTATGTAATATTAAATAAATAAAAATAGCGTAAATAGCAGATTATTCAAAAGACAAATTAAAGTATGTATCTTTAACAAGAGTTAACACCAACACACTACGCGCGGTGTACATAACCATTGCATTACTGTCTAGCGCGAAGCGGCCATATAACTTTCTTTCGCATAGATATCGTTCACGAATTCTATTTACGTACACAAAGTACAATACATCGTTGAAGTGCCATGACCAAAAAATCGACGTGTACGTTAAACATACAAGTTAAACAAAATAATTAAAAAATACATATAGCGTAAATCGAGATAGTTATAAGGTATATTTTATAAGCTCGGAAACGTCCACAATGGATGTAAAAATCTACATATTTTAAATTTATTTTAAAAATCCTCAAAACGAGTTTTTACAATTTAAGTAAATATGTATATTTTGCTTTATCCTTATGGCTAGACTTTTTCCCAAATAAATTTCCGATATTCTCAGTGGTTAGCAGGAAGCAGAGGATACAAAAAAAAAAAATACGAAGCGTGAACTCAATTGAATCATAAGTAACTACGTATTCAAGAAACACCGGCTGATAGAACGTTTCCCAGATGTCCAAAACGGGGATAAAGAGCGAAGTCGTTGGAACCGTCAACGATTTCCGATTAGATACAAAGTTGCGCGAAGCAACAGGGTTTCCTGAAGAGATGGTTCCCAAACGATAAAAGAATCAACCAAGTTTAGAACACCCACCTGTTTCAAGCAAGGGAGCAGTGTCTCACAGATCCCTGATACAGCAACGGCACGGAGCAAAGAAATAATTATTTTTGCAGGGGATGTGAATGACTGTGTGGGAACTCGAAGGGATGGTTTCGAGTTAGCCCTCGTTGTGTAACAAGAAGATGAATGAGAATGGTAAAAGTTTGCTTGAGGTACGCTTGGAATGGAATCTTTTTGTTTTAAATACATACAAATAGGTTGAGTTTCTCGTGGTTGATTCTAGACTAGGGCCGCTACTGTCGACACTCGGTTATTCCGCCGACGTGGAAACTGACTATTTTCTTGTAGTTTCGAAAATATACTTGTTTCCAGGTTGGCGATCGAGGAAAGAACTGTACAGGCTCCGTCTAGAATCAAAAATGAGAATTTACAGTAGTTCTAAAGGAAAATCTTAAAAGACTGAGTGTAAGGAGGGTGAGTGATCTTAAAATAGATGTTGCACGAGATTACTTGAAAACTTCTCTTTGCGAATCAGCGAAGAAAGTTCGTGGAACAGCTAAGCAGGGAAGGAATAAAGAAGTTGCATCATGACATAAAGGAATTAGTTACAAAAGAGAAAAGCGTGGCTCTATCTTCTGACAATGAGTGGATATGAATACGCAAAAGATTTATTTTTCAATTTCAATTTCGATTTATTTATTTTTTATGTAACATTTACATTACAAACACAAATTTAATTCGTAAATGTTATAAATAATTTAGAAATATATAAACATATGTAAACAAAAGCAAATATTAAACATATATAAAATCATTCACAAAGGTGTAAGAGAATCCTGCTTTGGAATACCCTCTCAGAGACATGGAACAGATCAATATCCAGAGTAATACTGTTCAGCATAGCAATAGCTCTTCCAACAAGCATAACCATTGGCGGGTTGGTCTTGTATATTGGAATGTGAAACAATCTATGCTGACGTTGTCGGGAATATACAAAGCAATGCTCCGCATAATTTCAGGATTATCGATCATACCACGTAACAATCGATAAAAATGCGTAATCAGATACACATTCCTTCTAGTCTCTAAACTATTGTACCCAAGCATACCCTGGAGGAACTCGGTTGGGTAAAGCCAAGGATAATGCCCGTACTCTCTCATGTAGAGATTTTTTAGCGAAAAAAGATATCTTTTCTGTGCATTTGTAGGTCTGCGAAAGGCTTATGATAGGATAGAAAGTTATGTATCTGCAAAAGGCTTATGATAGGAGGATAGAAGGTTATGGAAGGTATTCTCTGGTTACAAAGTGTACAGTAAAATTATACACGCAATTGCATCGCTCTACAAGAGAAAACAGGGTTGCGTAATATTGCCATGGCTTTTTAATTTATACATGGATAATTATGTGAAACAACTGGAATGTATGTAAGAGCGAAAATGAGTGATTTGATTGTGTGCTGTTTACTGTACACGGATGGTGCAGTATTAATGGCAAATAGCGAACAAGG
Source organism: Agrypnia vestita (assembly GCA_016648135.1). Classification (NCBI taxonomy): domain Eukaryota; kingdom Metazoa; phylum Arthropoda; class Insecta; order Trichoptera; family Phryganeidae; genus Agrypnia; species Agrypnia vestita. Next base: position 11,672 of record JADDOH010003596.1, on the reverse strand, counting down.
CTTACAGAGTCTAGTGAGCAGGATGTATGATTTATGTAAAGAAATTGACCTTATTATGAATGTACACAAGTCAAAAGTGATGGTATTCTAAAAGGAGGAAAGTACGACAACGTGTGAAATACTAGTAGGCAATAGTGAATAGTGAGAAATGTGTGAGAATACAGGGTTATTTGTAAAACATTAATAACCTCGCAGGATTATATTCCTGCCTTGATTATGAGTCGAAAATGTTCAAGCTATTATGACCTAATATATAGTTATGGAGATATGCGACATCAAAGTTTGCATTTTTTTTTCAATATTTCTGACTTATTTTTTGTAAAACGTTGGACTATCATTACAGTAACTCATATCGATTACGAAAAATTCATTTGTTTCAATACAAGTTAAAGAAAATGATAAAAACCCTAAAAAAATTTCAATTGGAATGTTTTCCAAATGGAATTCGAAGGTTTTTATTTTTTTATTTGACTTGTATTAAGGGAATGAATTTTTCATATTCGATATAAGTTACCGTAATGATAGTCCAAAGTTTTACAAAAAATAAATCAGAAATATTGAAAAAAAAAATGCAAACGTTGATGACGCATATCTCCTTAACTATTGATATTAGGTCATAATAGCCTGAACATTTTCGACTCATAATCAAGGCAGGAATATAGTCCTGCGAGGTTATTAATGTTTTACAAATAACCCTGTATATCAAGAGGAGTGACATGAGATCCCTTAGACTATGTGTGGCAAATCCATTTATGATTGAGTAAAGAATAAATGTAAAACTGATCTAAGCATAATTAATAGAATCAAAAAAGGGTCGCTCAGATGGTTTGGGCGTGTTGAGCGAATGAATGAGGAAAGTATAGTAATAAAGATATATAACGCAAGTGTTGGCGGCGCTAGAAAGATAGAGTGACTATTAACCAGAAACTGGAAGATGGTTCCGTTAGAAGCCTCAAAAACCATTTCCTGCGTGCGAAGATGTATGAGTGTGGATGAGGCGAGATTTATATGTCAGGACACAAGAGTGGCGCTCTATCCTCTCTGCCTAACCCCGAGGGGAAATGGCGTGATGGTAAGTAAGTAAGTAAGTAAGATCAATTATTGTATTAAAACACACCACAAAACCTTGGCTTGAGAAAATCGCACAGACGTATAGTCACAAATGTCTCATAGAAATAAGTGAATAAAATGTAACTACAGATTTAGGAACATAAATATTTTTACTTAAATTAAACTTAAATATAATATACGTACCTCTAGTTAGAAACGCCCGCGGCGGCTCGCGCCGTGGAGCCTGTGCGGGTTATCGAATTAACAATTAATATGTAACGGTGACCCGATGGTTAATAACCTTTCATTGTTCAGTAAAAACAGTTTGGACTCTGTGAGAAAAGTCAAGCCGAATAACACATCAAAATTTCACGTTACCTGTTTTTATGCTGGGTTCGATAATATCAACACGAGCGAGAGTGAACGGGACGCAGCACATGTTGGAGAGGGAAAAAAATTCGCCTGGTGATTATAATGTGCCGTTTTTTACGCCACCAAATTGCCTTGTCACGAATTTATAATCAGTGTGCCCGCTCATTGATAAAATCAATGTTGTGACCGGCCACTCGGGAGTTAGCGACGATTGATTCAGACCAGAGCTTATCAAATAACCATTGCTAGTAATTATTGTAAGCGTACATTATCATATTTAACAACAAAAGCGCCGAAATACCTCGCGGTAGCTGGACATACATACAGCGTGTTTCACTTTCTACGTCAATAACATAACAAAAACTGAAACTGTAAAACTTCTACATTAGCTCGCTTGTGGAAAAATAAACAATAGGGACATTAAATTACACAAAACCCATCAACAATATACAAGGACATATCAAAACTACCACATCAATCCAGCTGGAACAAAAAAAGGGCAACAGAAAAGACAATTTAATGTTGGGAGATTTTTAAAAAGTGACAAACTTATTACACAGACATATCTTACCAACACTTATGTCTATAATTTTAAAAATATTCCAAATATCATCCGTAAATGCAAGTCTTATTATATACATTTCCGGAGTCCCCAATAGTTTACAATGTAAATTAAATTTAAAAAATAAGTTAAATGATCATAAGCCGTATTTATGAAATAGAAAAGAATGCAATACTAGTATAGCTACATCGATTCCCGTATATTTTTTGCAAGATCCCATATAAAAGTGGTCCCTCCGATCAAATTATTTTTTTGTCTTAATATCAAATTGCGGCCTATGTTCGGTGACATGGTCGAAGGTTTGACGTGAACCTGTGGACGACACATGTCCGCGACGATACTAGGCGCAGTAGTACTAGCAGAGCGTTTTGCCGACCCCGCGCTCTTCAATCTTTTGTCTGCAGGTCCTGACCCTTTTGCCGTTGTGATTGTTGTGAAATCGTCGGATTCGAGATATATCCGCGATTTTCTCGATTACCACATCTCAAACCATCTTCAAAACCTTCACTGGCTTAGATGTCCAGAGAGGATTGAATATAAGCTTTGCCTTACAATATTTAAGGCTATTCACAACATGGCCCCTCAATACATAACCGACTTCTGCATTCCATTCTCCGCAAATAATAGACAACTAACACTTCGCTCAGCATCAACATCTAATACAAATAGGTTAGCTGAAGTAAATCGCGTCCACAAAACTAATTTCGGTGATCGTGCTTTCGCGGTGGCTGGACCAAAGTTATGGAACAAACTACCTAACAAACTGAGACAAACTGACAGCTTACCACTGTTCAAAAAACAACTTAAGACGCATTTATTTAGACAATCCTATAAAAACCTATAAAATCTAACCACAACAACGCTAGCTAATGTTTTCCACTCATATTGTGCACTCCGCGAAAACACATAATTCTTTCAGGGACTCACAAACTATTATAGTACTCAATTTTAATTCCACTTCTTGTATGCCACCTAGTGAATAAGTAATAGTAAATAAGTTTTTTCTTTTCTAGCAGTAAGTTGTCTTGTAAGATAATAATTTCTCTGTGTAAAGCGCCCTTGAGGTGAGTATTTCGCGAAAACGGCGCTATACAAATTATCCAATTATTATTATTATTATTATTACCGCTTGTACTTATTCACCAAATACTTCCACGTTATGAATTTTTGTCGTGTATTTTGATCTCATTTTTCACTTAAATCTCACAAACTTTGCCTGTCGCCATGTTTCCCAATTTTCACAGAGCCTCGAGGTTTACTGAGCGCGCCCAATCTAAAGAAATCTAGCAACTGTTGCCAATCCACTGGCGCTATTAACATCGTAGTCAAATTTTTGAAAATACATCCCATGCCTCGAACTAATTTTGAATACATACGTATTAACGTAAAAAAAGAACAGCTCAAGTAAAGTGCAACTTAAATAAATTTTAAATAATATAATAAAATACCAGAGCTGTTTCCTAAAAAACATATGTTATCGGAATTTCTAAATCGTGTATTGAAACTACTCACTTTTTTTACCAGCCATAACGTACCATTTAGAGAAAATACAATAGAATGATTTGATACGGTAAAAATATTTTTAAGAAAATCGGAAAAAATGTTGCCAACGGTATTATTTTTCACAATACTTTCCCGAAAATTCAGTATTCATAATAACTACTGAAACCTCCATTTTACGCCCCGTTACTCTACTTTCCACTCGGGTAGATTGAACTATTTAAATGTTGAGCCCACGGACCGAAGAGTGGATCTGCAACTCTCGAAACTGCGTTAATGTAATAAAAAAGTAACCCATAAAAACCAAGTTTTTACAATCCTCCCTTTCTCACTTTCGGGTTTCGTGTCTACCATATGCGTCGGAATCTCCATACAACTTACTAAGTTGTATGAAAAAACCATTAAAAATTTGAAAACTTCCAAAATTATGCTATAATTATTATTATTTTTTAACGAAAATTTGATAGATCTTCTTGATCGTCGCCACGAGTCTACTTGCAAAGTTTCAGCTCGATTGGATCACGGGAAAAGGGTTAAAAATCGATTCAAAATTTTTTCGTCAAGCAACCAAGCGAGCAGACGCCGCGAGTTAAAAGAAAGGAAGTAATAAAACTTATCATGTAGGTATACTGAACGTCACAAAATTTATAAAACTGGGAAGACTTCGGTGGCTGGGTCATGTGGAGAGAATGTCCGAGCATCAAGCATCAAAGTCCCCGCTGAACTCGAGGCCAATAGAGCGAAGGAGCTTAGGAAGGCCAAAACTAAGATGGAGTGACAACGTCCTCAAAGATACCTCTGCCTTAGAGCTTCTAAACTGGAGAGAGCCGGCACTAGACCGAAATGAGTGGAGGAAAATTATTGAGGAGGCCAAGACCCACCAAGGGTTGTAGTGCCAAGAACGATGATACTGAATGTTTACCATATACTATATTATAATGGGTACTGTCATCGGAAGAGATTTTTAATAGATTTCCGACTCGACACAAGCTCTGTGATCCGATATTGTAGTGAAATTCCTCTCTCAGCAGCCGTAGTCCCCACGTGGCACACGTGTTGCGCCCCGCGCCTGTTGCACGCCATTCATCATTTATTTTCCGTTCGTCAGTTGAGTGAATTTAAACCTTCCCATTAGGATTTAAAAACGGAATAAACCTTTGTAATTTATTTCATTCTACTCGTGTAACTTTTCAGTAAAAATAGGTATTTATGGTTTTAAAGTTTTAGACTCGTTGTCAAATCGAGTGTCGTTTGCGCGGGCTTGAATTTTTCAACACTTTTAAGCTTATTTTGTATACAATCGTTACCTACAAAAACATTGGATATAAACTTGACATAATTAATATTCTCAATAATTTATTTATTTATTTATTTTATTTATTGTTTATTTAAATATACATTAGTTAATACAAGATACTAATAACTGCCACACTAGGTAAAAACCTGTTCTGTGGCAGTTATTCTCATATGGTATTTATGTAGTAGTAAAAAATGACAATTAAGGTAGTAAAAAGTAGTTAAAAATGACAATTAAGGAATCTAAATCTAAAAGAAAATTAAAAGAAAAGAAAATATACATATAAAATCAAGATAATAATTTAAAGTAAATCATAGGAATACCTAAATCTAAGACGAAAGAAAAGAAAATACACATACAAAATTAAGATAAGAATTTAAATACTTACAAAAATAAATATTGTATTATAGTATACTTTAAATTATATAAATAGTTTTTGCCAATTCAGAGGTCAAGGGCGGATCACTTCTTCAGCATACCTTCTACCTGATATTTTTATAAACTTATTAATATGATGTTTAAAAGGTTTGTGTAGAGTTATTTCTTTAGTTTCATTAGGTAACTTGTTAAAAACAAGCGGGGCAGTGAAATTATATTGTCTTTGCTCAAAAGACGTTTCCCTTTTAGGTACCTCGAAATTAATTGTATTTGCCAACCTTGTAACCCGTGTTTGTTGTGTACGATTAAAATTTACCTTGTTCTTGTGGAATTTTATAAGTATGGTTTTAAGGTATAATTGTCTCAGGTCAAGAACGTTAAATATTCCAAACAAATCATCTGAAGGAAACATTCTCGATTTCTTGGTGATTATACGCATGACGCATTTTTGTGATTTTGTCAGCGGATCCATGACTGATTTGACACACCCTCCCCATCCAATTATGCCATAGGATAATAGGGATTGAGTGATGGAACAATATATAGTCCTGAGGGATACAATATCTACCACATTTCTCAGACTTCTATATGTGTATCCCGTTTTCCTAACCTTATTAGAGAGATCTTGTATGTGTCCCTGCCAACTGAGTTTGTTGTCAATTATAATTCCAAGGTATTTTATATCACATGCTTTTTCAAGACATATACGGTTGCATCTATTTGGTAAACTACAGCTGTGTAACTTGTGATGAATCACCTGTTTCTATAGATTTTTATTTTATTTTATTTTATTATTTTATTTTGAACTCTAAGATGATTTAAATGCTACGCGGGGAAAAATTGAGCTAAACTGGCCGTAGTATTGGAGCTACAAAAATTTGGGAATGATGAAACGCTAGTATTGGGAGGGAGTTAGTAGCGATTGATCGGATATAGGTTACGAGCAGTTAATATTCAATTCTTATAAAACATATTAATCTTGTGGTAAAGCCGCGTTTGGTACAAATGGTTGACGATCGGCGCGGTCCGAGCGGTCCACATGTGCTTCCCAAAAAAAATACTGAACACGGCTTTCGTAGATTTGGGTCGCGTTTATTGCAGTTTAAGCCGTTAAAAAACCGATTAACGTCTACTCTAAGGTGACGATGATATTGACAGTTCCACGAGGTTTCAGAATTATGGCCTTTTTTGCTGTGGTTTTGAAACCGCTTAAATGTCATTAATCGTGATCTTAAGTGGATTGCCGCGCAAGAGAGATAGCAGAATATGAGCAAAGGCAAGGAAGGCAGGTCCTAATCGGGGGATCGCGAGAGGAAAACGCCCCATAAATTTTTTTATAGGAATTGGCCGTGGAGCACGGATTAAACGTATACGTTGTACCAGAGGGGTGACCTTAACTGAGCGGATAATGATTTATTTTCGTTTCGCGGGAATCGGATAACGTAGGCAGATAGGAAAGTTAACTATAATTCCATTATATTTATCTGTAGACTAACGCTCTGTCGAGAAGCGAATAGTGATTCATTTTCGTTTCGCGGGAGTCGGATAACGTAGGCAGATAGGAAATTTAACTATAATTCCATTATATTTATCTGTAGACTGACGCTCTATCGAGGAGCGAATAATGATTCATTTTCGTTTCGCGGGAGTCGAATAACGTAGGCGGGTAGAAAAGTTAACTATAATTCTATTATATTTATCTGTAGACTAACGCTCTTCAGGCTTTTACAACAGATAGGTAATTGTGCAATGACGGTATATACAGTTAGGAAAGAGATAACGATAACGTGTAAGCATATTAATGGCACGACAAGAAAATAATATACTCGAATATAGATACAATATATTAACTATGTAATCACTACAAACCTGCCCTACGTTAGCGTAGTTTCAACAGGACGGGTAACGTGTATACGATTGGCTATTCTAGCTCAGATTTCGCCGGGTTTGCTAGTAATAACCACAAAACATAATTGGAACAAGTGTATTCAATTCAATTCAATTCAATTCAATTTATTTCATGATAATATGTACATGACAAACAAAATGTTTAAGGCATACATATTAGAAGTATATATCAAAAATGAAAATATTTAATAAATTAAAAATAACATAAATCTGGTCAAAGGTGTAGGAGAATCCCGCTTCGGAAAACCCCCTCAGACACATGGAATATATCAATACCCAAAGCGATTTTGTTCAGCATAGCTGTGGCTCTTCCAACAGGCATAACCATCGGCAGGTTGGTCCTGTATATTGGAATGTGAAACAATCTATGCTGACGATGTCTAGTGTAATTATCAGGAGCATACAAACCAATGCTCTGCATAATTTGAGGATTATCAATCATACCGCGCAACAATCTAGATAAGAATATTGTAAATAAAATAATATGAATTTGCGGCCCATATACACATGAAATAAAAGGATAAAGCGTATGGGGATCTTATAGATGGATGGATAAATGAAACAAATATATATAGGAGTAAATGCAAGTAAAAAGCAAGCATATAAGTACCAAAAACATAGGAGAACATAGTGTGATAGAAATTCGAAGACGGGAGGAACAATAATGTGAAGTGGAACGGATATAGCAAGAGCATGTAACAATGATAAACGTACAAATACAGACAACTACTTGAGACCGATTCGACAGATACTAGCAATCTTTCAACACACCTCTAAGAACATGGTGAGCGGTATATAGTTATCAGCGGAGGCGTCCAGTGCCTTGGCAATGAATGAGCACTGAATTAATCCGACGCCTTGCCTGCGGCACTGGAGGTTTATTTACTTATTTGTTTTATTTGTTTTCATTTATTGGGTCTCTTACAGCCATATAATTAATCAATCTTTGAAGAAAAGACAATAATTGATGCACAGAGTTTTGGGCCAATTACGCGAAAACACATACATACAATCGATAAAAGAATAATAAAAACCTGTCCAATAGTGGGTTGTGTGAGTGTGTATCTGTGTGTTTATTTATTTATTTTGTTTTGGGAAAAAAAATTAAAAGCAAAACGATCCTAAAAAAATCTTCCACTGAATTTAAAAATTTAATTTAACTTACATTAATAGTTTATTGTGTTATAGCGAATAGTACTCTTCCAGTATTATATTGTTCGAGAATATTCACTGTCTATGTAACATAGTTACTTTGTGGATCAATCTTACTGCCAATAAAAATAATAATAAATGGTTACAAATTATGTTTAAATTCCGCAACGGAGGGAGCTAATACGTCCCTGTGCGCGGAGAGTCGCGGCCAAAAGACAGGATTCATTGGGGACCCACGAGAAAAGATCGCCCAAAATTAATTTAAAATTAGGTATAGTACCTTTGGATGATTGTTATATCTAGGTATGCAGTGTGCACGTGGTGAATATATGGAAATTGACCCATGATATAGCGGCCAAGAAACGTTAAATTTCCGATAGAGACGAGTGAAAATACGAGGGAACGGGACATGATAATGGTAGATAATGAAGAAACATCAACTATGATTAGGGGAGTACCCGATAGATTGTAGTTACGGTTGATCAAACGACAATATGGACTGAACTTAGAAATTAAATATTAAAAATTAATTATCGCGCTTGTGAAGCGAGTTCAATTCGTCCGAAGCCACTGAGTCCGTCCCAAATAGGCACGGGGATGGAGATAGAGACGGCAACAGGAGGTGGGATCAACTGACATATCCGAGTGGAGATATGGTTTTTTTTTGCCAAATTGAATCTTAGGAACAAAGAATTTGGTTTCAAGGAAAGTAGGATATTGAAAATCCTGGAAACACACGACTTAGGACCTTTGGCTGCTAGGGGGGGTTTAAAATGTCAAGACACAGCAGAAATCAGGCAGTTGGTGACGGTCTACGAGAGCGCAAAATCTGCGTCGGTTGTTTTTTGAGTGATAATTACCGTGAGTGATAATTACCGTCGACTTAGAGTGTCTCAGTGGGTGAAAATTATAGTTTAATTTCTAGTGAAATTTGTGTACGGGTAATTATACTCTTCGACATTGCTCACGATAAAAGAAAAGGGGGGTACGGGTTTGATTTTATTTTATAAAGGGTAATTAATTTGGCATATTAGAACTTCGGAAATTACTGCGCTTTATTAAGTTGATTAGTCCGGCATATATAGAACTGATATTTGCAGATCTCCGGAAACTAGCTGTGCGTTATAAAGATACCTATTTTATGCTAAACACGCGGGAAATTGTTAATAAATCTTGTAAAAATACCTATCTTATGCTAAATACGCGAGGTCCTGTCAAAAGAGTTTTAACTCAGAGTACGGGATTGATTTTATTTTATAAAGGTAATTAATCTGGCATATCGGAACTTCGGAAATCACTATGTTCTATAAAGTTAATTATTTTTGTCGTCTTACTAGGTTCACAGAATAATATTCGCAGAATTTCAGGAAACGGTAGAGTTCAAATTTAGTTAAATTTTCGTTTTACTAAGTATAGTATTGGCGGATCTCTGGAAACTAGCTGTGCGTTATAAAGATACCTATTTTATGCTAAACACGCGGGAAGTTGTTAAAAGATAAAGGAGTTGTTACTAACAGATTCGATTTTAAATAAGTCTTATAAAATACCTATCTTTGCTAAATACGCGAGGTCTCATTTTAATTTTTACATTTGTAAGGCATATAATATTTCGTTATATGAAATGTTTCGATTAGACCGGGTTTATTTTAGTTATCGAAAGAATATTTAGTTTATTTTAATATTTTTTTTGTTTATGTTTTATAGTAAGAGTCCGTTAAAATTATAGCGAATAAATTCTGGGATTAAAAATAGGTCTAGTGAAAAATATATAGCTGATCTCGCGGGGTATCAGGTTCAGCCATAATAATCTAGATTTTCATTTCGTTTAAAAGTATATAGAGTAATTCCGTGAGAATCGGGGCTTATTTACAATTTTACAGATGTATGAAATTTCATTATTCTAAAAAATTATATAAAATAATCTCGTGGGGGTCGGGGTTTATTTACGGTTTACAGAAGTACAAGTTTCACTATTTTATAAAGTATATAAAATTGCTTCCGTTCGGCCCGGGTTATCTTATATTATGTAGGAAAACATATGTCCCGCGCTATTAAAACATATAAAAACGTTTCATGTGGCCGGGATTATTACGCGCGTTGGGGAAAGTCTATAAGGTAAAAATATGTTTAATTTGATTCGGGTATTTTATATTTTATGAAAGATATTTGCCTCGCGGACTTAAACTATGAAAAAATGTTTCAATTAGTTCTGGTTATACTTTAGGAGTGATGTAAACTTCGCGGTTGTATAATTTGGGATACTTTGTATTATACGAAAACGTAAATCTCGCGTATAAAAACGCGTATAAAAAAAAAACGTATATCATGTATGCAAACATATAAAAACTTCTAGTACATTGTTTCGATAGACCGGGGTTGTATTATACTTATAAAGATGTTATAGGGCCTCGTTATATTGAAAATATATAAAAACCGCCTGGGGCCGGGTCTTCTTATTTATAAACTATATAAGATTTCGTTACATTTAGTTATATAAAATGCTATCGTTCGGGAATTCGCGTTTCATTTTAAGCATATATAAATATAGGGTCCCGTTTTTAAACAATGTTAGTGTTTCGTTTAGAATTCGCGCCTTCATTTAATAAATATGAAACATGTAGATTTCAATTAGAACTATTTTAAAATGTTTCGTTTAGAAATTCGCGTCTTGTATTATAAATGTGAAAATTATAGTATTCGTTTTGAGCTAAAACGTGTGAACATAGAAACACTACAGTTTTGACCGCTATTTTGTTTACTATGCCTAGGACATTCTTGCGGTGTATTAGACTTGATGGTAAAATTTAAACTCTTACTCTGTTTAAAATATACGTAGTGCCTCCGCCTAGATTGGCTTCACGATATACTTTATGAAATTTGTAAGTCCCGCTGTCCTAAAATTATATAAAATTACCTTCGTTTAGATCGGGTTATATCATATTCCTCGTGGAACGCGTAAACCTCGTTGTCCTGAAACTAAATAAGGATGTTCCATCTAGACCGGATTCATTTTACATTTTAGGAAGAATATAAATCCCGCGTCTTTCACCACATAAAATGGATTTGGTAAGATTGGGGTTGTTTATACTTGTAGAAATTACAGAATCCCGTTATTCCTAAACTATATTAAAATGATAAATAATCTTAAAATGATTTAAACTATATTAAAATTTGCCGGAGGGTGGATATCAAATATTCGAGATGATAATGAAATTATATTAAGAATAAAATAATTTTACTATCAATGCACAAACTTGGCAATGAACTACCTACATATGTCGACATTTTAAATCCATCTCTCTCAAAATTTAAAAAATCATTATATGATCATTTCTTTTCAAAATATTAAATTTTATATAATGTCTTAAATTTTTTATATATATAGTTGGCTATTCAAATTTAATATTGCTATATTATCGGTGAGTAAAAATTTCTGAGATCACTACTTAACAC
>JADDOH010003595.1:0-41586 GCA_016648135.1 Agrypnia vestita | reverse complement strand
GGCAAGTTCCGGAGAGTACGGTGGATGTCTAAGATATTCCAATTAAAGCTCCTCTAATTTGGTAGCCGTCTGTTGTGCAGTGTGTGGTCTAGCGTTATCATGAAGCAGCAGTGGCCTAGAGCGATTAACCAGCCTCGGTTGTTTAGCAGCTAGCTTTTCCATCACGGTTTGCAGTTGCTGACAATAGACATCTGCCGTAATCGTCTGGCCAGATTTAAGAAAGCTGTAGTGAACGACACCAGCACAGTCCACCAAACGCTCACAAGTAACTTTTTTGGAGTCAATTTTCGCTTGGGGCATGGTTTGGCTGGTTCGGCAGGGTTCAGCCATTGCGATGAGCGCTTCCGATTATCGTACAGGATCCACTTTTCATCACAGGTAATGATTCGATTTAAAATCCCTTCATTATTGTGCCGGTTGAGTAATGCAACGCAGCAGTCAACGCGCGTTTGTTGATTTGCTTCACTCAATTCGTGAGGTACCCACCTTTCAAGCTTTTTCACCTTACCAATTTGCTTCAAGTGGATTAAAACAGTTTTATCACTAACACCGCAGCCTGCAGCTAACTCGGATGTGGTTTGCGATGGATCCGCTTCCACAATAGCCTTCAATTCTTCATTATCAACTTTGGTCTCCGGCCGTCCACGGGGCTTGTTCTGCAGGTTGAAATTTCCAGAACGAAAACGTTGGAACCAAAAACGCACTGTGTTTTCTTTTGCGGCACCGTCGCCATACACATCATTAATCCTTCGAGCCGTTTCTGCAGCACTGGTGCCACGGTGGAACTCGTACTCGTAAATAACGCGATATTTCAAGTTTTTCATTTTGTAAACTGAGTGACGCAAAGAAAAAAACAATTGAGGAAAAAACAAATGAATTATAATTTTCAAAACACAAATATATGAGTAAATAGCTGTATAAATTTGGATTTGGAATTCCTAACCAAAGAGAAGATATTTGAGATCAAATTTGCCAGTACGGCAAAACGCCAATTTCATATGTAAGGACCTAATATAAGCTAAGTGCACAATGTTCTTCCTTGATTTTGGTGTTTCGTTCCGTTTGAGTCCAATAGGTAAATAATTAATGAAACGTTGGTTGATGTTCGTAAAATTTGATTTCGTATATTTATTTGTAGTGCAGGGGTTGGGAACGTGTGTGCGGACAAATATTTATAAGTGTGCGGCCGCACTCCTGCACGCCTTAGAAGGAAAATTGGTCGTAGAATATTTAAATGTTCGTATGTCAAGTACATCTCTAAATCTCGCAGAAAATCGCTTTTATTTTTAATTTAAAAATTCCGTTTTTGAATTTTCAAAACAATATATATAGGTATGTCCCTTATTTTTGTTTCTTTTAATAAATTATGGACCTGTTTACATACTATTTTTTGAGAACCAATGTTTAATATAGATTAAGATAAGTATTTAATTAGAGTGGTCGGGCTTAGTCGGACTTCAATATACAATCAGAATATTCATTAATTACAAATGATTATTTTATCATTCCGAGTTAGTTGCCATGACAGACAATAAATTAGAATCGGTATTGATCGCCATTAACTGAATTTTTAATAATTATCGTGTGAAATATTTATGAATTAAATTACACCCCTAAAAATAGGTCCGATCCGTGTCCGTGTCCGTTTCCGTGAAGCTCCTCCCCGTTGACTGAGATAATATGACCAGTGCAAGTTTATCCAAGGCAAACAAGAAGACCTAGAAGAAGTATTAAGAAATATAAATAAAAATAAATAAAATATCTATGATGTAGACTACATGCAGTATACAGATTTTTCAATGCGTGTCGCATCAATATTCTTACTATTCCTATGAAAATAGGACTGAGTTGCTTGTATCCAGGAATGGGGCTTGAACTACCGACCATCAGATCACTAGGCGAGCGTCATGACCACTACACCAAAAAGCTACCCATTTTGTTAGTTATTTTAAATCTGTCAAATTGTTTAATTGAATAGTAATATATAAAAATAATATTCAATACAATAGTAATAACCTCAATAATATATAGATTGAAAAAGTAATGTTACGACGCCGGCGCTGGGTTAGTATTTATTTAGTACTGCTTCATATTTAGTGAATTTATTAGATCCTCTCCCTTACTAGAACGTAATGGGTTTCGACAATATCTTTGGGGATTTCATCTATTTACGACTTCCGTATTGGTTTCGGAAAGGGTCATAGAATATACGCAACAAATAAATAATGCCGAATCAAATTGGATAGATTTCTTTTGGGACTGACTTCAAATTTTGATGCAGGTACCTATGTTTAATCTAAATTTTAAATTATTTTTTAAACGTCTTAAACGTTAAGTATATAAGTTTTTGCGTTAATGATTATTATCTGATTATTTTAGTGAATAATTTTATTTATATTTCATTTTAGGTTATAACTTCTCGACATGAAAAAATTGTGTGATCGATCATTCTGATCGCTCTGTTTTGCTGGATTTCCGGTTTTTTAATCCCTCCTACATTACTCAAGTAATAAAAAGAAACCCATAAAAACAAAGTTTTTACAATACTCCCTTTCTCATTTTCGGGTTTTGTGTCTATCATATGCGTCGGAATCTCCAAACAACTTACTGATTTGTATGAAAAAACCATCAAAAATTTGAAAAATCCAAAATTATACTATAATTATTATTTTTTTAACGAAAATTTGATAGATCTTCTTGATCGTCGCCACGAGTCTATTTGCAAAGTTTCAGCTCGATTGGATGACGGGAAAAGGGTTAAAAATCGATCCAAAGTTTTTTCGTCAGACAAGCAGACGCCAGAAAAAGGGAGTAAAAAGTGCAAAAATATAGAAAATAATGAGCAATTATTTATTTATAAATTATTTTTGCTGTTTCTTCAGTCTATTTTTACCACATTCTTATTGTGAAGTTGCGATATTTTCAGAACAAAGTTCTGTGAAATTTTAAAACAAAATTTATTAATTTATTAAAAAGACATACAGAAAAATCAAATCGACGAAAAAATCTTTGGGTGCTACCGGGATTCGAACAACGGATCTCCTCCTATCCGGGGCAGGCGCGTTATCCAATTACGCTATAGCGGCCTCCTAAATTTCCGTGAATATATCGACCTTATCTGTAAGTCCCCTGGGGGCAGTTACACAAAGTTATTTGTGCCTACCGTACAAAAAAAAGTGGATTAATAAATTTGGTTTTAAATTTTTACCACGCTTATATTAGTCTGGGTGGAATCTTATAATCGATATTTCACCTGCTTCCCGATGTCCAATCGAGCTTAAACCTTGCGCACATGACAATACCCGACGACAATACATGAGTCACTTATTATATTCACTAATTAATCAAGTAATCCATCATAATTAAATACCAAAATTTTATAAGACCACCTTTAATTTGGAGAGTGAGGTAAACATTTTTGGGTCGAAATTTTATTTTTTATTTTTTAGTACATTTAAATGTATATAAGTGTATTTTTTTTAATTTAATGTAATATTATTTTGTTATTTGCAATTTTATTTAATAGTTATACATGCATTGCGGTTTATAATACATAATAAAGAGTCATGATTATTCCCAAATATTTTATTGGATCATACATAAATTCCATCACGTCACCTCATTTTCACTATATTCCCTTATTAGTATCAGTTAATCTTATTTCATTCAACTATACTATTACCATTATATTTGTTTTACTATTATAACCAGTTCTTCAATGCCATTTTTCTTAGCCAAACGCGTCATAAACCCTCAAAACCCGACCGCCCATCAAACTCAGGGGTTTTCTGGACCCTTCTTTTAAGGGTTGGACAGGACCTGGTAGGCAAAGTACATCACGGTGACCACGCGCCATTGCGTTCCACCATTATCCGGGCTTTTGCCTTCTCGCTGTAGCGTAAAAATATTAACCCATATATTTCATATATAAATCATGGTGTCCGTAACCCTTCGAAACCTTGTCTTCGAACCTTGTAACGGGATTAAACTCGAAGCTGAATTGAAATATATCTGACGTTCATGCCGTGGAAGAACAAACCGTTTATTTTTGAACTTAGATAAATCTAGCGTAATATTTTCTTCTCGGAAAAACGATTCGATTTTCATCTCAGCCTTCTAAGAAAACTAATCAATATCTGAAATAGTAAGATATTTAAAAAAATATATTACAAGTAAATGTCCGCATTTGTAAAACTTTCAGAAAATACACACATTGCGAGATTGGATACAGATACAAAAAAAGTTTCTTCGCTACCTTAACGGTAGATATTATGTATTTTTTAACTTCTACCCTGAAGCAGTAAATTTCCACAACACAAAAACTCTGGAACATCGAATAGCACGTGCTGATACTCCTATTTAAACTACTGAAAGGGTATCTCGACTATCCCAGTCAACCGGACCTAACCTCCTTTCATACTCATTGTAGACAAACCCGACAAAACGTGCTCTCCCATAATCCAAAAAATAGAACATCCTATACAAGCCTTTTTTTGAGCTCGTTCGAATTGGAAATTTAAGGATTACTTTTAATATAGCCCATTGTACACTAAAAAATTATTTCAAATGTGTTTAGGCTACACCTTCCCATAAAATAATGCCATATTCTATTTTTGTTTGTTCTTTTCGACAAATGATATTTCAATTTTGGAAAAAAATATATGAGTTTCTTTTTTATCGAAAGACACTGAAAATATTTGTCCGTTTTAAAATTTCTTCAAAAAATAGTTATAAGATTTGGTTTTCTTTTCACGATCGATTGTTGGACAATTACAGGTTTTGTCTTTAACGGGTTTATTTTGACAGTTGTATATTTTTAAAATGGTTTCTTTTGACTGATGTTTAGGGAAGTATTGTATTTTATGTAAAAGTGTATTGTAAATTGTAAAAGTGATTATTTATAGAAGTTTATCTCACAAGTAAAAGTGCAAAAGTAAATTAAAAAGGAATAAAGAGTGAAGATGAACAAGTAAAATAACACAAGGAACAAAGTGTTAAGATACAAAAGTAAAATAACAAAAAAGTCTTAGGGCGCGCAGTGGAGGTCCGCCGATCCGATTGGAGAGCTCGAATTACGGTAGCAGCACTTGTGTAATAATCGCACGTAGGGACAATAAAATTGAATGTCAAGTTACATTCTGGGAAGATAAGCCGAGATAGGACCTGCTTGCGTAGGTGCAAACCGAGTCACTACATAAAAATTGATGTGTTTTCCACAGTATAATACACTATCTTAAAAAAATAACACAAGCACAAGTAAACAAAAATACAAATGGTTGGTTCAACACATCACGAAACTGCATTCTGAAAGTGTAATTATACTACAATCCAAAATATATTCAAACCGATACGTTATTAACTTTGTCGGTCGCGTTTTGTGTATCCTCATAAACATATATTTTCACGGACTATTGAGCCTGTTATTAATAATTAAACACGGTGGTCATTGTTCGCCGCTTTTATGCGGCCGTAAAGTTGGGCCGGTCTGAACGTTTGTCAATTAACGAAGGTTCCCTTTTACACCTTTATATAGTTCGGCGGAGGACGTGAACGTACCGACAGCGGATTGGATGGTTGCGCTACAATATGAGCGCTGAGAGTCGCAATAGTTTTCAACGTAAAGCTCTAACTCCCAGTAAAATTAATTGACAAATAATAAGGTACGAAAAGCATTGTTGGGATCCGACATTGTGAAAATCTCACTTAATCTTTTAAGGGGTAGTTTAAAATCTATTAGGTTCAATTCGGGATATCTTTGGGACATTTTGGGATTCGTTGGGAGATTTTGGGATACGTTTCAAAAAAATAGTGTTATGTCTTTCAATCAAAATATATCAGTTCCATACTTATAAAATTGACGTTTTATATAAAAAAAGTCTTTTTTTTTTCTGTAAACTGTAAAGCTGTAATGAACAATGATGGCACAGGTCCACAAGGCTCAAAAGTAGTTTCTTTTGACTAAATTCGTGTTTGGGACATTGTTTGGCTGCCTCCCCTGGGTCCAACCATTGCGACGAACATTCTTGACTTTATCATACAGGATCTAATTTTTATTGCAAGTAACGATCTAATTCAGAATTCCCTAATTTTTGTGTCAACTCAACAAAATTAAGGCAAGCCTCTAAGGCGCGAATTTGCTGATGTCCTTCAATAAGTTCATACGGTACCCACTTTGCGATCTTCTTTATTTTCCCAATTTATTATCATTTTATCACTTTGAACATTGAACATGATGAAAGCTGTTGCTAATTCGGACGTGATTTGAGGTAAATCCGCTTCCAATTAAGCTTTTAATTCGTAAGTATCGACTGTAGTCTCCGGTCGCCCATTGGGCTCGTTCTTGAGGTTGAAATTTAGAGAAAGGAAGCAAAACCAATCGGCAAGAAAACAAATGAATAAATAATTTCGAAAAAGTAATGTCATAGCTCTAATGCGACGAGAATTTGAATTTGGAATTTCAAGTCAAGTGCAAGATATCGAACTTTAAACTAGCCTGATTAGAAAACGGTAATTTTATAGGTAAGGACCTAATATTATAGAACCTATTTATATGGTAAAGTAGGTAAGTTTTTGGGTATTTATAGGGCTTAAAACCTATCATACAGCTGGCTTAAGTGATCACTTTACACATTTTCTTTTATTTAGCTTCGTCACCGTGAGATTTCTACAATTAATCCGAATTATCAATTAATTAAGACAAAGGTTAAATATAATTCTAATAAAAACATAAATAAGAGACTGTGTAAATTGTTTGAAGAGATTGCTTAAAAATAATTCAGAATAAAATATTTGATATATACCAATACTCATTTAACAATCTGAGAAGTATTTTGATGGTGATTACTCTCGCGATAACAGTGCACTCTCCTAAAGATGCGATGATATGACTCGTGTAAAATTTCGAGAAACAAATCTCAACACATCCATATAGTTCCTGTACAAATCTGTTTGTTTCAATACCTAAGTAAACGGCGTACATAATTTACGCCAAAATGAAAATACTGGGCCGATTTGCTGAGTGAAACTGAAATGGGAGTACTAACTCCTAAAATAGTTCTGAGGAAGTAGTGGAGCCATTCATTGCCAAAAATATTTCTTCTTATAAGTCCAGCATATGTAGCTTTATGAGCTTTTGCTTGCCGATTGCGTTTTACTTTTTTTAAAGGAGGATTCATTTAGTTTAATTTTTTAATGATTCAAAGCATCAGTCGAGGCAGTAGGCACGTGCCTCCCTTACCACCGATTGTCGCTGGCTATAATTCAACCCTTAATGAGTTTTCTAAAACACAACTTATAAAACGGCAGTTGAATATTAAACGATCATTTGAAACAAAGCCTCCGCGAGTTTGCCGGCGCTACGCCGCTAATAAGATAACATTAGTTCCTCACGCGTGAGATATAAATCTGCCACGGACCGCTAGACTGGGGGAGGGGGGTGGTTATCATCGGAGGCTTCTCCGCCCTCTTCCAGACCCTAATTCTTCATTTCATCTCGGCCGCTGCCAAGAAATTGGGCTCCTTTTTTACAAATAGTGAAAATATATTCGATCTGCATATACGTCATTAAAATCGGTATGGGGTTTTCGTTCAAAAATAGGCCAAATTTTTAATGCTTATATCCCAGAAAGTATACGACGGAGGTGAAAGATAATGTAAGATAATGTTTTCTGTAGATTGATGGCAAATGTATAATTTCTCTAGATCCTTCTCCATACCCCGCCACGTAAACGATACGCAATGCCGCGTTCAGCCAATTTTGGGATGCTGTGGCTTGTAATCATTAGTCTGATTTGTACGAAACAAATGTTAAACGATAGCTAACAAGCCTTTCTATATAGTTAATTCCGAGATAAAACGACAGTCAGAGTATGTGAAGTATAAGTTAAAAATTGTAGGCATTAATTCAAGATATACAAGTCTTAGGTCAATGGTGACGTTGGACGTAAAATTTCCTATATTTAATTGAATTGTCACATGTTGTGGCTTTGGGAGGAATGAATAAAAACACTGGAAATTAATTTGCGATAAATTAATCATTCAACGTACAAAGTTACATAACACTATTAAACTTAACGCTATTCCTTAAATCACACTACTTTGCAATATATCACTCATAAATAAACACTTCATTATCGCTGAATACATTTGATTTAACATTCACTAGAACATTCCATCCGATTCTCACTCGAAGTATTTAATCGCTTATTTCTTTCGCCAATTAGGTAAGTACTTCCATAATTCACTAATTAGCGCTTGGATTATCGCACGGTTTGCCACCCTGGCCTCGTGGCTTGTAGCTGAATTCGCTCTATTTTCGCCTATCCAACGCGACACAGCTCAACTCAACAACTCCCGCGCCGGGGCCGTTTGTATTTATATCTGAAAATCCTGGTATCGAACCTCCTAGATTTTTATAGTGCTTAGGATAAAGTTCTCGTCGCATCCTGGCTTCCTAGATGTTTCTAGAATGTTTCAGATGGCTCCCAAAGGCCGTAGATCACCCTAGGCCATTCTCGATTCTTTGGCAGTGTTGTAACAAGTGACATAGGAGTGCGAGATTCCTTTAAGCATCTCGATACGGTATTTCGTGTGTACGCATTAATCAATTAATTGTATTTTTTCCAACAAACACCAATTTATCGGTACTGAAATGAAGATTTCTATTTTGACCAGTTTTATAAGAAAAAATACGAAGAAAATTTTCCGGACTCTTTCGGTAACCCTACGGAACAGCGAAATGCTTTTGCACAACTGTTATTCCTGTACCTACTTTTTAGTTACTTATCCAGGAAACCCACCAGTTAACCCAACGTTACCGTGCTTTTTATATTATACGATAACAACAGAAATAATAAATAGCTAAGCTTTGTAGGTAAAACAGTAAACAAAACGTTTTACGTAGTTGTAAATTATATTGTACGGCGAAAATATAAACAGTAACAGAGGGAAATTACAAAATGTTATGTTACATAACAAAAATACAAATTTACATTACAAATTCAAGTCATAACAATAAAACTATGAAAATGCCCTGGTTTATAATTGTGCAAAATGTACTTATAATGTTTTAGTCCATAGAGCATACATTTCAGAGAGAATATTTAGAGCGTCGGATATAAATACTCAAGTCTGAAAAAGGACTATAATTTTAATTATTACGTAAAAAGTCATTTTTTTAGGTATTGAAAATTACGAATATTTTATGCGAACCGTATAGACGATTCTCGTCGTTTTGCTGAAGCTATATTTACAGCGTTCTCAGGAGAGTGTCCTTCCATCGCGGGTGTCAAGCACATACTGATTATTTCATACGCGGCCGCAGATTGCACGCACTGCGTGGAGGTGGTCATTGCTGAGTTATTGATGCAATATGATCTGACCATGTCTTCGGGCTTTTCCGCGTCGCATGTTAAAATCATATATACTTGATAATTTTTAACTGCGGTCTCTTTTTAACCTAATAGTTTAGATTGAAGTTTGGATGTTTTCAAATTTCAACGGCCTCCTTAATACTAAGTAACTTACATATTAGCTATGTGGTGGTCAATATAATTAGGTGACGATATCTCTTTTACGAAGATGCCGATTGGTTTTGTACACCATTCACTGACTTCCATTCACCGCTTATTTATACTGTGGACAAAAAAATAGGTATAAGAAAGCGAGGTGAAAAGGGATCGTGACGTAAATGCCTACAAAATTATCGCGAATAAGTTTATGTCCAAATTAATAAAAACGAAAGCCAAACTTTTCATTAAAAATAGACTAAGGTATTTATGGTTTAAGTTGTAATGTTTATATGCACATCTTTCAATGGTTGTCAAAACGAACGGTGTAAAAGCTGATCAGTCTATTTCTAGGCGTAAGTTTATTTCTAAATTATACTGTCTCTAATCGATCTCTAGTCAACAATTAGTACACGTGATCGATATCTGTTTTAATTTCTAGTCAACACGTATACAGCGAAGAGATTTATCACAATTAACTCTCGCAGATTTATTAAATCGCGTCTCTTTACGTGAACACTTGCCATAAGTTAGAGCATCGTGATAGATTTCCAACGGTATGGGATGGAAAAAATGATTCTCCCGACAAAATTTTCTTTTACTTAAGTGCTTATGTCTGGCGACTCTAGATAGAGTTGGCTCATAATGTTTTAGTAGGTGGGATGACTAAATGTTTATCTAGATGAATTACCTAGGGGATCACTATCATTAAAATGCATTGTTAACGTTTTGTTCCTGTATGGACATTAAGATTTTTTTCACCAATATAATGAATTAACTGAATACATTATGCTTTTAATACATTGGATTATTTTTTTAAGCAATTAAAACTTTATCAGATATATTCAAAATTCAGTATGCCACCTGTGCTTATACAAAACTCTCAATTTACTATCGATTCGGGACATTTATAAATTTGAAACAGAATTTTCTTGCACGGTTAAAATAGTTTTATTTTACTTGTATTAAGAATAATGAATTATTAATATTTGAGGGGTATGAAAGCAAAGGCGACAATATCCTGAATGCTTCTGAAATAAGTACAAAAAAAACCTGCATCTACTCAAGGACATTTTTCTGAAATCTACGAAACCTAAATCTTATTGGAAAAAATTTTTAAAAACAATTTCCAACAACTTAGTTTTTCTTTTACATGTGTGTATAAATAAATATTTTACTCTTAAATATAGATATTGGTGTCGTTGCTTTTGCTATTTACATAATTGGATATTGCTGTCTTTGCTATGATGTTCCAGTCTCAATCTCACATTAGTATGAAGCAGCCATTTTGTCACGTCGTAAGCGTTGATTGGTTGAAATTGATGTTTCGGCTTTTGACTTAAATAGTGAAAAATTTAATTGCGAACAGTAATAGACGTGGAAACATGATTTTGGAAGGGGCAGAGTTAATTTTAATGCAGTCACTGATAATAACTAAATATTTTTTTTTGGATATTACTTGTTATATTTGCCCCTTATTTTTACTCCCTTTATATTTGCCCCTTATTTTTACTCCCTTTATATATATTATATTTACTCGTGGCGTCTGCTTACCTTCTTGTATGCCGGCTTGCCGTCAACAAAAATTTTTGGATCGATTTTTGACCCTTTTCCCGTGATCCAATGGAGCTGAAACTTGGCAAGTAGACCCGTGGCGACGATCAAGAAGATCTATCAAATTTTCGTTAAATTTTTTTTATAATTATAGTATAATTTCGGATTTTTAGAAATTTTATTGTTTTTTTTCAAACTGGAATCATTAGAAAAGTTTGATTAGCAACGGCGCGCCGCGGCGACCCGATAACGTGGTGGAATATTTTCTAAATTTGAATTACTCCGTCGGTATAAATAATAGATACTTCACTACGAATGTCGAAAATCTAAATTGACTGACAAAGGTTTTTAGAATTTTTTCTTCAAAGCATGAAATGTCTTATCAAAGCTCAAAACATCTGACATTTTAGAAATATATTAAATTACTGTAAGTTTAGTGTTATGTTGTATGTTTTAATTCGTATTTAATTGTTATTATATTTTACAAAGAAAGGGAGTATAATAAAATAATAAAAACTTGGTTTTTATGGGATACTTTTTATATAATTAACTTTCACGATAGTCCCAACGTTTTAAAAAAAATATATCAGAAAAATTGAAAAAATAATCTAATAAATAATCTTTTATTTTAGACTAATTTAGGCAGGAATCTACCTGTAGAGTATTGTGGACTAGATCTAGTACACTCTTTATTAAAAAAAAACTTTATTCTAACATTCGAATAGCTGTACATACTATTAGGTTAAGGACTAGGAGTTCTATTAAAAGATGTTTTCTTGTAATAAACACTTTGTTTTATTCGCTTGCACAATCTTTTACACACCGGTAGGAAGTACATAAAAGAAAAGACGCTACGGCAGAGACAAGAACCATAGATCACATGCGCCACCTGGCGGAATTACATGTAACGAAATATAATGTGGCTAGTGTTAAATTTTCTTATTGACTTAATACATACATCTGGAACACGCAGTCTCTTGGAATATTAATAAGTTATTTGGTCACCGTAATATACAACACATGTTGCGAAAATCGAAACAGAGCAGAAAAAGTTTATATGTATTTTGTCCAACAGAGCCAGTCAACACATAAATCTTCACAGCTATAAGGATCATCTCGCCCTTTTCAAAATGCACAAACTGGAGGCCTGAAGGAAAATATTCGATTTTATTATGCTTAACAAGATTATCAGTAAAGCTATTAATTTTCTTTCTTATTCTGGTATAAATATATCAGAAAAAGAAAGAAAGATATAGAGAACTTAAATTTACATGCAGGTAACATATTGTATTAGGGTATATTTACATGTGGCTGAGTATAGACGATGATTTATTTTTTTAAAATATACTTGCATATAAGTAAGTTATTAAACTAAACTGTTATGTAAACTTTGCCTATCTTAATACAGAGCTCTCTAGTGAGAAAGGCGCAGTAAAATCAAACCTTACCAATGTATATAAGTAAAAAAAAAATTGCATGTCGAATCCGATATGAGAAACGCCGTGTTTTTTTAGAATAAGTCAGCAACCTAATAATATTGGTTATTTTTCTCCTATCACAAGAGTATGTTGTACATACAATGCGTACTGTGCTGATCATAACATTAATACTGATATTCTTGCAGACCTATTATCATTCATAATATTACTTCTATATAATATCCTGAACCCTCAGAACAAATAAAATCAATTATTTATTTATATTATATTTATATTATCTTACTTGATAACACTACTTTGGTACACTTAATACCCATATGCATGTTGCTTGAGCCGGCCGGAAATAGTGGAATTAGTATCGTGGGCTGAGTTTTAAACAATAATGCAAAGTTTTTAATATTTTTTGTATCCAGTATTCTGTTAATGTCTTATTTAAAATAAAATAAAATAAAAATATACGATATTTAAATGTTATACGATTGTCTGCATTTGATAGAAAATATTATTTTTCATATAGGTCACTCAAACCAACATAAAACTTGATGATATATGGATAAACTTCTAATTACAATCTATGTTCACCGTTACCAAGAATGCATAAAGCTGGCTTCTGCTATACCGAACATAGTGCTTTGTAGCTTAACTGCACTTAAACTTTAAATATACTGTTGGCAAAATGTGTGAATGATTTTATACAACTTTCAGTAAGCGTTCTTCTGGTATACCGAGTCATTAAAAAGGTATTATATTTATATTTTAAAGCTGAATGTTTGTAACAAATTTGCAATTTGTTAATTGTATTTGTTTATTCAAGCATGCATACTGGGTACATACTAATGTGGTGGTCTGCCGTGACTCTAGCTCCTCGAGAGTGCGAATCGACCAACCACCGCTCGAGGCGAACCTCAACACCGCCACCAACGGTAGGCCGACGCGGGCGACGATGTACCGGCCGCCCGCGAGCCGGATTCCTGCCGCGCGCCGGTATCACCACTCTTTCGCCGACCGCCGTAGACTATACTATAACAACGTTATCTTTTGTACTCAGTAAACTCTTATTGTAATCATTTTACATCAACAAATTGACCTTTGTAAAATTGAGAGTATTTCTTATCATCCTGTATCTCCATCTATCCTGCGTTAGCTTATTACTTTATCTACATACATTAAATTTGAGCGCATTAACACGATGCATATCATCGATACAACAAAGAGCTGTACGGCATGCAAGAAGAGTCCGATGTAATCAGTTCCATCAAGGTGGGGCGCTTGAAATAGGCTGGTCAGGTTATCAGAATAGATGACGATAGCCCTGTAAAACGCCTCATAATCTCCACACCACAAGGACGAAGAAGACCAGGAATGCCCAAACTGCGATGGATAGACTCTATCAGCGCAGATATATCCATATTACGAATACCAACTGGAATATGAAAGCAACAGACAGATAAGAATGGAGGAGATTTCTGGATTCAGCCAAGCCCTACCCAGGGCTATCGAGCTTATGATGATGAAGATTTGCGCAATATCATAATACATACATAATATATATGTATATATATATATATATATATATATATAGTGAATTTTTTTAAATAATCCTATCAGATAATATTAGAAAGATCATGGATGAAAATATTGACAAAAATTAATCAAAAACTTTCTTTACCAAATATCGTATATAATAATGGAATAATCTCAGCATACTCCACTTCTAAATTTATGCGTTTGTTTCTATAAAAGAGACAATACTTTTGAAATTTGAAGAATTTGAAATTTTAATATAAATAAAAAATATTTTTCCTGATGAAGAAGCCATTGGCTTTGAAACATGTTGATTTTTTTCAATAAATAAGTGGTTTAAACAAAGTTAATTTATATTAATTATATCTTATTTTTTAATTAGGTCTAGAAAATTTGGGCGAAGCTATATTATGTAAGATATATATATATATTTATATGATATGATATTTTTGTGAAGTGTATACGTCAAAATCCTAAAGATTATTTGAAAAACAATTTTGAATATAACATCATATTTCACCAGATCCAAAAAATCCTTCCCTCTACGCGACCCGCAACGCTTATCGAACAAAGAGTCAAGATTCTGTATTTGAGTTAATTATCAATTACACCTGATTACGAGAGGGACTGATCCTCTTGAAATCATAGCAGTGTTAATAAAACCCAATATGTGCACATTAAAAAGCTTTCTTGAGTGTACATAAAAATAAAAATGTTATTATTTATTATACCTATGTATTTAAATCTTTTACAAAAAAAATCTCTCATTTCCGTTATAATAAAAATGCGGATATGTGCTTTAGTATTAAAAGATCGTCCTTTATACGGTTAATTGTGTTCAAATGTAGACAAGACCGAGTTTAGCAATAAATATTTAAAATATTAGCTACGGAAATGAATACTTAAATACAAATGGCGAAAGTGGTCGTCGTGATTAATACGTGATGAAAGAGGCTTTCATGAGCCATGTTCCTCGGAATTGTTAGCCCGTGTCAACCCTACCCCACACCCTTAATTACGTATTAATAGAACGGAAGATAACGGTTGCCTATATGTTTGATGCTTGAGGGATAATGGGAATATTTAATTCGTTTTCAACGCTTTAAATGAATAATAGATAAATAAATTATTAATGTGAGTAATCTAACGGTACAAAGTTGAGAATATTTTAGATTCTCTGATTTTTGCATAGTCACAGACCTGGTAAAGTCGAGCATTTTGATTTAAAAAAAATCATGTTGCAAGTATTAAAAATACTTTAGACAGGATATTACATTGAAAAAAAGCAAAATTAGAAAAAAAAATTATATAAAATTTTATATGATGCAGGCATCGCTGATTAAGTTTTTATTTGTGATTTTTCCTTTATGAAAACACAACTTTTTTGCACCGCTTAGTGCTAAAATTTCAAAAACTACTAAACCGGTTGTTATGAAATTTTAACCACATATTTTATACACAAATAGCAACCGACTGAACTAGAATTATTTAAAAAATTAAAGTTTTACTTTTTTTGGCAAAAAGCAGTAAAAAAACATGCATTTTATTTCTTCCGTGTTTTTCGCCGCCATTTTGTTGTTTTTGCATGAAAATTAAAAATTATATTTAAGTCGGTTACTAATAATGTATTGAACCTAAAAATTTAAGATGCCCATTTTTGAAATTTCAACACCAGCACAGACCCACGTACTAATCGAGGCATTGAATTTAAATGTTTTTTTTGTATATTAAAATTGCATAAAATATATAATAATTTTTTTAACGTAAATATTTAAAAAGTGTATTTATAAAGCCTGACAAACCCTACATGAATATCTTTATTCATAATCTCATTAAAAATTATAAAAATAGCCTTTTTTCGAGCGCCCGAAGTAGAATCCGGCCTTAAAGCGTAGTCGAACACGCTAAACAAATCAGCACTGATACAGCACAAAAAACAGCCGGCGCACATCAGGCGAGTTGCACAAACTCATCCATTTATTAAATTTGCGTTAAAGTGAATGATTTTTGAATGTGGTAATTCCATTGAGGATTGAGTTATGCCTCACAATATCAAGGCTATTGACAACATGGCTCACAATACATTACCGATTTCTGAATTTTATTTTCCACAAATAACAGAAAAATAATACTTCGTTCAGCATAAAAAACTGATTTGGTGACTGAACCAATGTTATGGAATAAACTACCTAATGAACTGAGACAAACAGCTTACCACAGTTTAAAAAACAAATTAAAACGCATTTATTTAGACAATCTTATAAAAATGTATAGAATCAAACCATTACAACACTATCTTATGTTTTCCGTTCATAGTACGCACTCAGCAAAAATACCTAATTCTTACTGGCATTCTCAAGTATAGTTTTAACCGTTATTTTAATTTTTTTGCTTGTCTTTTGCTTTGCTTGCTTTTATAATAAATAAGTTTTTTTAGTAAATAAATTGTTTTTTACTACAATTTTTTTGTGTGGAGCGTCCTTGAGGTGGGTATTCACAAGATGGCGCTGTATAAATTATACAATTATTATTAATCAAATATATTCTAGCTAATCATCTGCGCAAGCACACTAAATTGTACTACGTTATACCATACCAAACAATTATTTGCATAATCGAGGTCATGCATATTCCATGTTCCAAAACGCAGAACGGATGAGTAGCTTATTGGTGTAGTGGTCATGATGCTCGCCTAGTGATCTGGTGGTCGGTGGTCCGAGCCCCACTCCGGGATGCCAGCAAGTAAGTACTATTTTATAGCACAAGCGTTTAGCTTTGTTTAAAAATAAGAAGAATATTGATGCAACACGTATTTAGTATTAGCATCTCTTAATATAATATTTAAATGATAGGCACACTATAACATGTAGTGTGCAACTTTTAAACGAACTGACGGATCATGTCAATATTCTTAATGACAGCACTAATACATGTTCACAGTACATTCATATTCTAAATATGCATATGCATGTTTATGCTAAAGCAGGTCGAAGGCACTCGTAATTGGGATAATGGGCAGATTCTTAATTAATAATGTATTTCTCTTTATGTATCACGTATTATATAATATATAAAATAAGCACTAAAAACGTAGTATATTGTAGAACTCACCACTTAAATTGCAAGATGGAGCAATCTATCACGCGATTATTAAAAAAATATTCCTTCCTCAACCTCATCCGAACCACTTTGCCCTATCTTCCAGTTTATTGTATTATTTTGTATTTTGCTTCATAATGTCTATTTTGTATATATTAAATATAAAATCTAATAAAAATTCTCAACGAAATGAATGAATACATGAAATAAACAATAAAATGCAAAATATGTATATAATAAATAAAGTAAGAAAGCACTATATATAAAAAAGTGTATCCATGAACACAGAAATAAAGCATAAAGCAAACAAAATATAATAAGCTAATCAAAATACATATAAAAAATAGGAACATAAAAGTAAAAATAGAAATATTCAGGAAAAAAGAGTAACAGCATAAAGAAATATTAAAGAAAAAAACATCATTCATATGAAAATATACGTATTCAAGAACAAAAAACTAAAACATAAAATAAACTTCAATAGTAATAATTAAAAAACATAAAAAATATGAAGATAGGAGTATCTTGAAACGTAGAGATAAAGCAAAAAAAAATACACGAGGACAAGAGAATATATAAATAATATAGCGTAAATAAGCAAGAAAGGCTAAAATAATATTATCCAGAAACAAAAATACTTGTGATAAAAAGCTTCCATATAAGCAAATATAATTTTTTGTTAAAGTGAAAAAAATTATATTGCTCATTATTTCATAGTGCTTATTAATTAGAAAATATTATTTATTATGTGTTCCGTATTGATGCTAAAAATAAATAACACATTTTTTTATTTCACAAATTTATTATCAAAAATAAACTTATTTTAGACAAATTTAATTTGTAGTGTTATAAATAAAAAATTTACGAAATACTCATGTAAAACACAATATTATGATATACGCATAATATATTTAATAACGCATAATATATTAAATAATTGGAAAAAATAAATATGTAATTATTTCATTTCATAAATTTATTATCAAAAAATAATCTAATTTTAGACAAACTTAATTTGTAGCGCTATAAATAAAGATTCTCAAAATAATTCAGTAAAATACAATATTATGATATACGCATAATATATGGGGATGGAAAAAAAGCTTTCATATTTGCTTTTCAAATAAGAAGTGGTTTAATTTTAAGGCTCACTTACGGATCTATTAAATAATGCACAATAATTATATAATGAAAAGTACACTGTTCGTTCCGCTTACTACTAAAATATTTAAAGGAAAATTTACATTTATATTGAAACAATCTAAGTTTTCCTGGAATTTTTAGTCTTTGTTCTGAACATGGCACAAAATGTAGAATAATTACGTGTCCTACTGTACAGTTTAATATAATTACTGTCTAATTTTAGTAACTATAAAATGTGTAGTCTTTGATGTGAACATGTCATTAAAATGATTATATTAGCTGTAATTTCCCATTCCTCTACGCCCGAAGCGAGAATGTTACTAAACAATATTTATTTATTTACGGGAAACTAACAGTATTTTAAAAGTAAATTAAAATCAGAAAAAAAAGAAAGGACATTCATATTAAATAGTATAGCGACCACTTTAAAAGTTTTCTCAAATTTAACAATAAGAATTTAAGATATAGCAATAATAACTTAATATACAAAAAAAAATGAAGGGTTTAATTCAAAAACAAACCATGAAAGTTAAAAAATTAAAAGTAAAAGGGGAATCAGGAATGGAAATTGAATGGAAAGACTTAGTAAATAGGGGAAGAGACAAGAAAAGAAAAAGAAATATAGCATAAAGATATGTAAGAAATACATTTTACATACACATAAATGAGGTCTGGACAAAAAAAGAAGATGAATTAAAAAAAGAGAAAAACGGTTTATTACTGTGGTGAATATCCAAGGGTTTTCAATCCATATTGATCAATTGAAGAGATCCAAGTCGCCAAATACAGTGTTGAAGAAATTAAACGAGCGATATATAAAAATGTGTTGCCGGTTGTTGGTATTACAATGTGAATGACTCAGGATGTCCACCGACAAGTGGATCTTCCGAGTATTCTCAAAGAGATGTGTTGCAGCAATGCCGGGAAGTCAATCTTAGTAGCTAGTTTGTGAAGAAATACAACACCGGAAGTATTTTTGCAATTGAAAAGGGATACCATGTTTAAAAAGGCAATAAATAGATTATTTTTACCCTGTTAAGTCCTAGACTAGTGTTTTAAATTAAAAATTGCGAACTTATGGAAATGATTTTTCCAGTATTGTAAAAATTATCTTTCTGATATGCTTTCGATTACGGAGGGTGGTGAGTTCTATCATCGCAAAACCCCTTTACTAAAAACATTTCTACTAATTTTTGATCGATTCTACAACCATTCCTGCACCTGAAGGCAAGGTTTCTACGACGATTCTACAACCTAATACACTAATTCAAAAGTTTGGCGTTGACTATTCTAGTTCTTCGGATTACATAGCTTTTAATTAAAGATATAGCGAAGCCATGTTATGTGTCGTCTTGAACATCATATTGTACTAAGCAGCACAAATCAGCGCGTTCAGCTAACTTCGTAACGCACAAAACATGTGTTAAACAATAGCTTAAATATATGAGTTTTTTCAAAGGAAAACGATGGATTTCGTTTGCATGCGGTTCGTGATGCATTCGCAACACGATAATGCCGGACCGGCCATATATAATCTCACGTGATCCTGAAATCGAAAATAATTGCACATAATCTAGTACAGCGATACTCTAAGTGTGTTCCGCGGAACCCTATGGTTCGGCGATATCCCTGCAGGGGTTCCGCAAGAATTTAGAAAAAAATTCAAAACACCTCTCTCTGGTCGACCGTTCTATTATACTTCCCATTAGTTATTTTTTTTTTAATATCTTCTATTATTATACTTGTTATGTAAGTAAGTAATAAGTAACTGTTACATGGTTCTTTTATTATGCTTATTAATAAAGAGTATACTTTTAAAAATTATTGTTTTATTGTAGGGTTCCGTCAAGTATTTCGCTTTCCAAAAGGGTTCCGTCACCAAAAAAGATTGAGAACGGCTGATCTAGTATTTACACAACTGCACATAAGTCTAGAAAAATTTTTGAAACCGGCAGAAAGCATGGAAATGTACGGGTAAGTTCCAGAAATTGAGAAGCAACTTAATTGCACGTCAAGTCAATCTGTGCGAAATTACGGAAAAATGCTCCAATTAAGTTTGTGTGCAGTGAATTTGTGATTTAAAATAATTTTCGATGATTAATAAATTATAGAAATCCCACAGAGACGAAGCAATTTATGTCGGAAACGAAAGCAATTTGTATGGAAGACTTTAAAGGATAGCCCAGGGATTAAATATCGTATTACTCAATGTTATATTTACCAATATATTTTTTTTCATTATTTTTTTTATTTATTTGTTTACGCCCATAAGAGGCTCTTACATGTAAATGTTTTGTAGTATATATACAAATATTTGTATAAAAACAATATCAAGTATAAGCAGTAGCTACATATAAAATATAAAAATATTAAGTCATATTACGTATTATATAAAAAAAAATAGAAAAATATTACAACCCATTAAAGAAGTATATAGAACAATATCAGTTATGAACAGTTAAATATAAATTTTGTATTATTTAAAAAATAATATTTTTAAAAATATATGTTTTGTTTTAAGCCACTTATATATTGTAACGAAATGGTAAACAGAAGGAATTGCGCACTGTTTAAATCCCTTGTAATATGTCACTTTAGAACGTCATTATAAAATGCTTTAAAACAATCTACAGCATTCTATAATAGAATTACCTACCATATCCGGGAAACGCTTAGAAGCAAGGGAAACCTTCTCTTTAACACTAGAAAATAAAATAATATTCTCGAGACCTCGAAAGACCAGCGCATCGCGCATATAAAGCAACACCACGCTGCGCGATGGAGTATGTTTTCACATTTTTATCGATGTGAAATAAGCCATGGGAAACGGCCGGTGTGGTGTATCGTGGAATTTCGGAGTGACGAATATTAAGCGAAATAATCGAGAAAAGTACCTAAGTGGCGAAATAAATAAATGCGATTACTCCGTGCGAGGATTGGGTGGAATGTTCTAGCATTAATTTCCAGTATTTTCATTTGTCTCCCGTATATACGATCCGTGACAATATTGTATCAACAATGTGCCTTAAAACAACTTTTAATTAAATTTTTTAATTTAAATTATTATGTCGAGCCACAGAATGTTTGCTTTCTTTGAAATATTTATTATTTTATATTTTTTCATAAAAAAACATTTTTTTAATAAAAAAATGAGAAACCTCAAAAAATCTAAACTTAAATCTCGCGTACTAAATATGAAAAGCGGAAGATAAATAATTGTATTATTTAATAATATCGTTTTAAAAACCAAGTTTACAGAGGACATGTCAAGTATTACAAAAGTGTTCGCTTTGCTGGAAAAAGCCTGGGGCTATTCGGTGTACCTACTTTATTCACACACACGGAAAGCGTACAATTTAAACAGAATCTACAGAGCCCTAAAATAATCTAACTGCCGAGATAAATCCAACCGACGCGTCACAGCAAAAGACGCTTATTAACATTTATCTAAATGTGTTTTCAAATCTCTGTGTGTCTCTCGGCTTATTTTAAAATCTTTATAGTAACGGGTGTTCCAACAAGAGGAAGCCAGTTTCAAATTGCCATTTCATCAGCGTTGTTTTTTGGAAGTTAAAACTTGACTGCTACACGACTCAACAACAATCACTTATCAAAATGATAGATGGAAAGTAGGTATGTAAATCTATTGGATGTTAAAAGGGCTTTCGATCTATCGTACGACTGGCTTTACTGATCACTTTACACAATGTAACGTTCACCAATTCCATCCATGACAGACTACCACATCTATCAATTTTTTGGAAGTTGTATACATGTCAGACATGTGGAGATAATTTCGGAGCATTAAGCACCAAAGTCCCTGCTGAACTCAAGGCCAATAGGGCGAAGGAGCTTAGGAAGGCCAACATTAAGATGGAGTGACAACGTCCTCAAAGACATCTCTGCCTTAGAGCTTCGAAACTGGAGAGAGCTGGCACTAGACCGAGATGAGTGGAGGAAAATTATTGAGGAGGCCAAGACCCACCAAGGGTTGTAGTGCCAAGAATGATGATGATGATGTATACATGTCAACTTTGCACTTCTTGTTTCATATGTGTATTATATTTTACTACCGCCATCTGTGGTTCAAATTTGTCATCCTCATAAAATAGAATAGATGTTGCCGTTGGTAATGAGATATATATTTTTCTTCGAAAGTGCAAAATGGTTTTATGGTGACATAATTAATATAATTAATTAAAATATACTTTGTTTTCACCGTTAACTTATTGAAAACTAACTGTAACTGAAATTACGGACGTTACACGAAGTTACGAAAGGACAAACAGGCAGACAGATAGACAGACAGACAGCCAGATAGGACGATAACGAAATTACGCATTATATTATCAAAATCTCTCGTATGGTCCACACATATGGAATCGACTGGTTATTCTCATAGAATCTGGAACCACCGCGAAGTGACACTAACCTTTATAAAGAGATCAAAAGGCTACTGCGCAATCGGTGCGTGTCAGAGTTGAGTGTGGTAAATTACCCTAGAAAATGAAATCGTGCAGCGAGTGTTGCTAGCGCGTGATTCTTGCGATAGTAATCAAGAAAGTACCTACCGGCGGGCGCCAAGTTTTCTTTCAAATGCGGACCTAAGCGATTTAAAAGTAACGTGCGTCGGTATATAAGACACAAGTAATTCTGGAGTGATAAAAGTGCAGCGAAAATAATTAATGCGAACTATGAAATTGGATACTAAGTTTATGAAATAATCTAGAAACGTTTAGTGAGTTTGAACTTAAGAACATGGCTCTATTTAAATTAGTAGGTATCTAGTGACATAATTATAACGTAAATTATTTAGCCCGTATTTAAATAACAGTTTGATTAATTTTTTAATGTTTAATTTACCTCTCATATAGCCACATCCCGTGATAAAATATATTATACATTCCTATATATTTTATACAGGTAGGTACTATGACGGAATAGTCGAACATAATTTAAATACGATTTATATATAATTTGATCGAGAATTTGACTAATTTCATAGAGACGTTTCTATTCACTATACGAGATAATTATAATAATATTTAACAAAATCCTAACAAGAAAAAGGTGACAAATCAAAAATATAACGAAATAAAATAAATAATTTGACAATCGTTAAAACAAATTGGCCGTTGGAATACACACAAAAAATTTAATATATTAGAATTTACTTGCTACTTACTTAAAATTTACTTGCCAACCACATAAAACTCGCAGACATTAAGACGAATTTATTACGGCTCTAGTGGAAAAAATACAATACAGCATGGCTTTCTTACTGATTCTGATCTTAAAATTATGGGCTGAAGCAATAATATAAGAACAGCATTAATACGAAATTATATACAGAAATAATCGAAAATAAAAAAATGTGGCCATAGCCATGGGTTACGACTATGAATTGAAGTCTTTAATTAATGCGACAAAGATTATTCAAATAATAATTATTTTTCAGAATCCTTATTAATGCACTGCTTTTTTGCTTGTATGCACCGTACACAGTATGTCAAATAGAAACCTATGTAAATATCTTTCTTTTTTCTTTGAAAACATGTAAAGTCTGTTCGGATTCTTAGGTACGTAGACGTGCAAGAAACGGTACAAGGGTTGTCACTATGCAAGAAGTATGTGCAAGTTAAATCCCCAATTCTGTGTAAATAAATTGCTTAAACTTAAAAAATACACTTTTTCTCGCATTTATTTATTAATTTTTTCCTTGCACGGTTCAAAATACCACCAAACAAAAGTAATGCACATGAACCGATTTTTTAAATAGCTAAAAATGATAAAATATTATTTGATTATACAAATTCAATTGAATCAAACTGAAGTAGTAAAAAAGAAAAAATCAAAATAATAAAAAAAGTGCAGCAAAGAAAATGAATAGATGAATTGAAAAATAATCGTACAGTTCATTAGATTTCACATCGGTTTCAAATTTAAAATATAACTTCTTTTATAATTAAATGATAATATGCTTTTTGTTAATACCTTGCTGCGGTGTTGTTGCGACCATCTCATAGGTAGATGGTAGTGTCCAATAATACTCGGTGTAAAGTTGTAGCTTTTATTGGATCGACTTTATACAATGTAAGATGAATCATTTATGGCGCGTGAACCGTATTACGCGGTGGCTCTGATTAGTCTGCTTTCACGCGGTCCCGGCCGACCTTACGTGCTCTTTCTCGCTCCCTTTCTAGTTCGCTCTCTTTCATGCACTCCACAAACACTACACTTTTCAATTGATTTAAGTATTTTCCTAATTAAAATTACGGTGTATGTATGGTCCCGTATTCGGGATCTCTCTTGATTATTTTATAAACTTTTAAGGTAATTAAAAAATTATATCTATTTCAAGAAACATCAAAATATAGCTTCGTATTTATAAGATAATAATAATATATCTTGATTAATGATGTTCCCCTGAGAATAAAATTCAGTAAAGTGATCTTGAAAAATTTGGACATACTCAAAATATTCTGAATAGTGATATCATTTAGTATCTCACTCTTTGACTCACTTTTTGACCTTGCAGATACACGATTAAACACACTGTTGTATATTTAAATTCAATCTTCTATATATAGTTGATAATTCCCAGCATTTTATAGATGAAAAGCTGTTGCGGCGTTGCACGGGTTAAGGATTAAGTTAAAAATATTTTTTTTGGGAGACACAACGTTTCGATTCGAACGGTATAGATTTGCATCGAAAATATATCATGGGGAGGGGAAAGGGTAAAAGGGAAGGTAGGATATATCACATACGTTACCCGCTAAGACCTAAAGAATAAGTTTCAAAATTTTGAGTCCGATCGGTCAAACGGTACAGATTTGCTTCGGAAATATATCAGGGGGAGGAGAAGGAGTAAAAGTATAAGGGGGAAATATCGCCTATGTTACTTGCCGAATCCTCAAGCATAAGTATGCAAAATTTGAATCGAATCGGACAAACGGTGTAGATTTGTTTTGAGAACAGACAGATAGACAGACATTGAGTTTTATAGGTACCTATAGATTAAATCTTATCGTACCTATTGTACTGAAACCCGTTATTTGTTAATATTTTTTAAACCCCTGGCATTTTAAAGGTAAAAAAAAATCAGCTATACTTCTTGTTGGAACATCCTTTATAAACTTTCGTTCAGGCTTACTGCCATAGACAAGGGAATTCGTTTAGGTCTTCATCAAAAACAATTTATTGCGTGTATTTAATAAAATAGGAATTGTATTGTAGATTCACGATTTTATGAGGGGCGTTTAAATAATGCTGGCATCACGTATAAATTGACGTAACTGGTAATGAAAATTCCGTGTTTCAAATTTGATCTAAGTGTTGTGTATGTAAAATTACCATTAAGAGCTATTAAAAACATAGAAGCGAAGAATAAATTTAGATTATTAGTTTATTTCAAGTAAAACCAGGAAAAATATATTTTCCCGCTACGGGAACATAAAGAAGAACTTTGAAATTGTGTCCTCATATATTATAAAAACTAGGACAAGTCTTTTTTATTCTCAAGGAGGCCTTCAGAAGGGAATATGGAACTTTTTTAATAAGTGCTGTACCTGAGACCTGCCATTATATGTAGGTACTTGGGTATCAAAAGAGACATATATATCTTCTTCTTCTTCATGTGCCCTGTCAGGTCCCTCTAACGTTGGCGATCACCTGAGAGAAAGTTTCCCTATCCAGAGCAGTGTAGAACAGCTCTTCCACGCTTCTTATCCCGGTCCACTCTCGGATGTTTCGAAGCCAGGAATGCCGCCTCCTTCCAACCCCTTTGCGATCTTCCCCTTCACCTCTCATTATATGACCAAAGTATGAAATTTTACGAAGCTTTACTGATTTGAGTAACTATCCGTTTGTGTTTGCTCTACGAAAAACTTCATTATTACTTGTCATGTCAGTCCAGGATATCTCTGACATTTTACGATGGCTTTTTTCAAATGCTTCTAGGCGATTTAGAGTATTCAACTTCAGCGTCCATGCTTCAACACCTCAAAGTAGAACTGACCATACATAGCATTTGACCAACTGTCTGAGTTTGTCAGTCTGTCTGAGCTTTAAGTTGTCATTACAGAGTAGACTTTTCATCTTATTAAAAGATGCACGGGATGGCTCTATTCTGCATTTGATCTCCTTATCAGGGTTCAGATTGTCAGTAATATTAGTATTGATACATATGTATTACAGACATATTATTGTGAAGTTGCAATTACAGAACAAAATCCTGTGAATTATTAAACAATTTTTTATTAATATATTTGCTGTGGTGAAATTGGACAATGCGCCATCCCTGGATAGAAAGGAGATCTATTGTTTTGTATCCCGGCAGCAGCTAAAATATTTTTTCGTTAATTTGATTTTTCTGTATGTCTTTTCTAATTGATTAATAAAAAAATGTTTGAAGAGGTAAAGTTTGTAAGTTTGGATGTATGAGATAATCTCAGAAACTACTCAACCGGTTTCAAAAATTTTTTCACCAATATTTAGAATGGATTTTCCCGTTAAAATAAAAGTGCTTTTCGTGGTGACCTTTTTCGTCGAGCGATGGATTTTTTACGAACGCTGCCTTGGAGATATTTAAATACTAACTGGAGAGAAGTTGTAGAACCCAAAAAGTTCTATAAAAAATCCGCAATGACATATATCTATATGTTAAGGTTAATATACAAATTGATAAAATATGACTAAAAGTTACTAAATATCTAATCCGCTGCGCGCGCACAGCTAGCTATAAATAAATTTCAAATTCATTAAAAGAGAGCGGTGATAATCATTCTAAAAAAACTAACCCATAAAAAACTGGTTTTTATTATACACCCTTTCTCATTGATACAGGTTTCGCGTCTACTTCATGTGTTGGGTTCGAAAATGAAACAATGTACAAATCGTTAAAATTTCGAGAAATTCAAAATTATACTATAATTATTTAATTCTTTTAAACGAAAATTTGTTCAATCATTTTCATCGTCGCCACGAGTTTGCCTGCAAAGTTTCAGCTTGATTGGATTACGGAAAAAGGGTTAAAAATCGATCCAAAGTTTTTTCCATCCAAAGTAGTGCTACGAGTTAAAAAAAAGGGAGTAAAAAAAATAGATTCATTCTTAGAAAAATTCCAAAATTAAAAGGACGCAGAAAACTAAAACTTAGCTCATCGTATAATAAATACTAAATTTAAAAAATATTTTATTATAGTATAAAAATTTTGAAGTTATTGAATGCTAAAATACTTAAAAATATATATTATAGACATTCATGGACATAATACAAGAAACAAAACATGTAGCAAAAAAAAATAGGATTTTAAATAAATAAAACTGTTTATGTTACAAATGACTCAATACAATAATCTGTACAGATAAAAAATAAAGAAAAACCAACATGTTCAAGAAGGAATTCGGACGTCATAATATTAAAGAAGAAAAATATAATTATTATTAAATACGTGAATATAATATATTATGAAAGGTTAATATTATTTAATGATATTATTTTTAAAATTATTAAGAAAATATTTTATTTAAACCACTTATTTATGGTATTATCAACAAATAAAATGTATAGGATGTATCCTCAAGAAGAAATCATTGGCCCTGAAACATGTTGATTAATTAATAAATTTTTACCATATTTTTATACGTAGTTATGTTCTGAGAACAAATGGACTTGGTGAATGTTGCATTATGTAGAGTTATCACTTAAGCAAGCTCATACAGGACGTAAGCCTTGGGCCCTATAAAAAAGACTTCCATACATGATTCTCA
Source organism: Agrypnia vestita (assembly GCA_016648135.1). NCBI lineage: Eukaryota > Metazoa > Arthropoda > Insecta > Trichoptera > Phryganeidae > Agrypnia > Agrypnia vestita. Next base: position 13,548 of record JADDOH010003595.1, on the reverse strand, counting down.
TATAAATATTTTCATTTCTGTGAGACTTTTATAATTGTGTTTAATTAATAAATTTTAGTGGTTTATACAAAGTGTCCTCATTTTTATTATATAAATACTATAAAAAGTATTACTACAAAGTCATTTTGCAGTTATAGAAGAAATAATATTATTAATAATTTTTAATTTTATAAAAACCTTTAAAAAATCATGCCTTGAATCCATTTTCGGCTAAAATAACCTTCACACATTAATACACTTTTGTCCATATAACACTATATTTCTCCATTCCTGCATATCTGGTTCTCATAATCCTGCTTTGATTTAATGACCATTGCTTTAATCTCTTACGTTCATCGTTATATCGAGCCAATACAACACAAATACATAAATACGTAAATAAAAAAAGTATAAGACGCTCATTTTGTTTTTTAACACAATGTGATTTGTGATATTACTACCCAGTCAGTCACTATACTCCAACCTTCCACTTCTACCAACTTATCAAATTAATGACGAGAGCCCTACAATCCTACATTCATTAAAATGAATTTAACGCAATACTTAACGACACAAGAATACCCCAAAAATGATTCTCAAAGCGATTATCGGGCAATGTGAGCCAAATTCACTACTTTTTCTCATACATTCTCTTGCATTTTTGTAAAGAAAAGTTTCAAATTAAAATATTTTTTACGATTCCACATATTTAACTAAAGTAATGCCAAATAAATTATTTAATCAATTTATAAATTAATTATAGAAGTCTCACAGAGACGAAGCTATTATATATGAGAAAAGTAGATGCAAGTCTCTTATACGATGACTCAGGGCGAACAACCTGCATTAGCTTGCTCATGTGATCACTCTACACAATGCAACTTTCGCCAATTCATCGTTAGAACATACACGTTATCAAATTTTTGAAATTTCTATATATAGTTCGAATCAAGAAGTTTCATATATTGCACTGGCCTCTGCTAGAGACATCTGTTGTTTTTTTTCTCATTTACAAGTTAGTGTACATAGATTTCGCTTTAATTATTTCAATTTATTTTAATTTATAAATTAATTACCAAACCAACGGTGTTTTAAAAATGAATAAAATTACTCCACTTTGTGGCGTTTATATGATTATATGGTCTTGTGATTGTCGTTTTTTAAATAATATTACAGTCAACAATAATCTTTTTTTTTAATTATTGCAAAATCTGTCAGTTAGTTGACTTACAATTTATGTTTTAAAAAAATATTTTACATTTTGTGAGATTTTTTCAACCCCTTCTACGTAATTGAAAAAAATACATGTCACATTTCCATACAATCGTGCAAGGCCTACAAAGTGGAGTGATTGTCTACATTTCTAAAACATCTTTGGTTTGGTTATGTATTGATCGTGCCATTAAAGTAAGATATCCGTATTTAAAATATAATATGGAACCTGATGAATGAATTTTAATTTGATATGTTTCTATACAAAAATGTGATACAAAATGCGAAGATATGGGAAAAAGTGGTGAATTTCGCATTACCAAACGATCTCCTTTATCAATGAAGGCTCTGAAAATATTATGATCGTAGATTTAAAAATTAATTCCAAATATTGTATGGAATAAGTTTAGGGATGTGTATATCGCATTCCTAAAGCCGGTGCCATAGAGCGAGGATCTTCCGCCGTGTCTTTTCCATCGCGTAAAATCGGCAAAGCAAATGGGTCGACCGATCGTCCGCGTAGTGAGCGCATATTCTGAAATACGCAATATTTCTATTTCTGTATTTTGAAATTTATTATATACATAACATTGTAATGCTGCCAATTTTGACGTTTTGAGTTTGACAGGTTTGAAATTAATGAATTCAATCAATCAGAAAACTCTAAAACGTAAAGTTATTCACGATTATGAATAATGACCTTACTATTTGATTGAATTAATTTAAAACATGTTAAACTTAAAACTTTAAAATTAGCGGCATAACAATGTTAAAAAAACTGTCAAGGTACAGAAATAGCAATATTGCTTAGTTCAAAATAAGGCCGATTGTATGGAAAGAAATGTAGCGACGTTCCGCGACCGAAGATACGTGTAGGAAGATTCGCGTAGTGTGGCGGTCACTTGTCGCGGAAATGTCACCCGACGAGGTTATGATGACAGTTGCGCATCTATTTACACTTGTCGTCCGATGAGGTTATGATGACAGCTGCGTATCTATTTATTTTAACGAGTTTATCGAAACGTAAGAGGAGAAAAAGGTGGTGGGTGCGAAATTATTTACTGCAAAAAGAAAGAAGGATGGATATTCTATGCGATCTTCGAATATCTGACGGATCTTTTGTCAATTTCACTCGAATGACAACAACTGGTTATTACAAATAATCAGGCCTTCCATAGCCAAGCAAGACAATACTAAGGAACGCTGTGGGCCCTCAGTTCATTTTATTTTTATATTCACGGTGTGAAGTGTCCCACAAAATTGTACGGCGATGAGTTGGAGAACAATAATTTCCTTTTCCCACATTAATGTCAGTTGACAAGTTGACAGATACAGCGCATGCGCATTCACTTGTAAACATACCACGTGATACTGACGCGCAGCCCGATGTCCCTCGAGTACCGTGCGCATGGCAACGTTTCCGCGGCACGTAGAAATGCCCCGCTATGTTGTGTGTGACGTTGCATCGTCACGTAGACTCTATGCCACGTTGAGAGATAATTTGTCCCCTAGTGAATACATGGCTTAAGGAAAGAACTTTGAAGATGATCATATGTGGCGTCTGGATGCAAAACCGCCACGTTGCATATATATGAAATGTTCAGTAATAAAAAAAAAACGTTTTGAATATTTCCCTTACACATTTTACTGTTTTTTATTATTTTACTTGATACATATTAAGGATGTGTTAAAATCTGCATACTCATTTTAAAGATTTTCTTTGTTGTTTCCGCAATATAAAGATATATTGATTGCAAAGTGGCGGTTTTGCTACCCACCGCCGGATAGAGTCGATTTTGCTACCGAACGATCGCGAGAGGCGCGCTCGCGGACGATCACGTGCCGACTTGCTGACTTAACTCTTTGCGAACAATACTGCGATTGAAAATTAAACAATGAAATATATTATTTTATAAATATTTTATTTGTGATTAACAAAAGATGCAAAAATATTTTAAGAATTAAAATTTACTGCATGTTTTGAGTAAGGAATATGGATTAAATATATTTTAGAAAATAAATAAATAATGAACCAACAATCATGAAAACAAAAATATTTTTAGAATTAACAATAATTCCGTATCACTTCTCGAAACCTTTACTACGACCCCAAATTTAACAATATAATATATTTTTAAATAGGCAATTATTTCATCGGCGATTAACAGAGTTTATAAAAAAATTTTAATGAATAAAAATTGATCTTCGAGTACAAAAATTTAATAACTTAAGCACATAGTTTTAAGTATTTTAAAAACTAAAAACAATAATCTTAAGAATTAAATAAGAGTAAGGAAACAAAAAAATAAATATATATGATCATACCTATATGCCTACACAGGCTGTCTTATAGTAAGTAGTAAAAATTTTACAAGTAGGTTTCTGTCTTAACAAAGAGTCGAAAATGCTCAAGCAACCATGACCTAATATCAAAAGTTATGGAGATATGCAATATCAAAGTTTGCATTTTTTTCAATATTTCCGACTAAGTTTAGGCAAAAAGTTAAATTATCATTACAGGAACTTAAATTGATTATGAAAAATTGATACACTTTAATACAAGCCGAATAAAATGATAAAAACTTTTCAAAAATCGAAAATATAATTTTTTACAAGGTGTACATCTTATATACACTATGTAACAGCTAGGCCACAATACTTGATAGGTAGATTTCTACTTTAATTATGATTATGATTCGAAAATTTTCAAGCAACCGTGACCTAATATCAATAGATAAGGGAATATGCGACAATAAAATGTGCATTTTTTTTTTTCAATATTTCGTACTTATTTTATTAAAACGTTGTACTTTTACTACAGTAACTTATATCAAATATAAACAAATTATTCCCTTTTACACAAGTTAAACAAAATAATAAATACCCTGCAATTCTAATTGGAAAAAATCCAATTGGAATTTTTGCAAGATTTTTATAATCTTATTTAACTTTTACTGAAACAAATTAATTTTTCGTAATTAATATAAGTAGCTGTAAATATATTTCAACTTTTTATAGAAAATAAGTAGAAATATTAAAAAAAAAATGCAAATTATTATTATTAGCTCATGATTGCTTGAAAAATTTCATCAAGACAGGCAATTAATATCGTTAAAAAAAAAATCATGCACTGCAATACAAATGAAATAAAATAATAAAAACCTTGTGAATATTTCTATTTTCAATTTTTGCAAGGTTTTTATCATTTTATTCGACTTGTATTAAAGCGAATGAATTTTTCATAATTGGTGTAAGTTACTGTAACGGTAGTTCAACTTTTTCACTAATTTAGTCCCAAAAAATTACAAAAACGTTTATATAAAAATTTCATCCTTTTCATATCAAAAATATTCAATGGTCTAAATACGAATCTGTTTAGATCTTATTAGATTATCTTATTTCACCCAGAGTGTAAAGTCTCGTACTTCTAGCTACGAGACGCCTTGATAATATTAGGTAACATTTGCCGCGCAACGGCTAGTACAGACGATAGCCAATTACAGATACCAATGGCCGCGCAGCAGCCACATACGGCCTCGCGGTCGCCAGTATAACCGTCTGCAGGGCCTAGCAGCAAGCAATCGGTGAATAAATTAAAAAATTCTTTAAATTTATTCACTTCAATACAAATCAAATAAAATGATTAAATATTTACAGAAACTGAAACTGAAGGCGATAATGATAATGATGGTGATGAAGATTTTATGCTGATGGTGTATGTTATGTTAGATACAATACATACTTATTTTTGTAAGTTAACTTTATTTTACCTATAATAAAATAAATTTACAGTAAATCCAGTCGCACGGTCTTTAAAGTGTCAACAAAAATATACAAAAATGCGCACAAAGCCGACTTTTTAACGTGATAATTCTTTCCTATTACGCTTTTGAAAGTTACATTTATATCCATCCTTGTTTACTTCATGCTTTAGTACACTGTCTTTTGGTAATAAAAGATGTCTACTTCTAGTTTTTATGTAAATATTTAAGGTAATCACAACACGCGTTTATCTGCGACGGACAACGTTTCTCCATACTAAATCTCGTAGCGGGGCTCCATTCTGATTGGTCCGAGTGAATAGTGTCGGTTCTGCATCCCACTTTGCGGCAACGTGGCGGTTTCGCTACTCACCGTTATATTTAAGGACGATTTTGAAGGGCATGGAAGCATATTTTCTTATCTTGGGAACTTGCAGAATGTGAAGAATAGGATAGAGATCATTAATCAATCAAAACATGAAAAATGGTTTTGTATGGATAGTGGCGGTTTTGCATCCAGACGCCACATATAGTAGTTAGGTACAAATCTAAATAAAAATTGTTTTGAAACACTCTCATTACTTTGTTGTCAGATAATCTATGTGTTACACGTCTGAAATTTCAAAATCACACATTTGTTATAGTGCTCGTGCCGGAACATTAGAAGGAGCTCGCGATTTTATTTCAAGTGCTCAGGAAGTCGAGCGTTTTCTATAATAAGCCCCGGGGGTGAGAATCTTGCAGGAGGTGGCGGAAAACATTGCGAGCCGTGTTGTAATTTTCCATCTAACGCGAAATTGTTCCGTGCCCTCCCAGCGTAACGAAATTTAGACAGGAACAAGTTTTGAAACACAGTTTGAATATGTAATCAAAGGGGTTTCTTTGAAGTGAATGCCTTCATTTACGCGGACTAATATTTTCATTTAGCCGTGCAGCGCGGTACGACAACGCAGGTATTGTTTTGATAATTTTATTTTCATTTCACGCAAAATCATGCTGAAATGTGACTTTTTTACTCCCTTTATATTAACTCGTGGCGTCTGCTTGGTTGCTTGCCGGCTTGCCGTCGAAAAAACTTTGGATTGATTTTTAATCCTTTTCCCGTGATCCAATCGAGCTGAAACTTTGCAAGCAGACTCATGGCAACGATCGATAAGATCTATGAAATTTTTGTTAAAAAAAATAATAATTATAGTATAATTTTGGATTTTTCAAATTTTTAATGTTTTTTTCAAACAAGTTGTATGGATATTTCAACGCATATGGTAGACGCGAAATCCGAAAATGAGAAAGGGAGTATTGTAAAAACTTGGTTTTCATTGGTTACTTTTTTTAACATTTCCTTTCTGGTTCTGTAAACTGAGTTGATGTGATAGTTTGAAAATATCTGTAAATATACTTCATTATTCATAACGTTAGGCGCGTATGTGGCAAATATATTTATAAAAGAATAAAGAACGAGGATATTGGGAAAGAGATTCGCATTTCAGTAATTTTTATTATTACTTATTCATTCCAATTGAAGAATATAATGCATGAATATAAATGTTGTACAAAGAAGAATGTTTTTTAATGTCGAATAATTTAAAATATTAATATATATTATAGATGCCTCACAGAGACGAAACTGTATTTTTATGGGAAAGTAGTTAAAGTAGTCTGTTGGATGTACATAGGGCTTACGACCTATCGTATGGCTGGCTTAAGTGATCACTTTACACAATGTAACATTCGCCATTTCCACCCATGATACAATATATCATGTCTACTAATTTTTTGGAAGTTGTAATAATCAATTATAGAGGTCTCATTTAGCGACATTAGATCAATTAGCGACATATGTGGGCATTTAGGGGTGATGAAAAAGCTTTGGTGCAGGCCGCGTGGAGGTTGCTTACAACACATGTGTAAAGTGTGGTACGTAATTTAAATATATATATTATATATATATATATATATATATAAACTTTCAAAAAATTAGTAGACATGGTATATTCTATCATGGGTGAAAATGGCGAACGTTACGTTGTGTAAAGTGATCACTTAAGCCAGCCGTAGGTACGATAGGTCGTAAGCTCTATGTACACCCAAAAAACTTCAATACCTACTTTCCCATAAAAATACAGTTTTGTCTCTGTGAGACATCTATAATATACATTAAGTATAAAAAACATTCGATATACTAACTTATGGTATTCATTATATGTATGCCTCAGTGCTTTCATTTCCTCTCTGTATTCAGTCCATTTTTGTTCTTCTTCTGCCAGTTAAATGCTTTACTTCCAAATATCAGTGTTGGAACTAGAATTCCAGTGTGCACCCCTAGTCTTGCCTCGGTTGACAAGTTTATATTAAAAATAATTGCATGCAAAGCACCGTTCACTTATTCCCAGCAGTCACCGTACTCTTGATATCTTTTGAAATGTAGGTAAATATTCTTTGTAACCTACCCATTTATTCAAATTTATTCATTTCAAGAAGATCCATTTAATGAGAAGGAAGTCAACATCTACAGTTCCATAAATCATATTTTCAAATCTTCTTACTGAATCGAGCAGCTTAATACCTGTCAGAAAACAATAAGGTTTAGTTGACTTTCGCCGACATTTATCCGAGACGCAAACCGTTCGTATTTATTTAAAAGTTGGCTAGTAATAATATCTGCCGCCAGAATGATGAGACTGTGACTACATCTGGTTGGGTTTTTATTTATATTCAATTGTAAAGTTATGCTGTACTACTCTTAATAACTTTCAAAATTTTTATTAAAAAATATATACGAGTACGTAGCATTAAAAATTAGTTTTATAGAAACACTCAAAATGGCAGTGCAGCCGCCATCTTTGATCGCGAAGCGGCCACTGACAAGCATAAGTATTCGGTATGGAAATGATTACTTTCTACTAGTGTAATGATTTAATTACTAATGATTTAAACTTTAAAACCAAATTAATCTTTTTGAAACACGAAAATAATATTCGTACCATTCACGGATTCTAAAATATTTACAAAGATGAACTAAAATAGTTCTATCAGAGGGGAAAATACGGAAGAATGTTTCCCTTCGTGTATGCTTAAGACACATTTATACTGCAGTTAAATGATTTATTCTTGGAACTTGCACCGTTTGCATTTATTTTCATTTTTCTTCTTGCTTTCTTGTTTTAATCTATTTTTTCTATCTCGATTCATATCTAAAAATCTATTTTCATTTTTTCTTCCATTTTTTTTCTTGCACCTTGCATGAAACTTTTGCATGCACGCATCTTGCATCTCTGATACTTTTATTTTATTTATTTTTTTTGCATCACGCATCTTGCATCTCATGATATTTTTATTTTAGTTTATTTTTTTATTTTTGGTGTTTACTGTATGTCCTTTCTTTCAGAATAAATATTAGATATCGATCTAAGATGGCAAACATATCTTCGAGAAAAAAGAGATCCCAATTAGCCTAAAACGAAAATCCTTTGAATCATGCAAATTGCCAGTGATGACGTATGGAGTGGAGACTATGGCCCTTACAAAGAAAATGCACGCAAAGATCCATGGAGAGATTCATGCTTGGAGTAAGCCTAGGAGATAGAATGCACGCAATAGAATGCATCAAATGCACGCAAAGATCCATGGAGAGATTCATGCTTGGAGTAAGCCTAGGAGATAGAATGCACGCAATAGAATGCATCAAATGCACGCAAAGATCCATGGAGAGATTCATGCTTGGAGTAAGCCAAGGAGATAGAATGCACGCAATAGAATGCATCAAATGCACGCAAAGATCCATGGAGAGATTCATGCTTGGAGTAAGCCTAGGAGATAGAATGCACGCAATAGAATGCATCAAATGCACGCAAAGATCCATGGAGAGATTCATGCTTGGAGTAAGCCTAGGAGATAGAATGCACGCAATAGAATGCATCAAATGCACGCAAAGATCCATGGAGAGATTTGTGATGGTCGACATAGAGATAGATTTAATAAATTTAGAAAATCTTAAAATAATAATATTCAAAAAAGTCAAGTATGGAGATCAAAAATATATTTCTTCTGTTTGGAATCGTTTAAAAGTAAAAGCCTGATATATTTCTTCTTAAGATTCTATGTATTACAAGAGGCTAACAAAATATTGAATATTCAGCTATACAAGTAATATTTCTTAGATCTTTATAATACCATAGATATAATTCTGTGTTAAATTAATATCGTTTGCCAATCCTAATAGACTCGACCTTGTGAGTAGGTGCGAACGAGCCTTTATTATTTATGAATCAGAACAGTAAGTCTCGCGTGTAGCGGGTACTTAACTATTATTTTAACGAAACGGACCAATCACAGGCGCGCTTTGCCTTCGACGGGTTGAGCCGGAGGCGACCGTCCTGTTGACTGAATCCGGCCAATGGCGAGCGCCGGCGGTGAGGTCATCGCTCATAGGATGAGTCACTGCACTAGCGTGGATTTCGAAGATATGGTGCAATCGAGAGTATAAAAGAAGCGGACACGATATACTCAGCCCTTCAGTTCGAGACCAGACTTGCGAGCGGGAGCGCTGCCCAACAGACTACCGACGGAGCCCTGAGTTCCAGAACAGCATTTGCGGACGGAGTTGCTGCCCGGACGTATGGAGGAATCTACCATTCATCAGTACCAGAGAGGATCATACCGCCACTGTGTAACAGCTAAGGAACACATTTATATTATCTATCGATTAATTATTTTCACTATTGAAATGTATTTATTTTGGGAAGATTTAAAATCGGAGCAATAATGTATAATTAATATCACGATTTCTTGTGTGATCTTGGCTCAATTCGTACGGGAATATCTCCCAAACGAATATATTTTGATGCATGGGGATTTTCATACCATTTGTATTAACAATTGATTTTACGGAGCTCTATAAGCAGTGCTTAATAGATTCATAATATTGTCGACGCGTTATGTATTGCATAACCAGATATCAATCCAAATCGTACGAGAAATTCTTCCGAACGAATATATTTTAAAGTATGGGGATTTTCAAACTATTTTTACTAATAATTGAATACACGTAATTCTATAAGAAATGCTTAGTAGCCTTATAATAATTGTGTTGCGTAAGTATTGCGCAATCCGGTCTTCAGCCAAGTCTTTATGATTTGAGTACCTCGGTACATCTGGCTTAACAAGTAGCTTCAGAACGACGAGTAAAGGACAGAATGGGGAGATCTAACTGAAATTGGAGTTTTCTGGTTTACGAACGTTGAGCTAGGTGAGGTTGTGAATGACGCTCGTGTCATAAGCCTGGAATTCGCGCAAGCCCCTGTGAGGTACTCTTAAAAGCGGGACCTCCCTTGTTGATCGGAGTGGCCACTAGACTCGACCTTCGCGCCTCATCTTGCTCAAAAACAGCGTGAACCAACGTCGTGAATTCTCTGACTTTGGAAGGATTTTCAGGCCTGAATGCTGTAAAACCTTGATAGAAACGTTAACTTCTATTTCGTCCTCTGTAAGAAAGACAGGGCCAGAATAAATATAAAAATCATTCTCTCATATGGAATAGCTGGGATATTATAAATATGTTACTAATCTAATAAATAATCTCTAACATTTGTCCAAAGTAAATGTTGCAAGATGCAGAATCGTGGGACGCCATTCTGAAAAGGCATAATGAGATTGCACAATAATTTGTAACATCGCTGACTATGCCCGCAAAGGAGGCTAATGTCGTCATCAATTCGTACCAAAAGAGTACATGATTCTTCAAACACCGGCCTAAAAGAAAGGCGCCTCAAGACAACACACATCATCAGAAACTCGTACCAAAAGAGTACGGCCTTCTCAATTATAAGCCTAAAAGAAGGGCGTCACGGGATCACATCTCGTAAAGAAGAGATGGAGTCTCGGGATGCAGTAAGTTCCGGAGGAACAAGGGGGGCCGTTTAGTCACTTAGGAAGTCGGCCACCGGGTTTAGGCGGGCGCGGAGCCTCAACCCCTCTCAGCAGAGATGCTGAGGGTTTAAAAAACCAAAATTTAGCATTCAAAGAATCTATTATTTCATATAAACTCACGGGCTGTTGTAGAATCCTTTCGAACAAACCATCCCCGAGACCTTATCTACTTATTTATAAAGAAGTTTCGTTTCAAAAATGTCTTATTTCGTAGATAGCAAATATATGTATTATTTTCCCCAGGAATTAATATGAACAGGTTCATACACGTCTAAGACGACACCATTCAAGGTAAGAATATGTTAATATAAAGTGTTTAAAATTATTAGTTTCAGTGTTATTTAATATGTGAATTTCTCCTCTTTATGCCGTTCGATTGATTTTATTGGGTTGTTTCCAAACGGAAATGTTTTATTTCTAATACACGAATTCTTCTGGTGAACGTATTTTATTGTAACATAAATGTATAGATTATTAGGTTCGTTAGATGATTTTATTACGTAATATTATGCAATTGTTTCCACACTGCTCCTATAAAAGAATTTGAAGTTATTACGATACACAACGGGGTCCTTCATCCATTAGACGAATCATGTGCCAATTCAACGACGTATTACGAATAGTATATATTGTATTTATCGAGATTTAGTCGCATTTATTATTTCTAGTGAGGTTTTTAGTATTGGTTCCAGGCGCCATTATGAGGCGGAAATAGTTCATATTCATAGCCCGACTACAATAGGTATTTTTGTCGCGTAAGAGGTAGCACTTTTAGGAATATAACTGTGTTTTATGTTTCGTCCCTGACGGACAGGATGGTATAGCTGTGGCTATTTAGGTAATATTCTTAGTAAATGCAAAGGGCATTAGGTATTATCAATATAGTATGCGAACCCAAGATGTTAGAAATATTTTAGTTAATATTTTTAGTTAATTTTGCATTCAAAAGCGCAAGTTTCACAGAATAATTATTTCCAGTTAATAATATATATTTTAGTTAAATGTATAGTTAGCACAGGCAGAGTATTAATATTGTATAGAATACTTTATTTATAATATTTCAAGAAGGTATAATATTTTATTCCGCGATCCTTTTATAGTTACAGCGTATCTGTCGACCTCAGCCGTTGCCACCCGCGCCATACAACTATTTTCGCTAACATCATACGGCAAATGACTTTATTCATTGCAATGAATTTATATTATTTAATATTATTTACCACGACGTATTTTTGACGGGTCACCCCATAGGATCCACCACAGTGGTTGTCCGCGACCAGGAGGTCGAAATGAAAAATATAATAATAAGACTAAACTCGCGTCAACTATTTTACGACTGAATAATATTTTTCATATAATAGAAAGCATCTCTAGAAAATACCGTCATTTGATTAGGACCCACTATCTACCTGGATCATTACAGTGGTGCCGGTGACCAGACAGGAGCGTATTCGTTGGACTCATTTGCATAGTAATAAAATCATTTTGGTTTAGTTAATATTATAAATGAAAGAAAATATTTGATTATAAAAGCGGTTTTATTTAAACAATTGCGGACCACGGTCCGTGACATCAAAGAAAAAAGATTGAGCATTTACGTGAACCACGTACTGAGATTTGTAGACAAACGTGATACTAGGTATTAGAAATTTCTTTAGGTTGTTTGTCATATAGACAGTTGGCATTTTTATTATTTAATATTTTGTGAACGAAAATTATTGTAGTAATTTTGGTCCTTGTGATATATTAGTTCGATTTTGGAATGCCTGTTTCTTTGTAAAAGTATTGCTCCATTTTATAGAATATGTGATTTATTTCATATCTCATTCATTTTATGTGGTTTGAATTCAAATGATTCACATTTGAAAAATATTTTAATAATTGTTTGAATGCGATCTCACAAGTAAGCCACCGTCACAATCTAAAAAAGACCATCGGGATTTGCGGATCGCAGTATATCAAATATGTAGTTGAGATTCAAACGATTCACATTTGAATGGTTTTAATTATTGCGTTTGTGTTTGTGTTTCGCAAATATACCACCGAACACGGCCAAAGCCGCCGGGTTTGCGAACGCTGTGTAATGGGAGAACACGCGCGACACGGCTTCCCATACAGTACCCTCCGGGTCATGTTTCGCCCGACCGCGTGAGTTCGTGAATAGACCCGAGACGTTTGAGGGTTTAAGGTTTAACAAGTTCGACCTTCGCGTTCGGGCTAGTACGAAAAGACAGTTAGCTACGCCGAACGGATTCGCACGGCGCCCGAAATGCAAAAAATATACACCTGTATTACGGGCAGATCACCGCGACAGATTTCAGCGCGCGCCACGGAGGGTTTATGATAGCTTAAAATTCGGTTTTAATTTAATTTCTTATATTAATATAAACTAATAATTAACCAACGCTAGATAAAATCTGTTCAGTGGCAAATATTTTCGCTTACGCGTTATGCAATAGTAATTAATAATAATAGCAGAAAAATATAAAAGTAAAAATAAATATAAAAAACCGGATAACAATTTAGTAGAAAATATAAACACGAGAATATATGAATCTAAAAGAAAAGAACATTTGATATATATTTTATTTTATAAAAAAAATTATAAATACGATGTTTTATAATATTTACTTTTCTCTTTCGGTTATGTACTTTTATGATACAAATG
>JADDOH010003594.1:0-194596 GCA_016648135.1 Agrypnia vestita | reverse complement strand
AGTTAATTGAAAATGATTGTTTACAGAGTACCAGGGCGGTCAGTTTCAAGACAGAGCGAGCTATTTTATGTTGGTACCCAGCTCATTAACTGTATTATGAATTCGCATATACATACATATATTGCACCGCCTAGGTAATCAATATAGCTCTGTTGATATATTTTATACTCGTACAAAAGATAAACCTACTTAACATTTATGTTATAGTTTGTCTAAATTTTGGCTAATATTTGAAATTACACAGTTTCCCAACTATTTTAAAATTTTTATCGATTATACATTGTTGAATTTTTTAAATTTTTTAATCATTTTCTTCTATTGTATCTACTCATCATTTACTTCATTTTCTCTTAATCCTTACTACTTTCTTTCTTACTACTTACTATTGTCACGGTTTTCTGTTACTTATTGTATTTATATTTTTAATATCATTTATTATTTCTATATACTTGACAGCTCAGCTAATTTGTATTTTATATTATGTAAAGACCCAATTCAGAGCGTGTAATATTAATTAATAAATAAGCGACATTAAAGTTTGCATTTTTGTTGTTGATATTTCTGAATTATTGTCTGCGTAACGTATCTCTAAAGTAACTTATACGGAATATTTAAAATTCATTCGCTTTGATGCAAGTAAAATAAAATGACTTTATCCTTATAAAAAAAGATCTCATTTTTATTTCTCATTTTATTTTATTTAACTAAAAGTGAATTTTTAATATTCCACATAATTTACTGTAATGATGGTCTAACGTATTATAGAAAATAAGTCAGAAATATTTTTTAAAAACTTAAACTTTTATGTCTCCGTAAGTGTCAATATTTCACCTAGATTGTAAAGAATATTTTATAGAATAGAATTATAATATAGAAGTATGAGCGAGGATAGTAAAGAAAATATATTGTAATAAGGCGGAATACCTACTAAAAGTGATGAAAATAAACATCGGCGGCACGCAATGGCGTGCAGTCAACTTATCAAGCTATCTCTCTGGAGTATTCTACCACATTCAATTTCGTGGTAAAGTGTTTGTTAGAACAGCCTAGAACATTCCACATGTTTCTCGTTACCTCTAGAATGAATCTTTCGGAGGAATCGTGCTATATAAGGAGTCACACGACGCGGGCTCGAGAATTCAGTTTGCGAAGTTAACTAGGCGACATCTCCGTGACACTACCGAGCGAACCAGTGTGATCAGTGCTTCGTGATATTTATTACAACATGCGATATTAGGAAGAGACTAAATTAATTTCTGGTATTATTTGCCTCCTAAAGCCACGTCCCGTGAAAATATCCTTGATCGTATCTATAAATCAAGGAGATAATACTTCTTGATCACAATGTTCCTGGAATCTATAGATAAAAGTTGTACTTCTCTTTGTCACACTTTCACACTAAATGATTCGCAGTATGATCCCTTGCTCGGATCTGAAGGGGATATTTCCCTTTATGACAAATGAGTTACAAAAAAGTTGAGAAATAACAGAGATGTTTCTTCTTTCAAGATTTTATTGTTTCTGAGCCATTAAGTATTATTTCAAGGACGCTAGATGGTGCCCTCCTACGACTACATAAATCATTCTAATTTTCAAGTTGATAATCCCTAAGTTAAAAAATGTATTAATAATCAATCACAACAATCATACCTTTGTCACCAGTGTGTCATCGTAGTACGTCCTGTCGTAGATCCAACCGTGTTCGCACTTCACTGTCTTCATACTTCCGTTGACCACCAACTCGTCAAATGTCCTCCTCCACTCGTCACTCAATCTAAAATCGTCACTTTTGCGAAAGAACTCACTCAAACTGACGTTTATTTCACTGCCGCCCGTTTTTCTGTCAAGCTTCCCGCCCGAATCGGCGTCACTCGAAAACGTCCTGTTGTCTATGCGCAAGATGGCGTCGAAGATGTCCGTGGAGTTGGTGTCGTACATCGTGCACTTGCTGTAGACCTTTTCGCCGTCTCCCCGGGTGCGGAAGGGAATGGTCAGGTGCTTCATCTCCGCTGCGGAGATGTTGAGGTGTTTGAACTCGGGCCGGGGCTGGCACCAGTGGTCCGGCGTCGCGTTTGTGAACACGTTTGAAAAGGCCAGAAACGCGACCGGCAGCGTCGCGGGGACGCAGAGGATCAGGAACATGATCGTCTGGTAGCGTCCCCTGTCTCCGACCCTCACCAGAACTTGGTCGAAGTCTATGGTGGACGACATTGCGGGTTGTTGGATGTTGGCACCGCGTTCAGAAACACAGGAACGACACTTGCACTCGAGCAATCGATTGAAAAATCGATATCAGTTTTTCGGTTGGCGCGAATGTCGACGCTGTTCACTCTTGCATTTTCTATGGTTGCTTATTGTACATTTGGCGGTGGAACACGTTTGGCTCGATTCTTCCATGGCGTCGCTTAATTTTTCAGAATGATTTGGTAGATTTGAGTTTAGCCACCACGTGGTTATGTCTGAAAAGTAAATAGAGTGTGTAAAAGATTCGGTGAAGAATATTTTACAGGTAGAATATAAATAAATTACAATCGGAAATATACTGAAAATAGTAATATATCTAAAGATTGTTATCCCAACACTTAACTCGCGAATAAAAATAAATAATAAACGAGACGTAGACGACAGTGTTTATTTCTTTCAGGGTTTCTACTTGAAAGAGAGAGGGAGATAAAAGTACCTACCTATGACGATTATTCGTCAAACGCCAAAATATATGTAGGTGTAAATACGAGGACTCTGTGGGAGAAGAAAGAATCGTATAAAATAATATTTTTCCTATAAACTTTAAATACAGCAATTAGTACTAATTTAATGTAATTTTAGTGGAAACATGAAAATTGTGAGGTTACGTTCGTCATAGGTACCTACTTCGGTAATCCGTTTGAAGCTATGGATAAGAAGTAGGGATTGCAATCCGGTTTCATCTTCAATCCGGCCGGATTTTACCGGATTCGTGTCAAGATTGAAAATTTATAGGACTAGGTACCGAATCATTGTGCATTTTACTTAAATGGAAGAGTAAGTATTGTATTGTGATTCTTAATAATAATAAATAGAAAAATAAAACACGTATTTATTTAGAATAAAATCACTTTTTATTAATTATTTATTCTTTGGCATTAATTGTACTTATTCAATCAACCGTTATAAATTTTGGTAAATAATGAAGTAATCAGTCTCATTGCGGTGATTATCTGTATGTAAATAATAACACGGTCTTAATCTACGCAGACTTAACGAGCAGTCTTTAATTTTATAGTTATAATCAACTTCAGTTATAACATAAATAATAACAAAACAGAAGCGTGTGCTACAATGCACGAATTAGTATAAAAATCATTTCTGTGTCTGAAAAACGATCTAAGGAAACAAATAGTGTTGATTGTATTGTCCCCTAACCTGCTCCTTTTAGAACTCCAAATATATCCAGCGGCCGAAAAGGCCCTTTCCGCCTCAACACTGGTTGGCCTAATCGTCATTAAGCAATTATAGATCAGCGATAAGTTTTCCCTTTTACTCCTTCTACTTCGTACGCAGTCATTTCCCTTTTAAGTATTTTCTCATAATCAGTTTCCTTTTTAGGTTTAACTTTACTACAACCCTTTTTTCTTGCAGTATTTGATTTTCTAGTTTATTTTTTTGTACGACTAAAGACGAGGGGTCATAATCGGAATCTATATTCTCGTCTGCTGTAGTTGTCACATTTTCATCACTGATAAATCGGTTCTAGTATTTTTTTCATTTCCTGTCGCATGATGTTCTTTTTGGGCATGAAAAACGGATTGTCGGCTTGCCACAACTATTCCAATTTTTTTGGATTATATAAATAAGTTAATATGCCTGTCACTACCGTGCGTCTCGGGCGATCTCGACGTCCGAAAGCTCCCGAGTCCGAACGAAAGTGGCCGAGCAAGCGCGGAGCATGCCGATCGGTTTGGCATCATCCGGTAGCATCGCTCGTAATTGTGCGCAATTTGCTTAAAAATATTTTCTTTCCGCATTTTTTGTACTTTACCGGATCCGGTATCGATCCGGCAGGTCCCAAATCATACCGGATCCGCCGGACCGGATTGCAATCCCTAATAAGAAGGTACCGGAGAAAACAATCCCTTTTCTAAAGGCATTACAGACATCGGACACCGCAAATAAAGGTATTTACTTAATAAAAAAGTAACCCATAAAAACCAAGTTTTTATTATACTCCCTTTCTTTGTAAAATATAACAACAATTAAAGATGAATTAAAACACATAACATAACACTAAACTTACAGTAATTTAATATATTTCTAAAATGTCAGATGTTTTGAGCTTTGATAAGACACTTCATGCTTTGAAGATTAAATTCTAAAAACATTTGTCAGTTAATTTAGATTTTCGACATTCGTAGTGAAGTACCTATTATGTATACCGACGGAGTAATTCAAATTTAGAAAATATTCCGCGACGTTATCGGACCTCCGTTGCTAGTAATCAAACTTTGGTAATGATTCCAATTTGAAAAAACCAATAAAATTTCTAAAAATCCGAAATTATACAATAATTATTTATTTTTTTTAACGAAATTTAACTTGATTACTTGTCAAGTTTCAGCTCGATTGGATCACGGGAAAAGGGTCAAAAATCGATCCAAAGTTTTTGTTGACGGCAAGCCGGCAAGCAAGCAAGCAGACGCCACGAGTTAATATAAAGGGAGTGAAAATATACAAATCTCCTTATTTGAGTACGACAAATACCAAACACCAACGTATACCTGCGTCTCGTTTATTTTTCATTTTTATTCTCGTCTATTAAGTGTTGGGATAACAATCTTAAGATCTCAATATTGCTATTTTCGGAATAGGTACAGTGTTTTTGCTTTAGAATAGGACAGGTCCTAGTCCTAGTAAAAAAATTGATTTTTTTTTTGAAAACGGAATATATGATTATATAATAATAATAATGATGAATACAATGTTTAAGAAATCTCTTAAAAACACGTTTTTCAGTGATTGTACAATCGCTTCGAGACATCGGACGATAACAAGTGTAAATCTTAAGTAGTTACCTTTAATTATAAGCACTAGTAACTATAATTAGATTGCTAAGTAAATATCACTACACATCTTGAATTTAATTTAGATAAATTAATTTTGTGAAGTAAGCACTTAATAGGTCTTAAGCCCTGTAGACGTCTTTCGTCTTTTTGAGACATCTACATATAATTATTCTTAAGTAAAGATAATCCCTCCGGGGACAAAATCCAATAATCCAACAATCTTGATAACACATTCAAAATAATAACACGCTAAGCATAAATAGCATTTGACTTGTATTAAATCGAATGAATTTTTGATTTTCCGTATAAGTTAGAGTAGTGATGGTCCAACGTTTATAGAAAATATATCAATAATATTGAAAAAAATTCAATTTAAAAAAAAACTGACATTTTACTTTTTATTTTTTTATTTATTTATTAAGAAATCTTAACAGTTGTATTAAACATATAGTATAAAAGCAGAGTGTTCATTTCATAGACCAATTAAAAAAATTCACAGATTTTAAGAACAAAGTTAGATAAGATATTTTTAAGTTAATTATTTTGAATTAATTAATGAATAGTAGTAAGCAACACACAGTGTTAAGAATGAATAATGGTAGGTGATTAAATGTGAAAAAAAAGTATATCAAGAAATGAGTTAAATAATGGATGAAAACGGATGAGGAGGTCGGAGTCAGTGGAGGAAGAGAAGATTAGATATAGTGAGTGAATGGTCAAAGTCGATTTAGTACATTGTAATCTAAAGCATTCTTTTAAATTCAGTAAGACCAATGTTAAAGAGGTCAATATCGATACAATTATTATTGAAAGCTTTGCATGCGCGATATAAAAATGTATTTTGTGTATGGGATGCTCTATTTCTGGGAACATGGAAGAGCACGTTTTGTCGGGTACGTCTGCAGGGAACACGAAAAGAGATTAAGTCCAGTTGATTGGTACAGTCGAGATATCATCTCAAAAGTTTAAATAGTAGTGTTACATCAGCACGTTACCCAAAATGAAAAAAATATTTTCTATTTAAATTTGAATGATGAAGATACTATATTAAGAACTCCTTTACAATAAAATAAAAAATATAATATGGTAATAAATGTATGTCCCTAGGTATCACTTTTTTATTTATTAAGAATCTAAATACATATTTTTTTACATTTTTTTTTCTAATTGCCACTCAAATAATATGTATCTACCCCTTTCAAAATCATATTTCCTATAAATTTATGGGCTATACGTATTTTCTAAACAATCATTTATTCGAGTAAATTCTTAATTAATAATCCACGATGATTATTTTTGGATATTGTGCCTTAAACTTTTATACCCCACGTATATACTTTTACACACATATACTTTTATACCCCAAACATAAAGGGTTTCTGTAGCTTATCCCAGTAGTAACCTAGTATTTTTTCATGAATCAGATTTTTCTGTATGTCTTTCTAATTGATTAATTAATTTGGTTTCTATTACATATCTTGATTGTGGATATTATTAATAAAATTAGGTTTTTAAATAATCGCCGATAGGCAACGCGCGCGTCGCAGAAAGGTTAAATTCCTTGTTCTATTGCTACGCGCTCGTTTGATTGCTTTCGGTGCAGTGAGCACGTGCGCTGGCGCAGGCTGCAATTAAAAGTAATTTAATTAAGGAGCTCTGTCCATGTGCGGTCGGTTATCACATCGACGGACCAGTGGTAGTGGTACGCTTTTCACTTGACCGGATGGAATATATTGGAACGACATGCTATTTTTGCTGGGGTGGTACCCGTGACCGCGGAACAAAAGAGTATCGCGTGAAAAATCATTCGTAACCTTATTGTAGGGATGGGTAAATGAAAAAAAATATCGATATATATCAAATCGATATTTTAAAAATAGTATCGAAAATAATCGATATACCTTGAGAAAAATATATCGATGTATCGATATTTATCGATATTATTTTTTCAAAAATGTAAGGGGAATAAGCTTTTGGCGACCAAAAAAAAAAATGTCACCGGAAAAAATATATCGATTAGCCGGTAAAAAAAAGGTAACCAAAAAGGTCGTCAAAAATAAAATGAAAAAGATACCCAAAAAAAGGTCGTCAAAAAAAGATGACAATCGCCAAAAAAATGACCAAAAAGAAAGGTCGCCAAGAAAAATATATCGATTATCCCAGTAAAAAATATCGATATATCAAAAAGATAATATCGATATTTGATATATCGCGAAAAAATATATCGACGATAAATATCGATATTTTTCAAAAAAAATATCGATATATTGATATATCGATATTTTTTACTCTACCCTACCTTATTGATTCTCCCGAAATCACCACCATCTCACCATGTTGTAGAGATGGGTTGTTTATGAACGATCTGTTCTTTTAGAACACTTCACTTTACTGAGCGAACGAACGGTACGGTTCACTAAAGTTCATGAAAAATAATTTAACACTTAAAATTTTGTGGCGGTCAGGGGAAGAAATTTTTGGAAATTGAAAGCACCTCCCCCCTCCGAAGATTTGATAATTTTGGTTGATTGAACAAAGAAATCTCTGGAAATCGAAACAATCCCCCCTCTTCAATGAACATTTCACTTACAGAAGTTCATGTAGAAAGTAAAAACAAAAATTCAAAGAACTACTGAACGATCTGGTGAACGACAGTGTCAAGATGTTAATATCAAAATTATATAATTTGTTATAACTACCTACTAGTGAATGTATGTGTAACACCTTTAAATGAAATAAAAGTTAGTCTGTTGCCAACTACTCACGTATTTCAATAGACTGTCCAGTTAACTGAACTAAAATTCTCATCTCTGTACTGTGTTGCTATTCTTCCACGTCCAATCAGACAGAGCTACCTATGTATGTATATAGGGTTATTTGAAAAATACAAGTTACCTCGCAAGACTATATTCCTGCCTTGATTATGAGTCAAAAATGTTCAAGCAACCGTGACTTAATATCAATAGTTATGGAAAGATGCGACATCAAAATTTGCATTTTTTTTCAACATTTCTGACTCATTTTTTGTAAAACGTTGGACCATCATTACAGTAACTTGTTGTATTATTATTATTATTATTATTATTCCTATCACAATAATTAACATATTATTCAGATTTTAATATTTCGTAATATTCTGTCAGATAAATATATAATTTAGATTTTTTTCCAAATGTACCTTTGTTAAATTAAATAGAAGCCATGCTTCTTGTTTTCACTGCACGCCCCTGATTTCAGGATAAATCTGGTTTAAAAAAAAACAGCTCGAGAAAATGATAATGCAACATAATTATGCCTATTATCTGCAATTAGCCTCTTACGGTCATGCGGCATTCCGTCACCTTCTCGCAGGAAACTGTCACCCCATATTAAAAGCATGTCTTCAAAAAATTTTCACTCGTTTCTTCTCCGCTTTTTCACATACACTAACACATAGACGTCGGGAAATCATAAAAATATTTAATTTCGATTCTTTACTCCCTTTATATTAACTCGTGGCGTCTGCTTGCTTGCCTTCAACAAAAACTTTGGATTGAGTTTTGACCCTTTTCCTGTGATCCAATCGAGCTGAAACTTGGCAAGCAGGCTCGTGGCGACGATCAAGAAGATTTATCAAATTTTCGTTAAAAAAAAAAAAATATAGTATAATTTCGGATTTTTAGAAATTTTATTGTTTTTTTCAAATTAAAATCATTAGAAAAGTTTGATTACTAGCATAGCGGCCCGATAACGTCGCGGAATATTTTCTAAATTTGAATTACTCCGTCGGTATAATAGATACATCACTACCAATTTCGAAAATTTACAAAACAATTGGTTCACAGATGACAGAAAAATTAGGTTTTTTTGGGAAAAAATCAAATAATAATTTATTTCTTTTAGATTTCTGCTTAGTTTTGAAGAATTCTACATTACTCAAATCTGATTCCGACTAAATCATTTGACGCTGGAAATTCATAAAATTGTTGATATATATTGATGATAATTATGATGATACATATTGATGATAATTGAATCTATCAAAATCTTGATATCTCAAAACATCTGACATTTTAGAAATATATTAAATTTCTGTAAGTTTAGTGTCATGTTTTATGTTTTAATTCGTCTTTAATTATGTTATATTTTACAAAGAAAGGGAGTATAGTAAAAACTTGGTTTTTGTGGGTTACTTTTTTTCTAAATATATGTTGAAATAAAAAGTCATGGTTCTCACTACACGCCCATGCTATGTATCCTTTCCCTTCTCTGTATCTGTATATCTTATGTCCCCTACTCTTCTATATCTGTATATCCTATATTCCCTACTCTCCTATATTTCCTCCAAAGGAAAACCACCTTCCGTGCTTCATTTGTGGGGCGCAAAAAAGGTTTAAATTATGTGAACACACTATGAACAAAAGACGTTCTTTATTTTTTCTTTTTTATAAATGAATCTTGAAGGCGTCGCTAAATATTATGTTAATATTTATTTATTTATTTTAATTTATAAATGTAGTGTGAGTAGCTTGTTGGTCTTGTGGTTAGGACTCTCGCCTCGTGATCCAAAGGTTGCGGGTTCGAACCTCACTCAAGTTAGTCCTGTTTTCATAGCGCAAGCGTTTAGCGTAGTTTGGAGATAGTAGGAATATTGATGTGACACGTATTCCGTATTCGCATCTCTATTTTTTTTTAAGTAGCCTTTATTCAGACAATTTCTTTTGTGCTTGTGACAAGTTAGACTATCACACCATGACAGTTCCATCTTTATGCCTTTTGACAAAGGCCTCCTCCATTTGCCTCCATATTAAGAGATATATCTCTTATTTCGATTTCTTTACAAAATATACGCTTAAGAAAAAGTCATGTTTCTTGTTCTCACTACACGCCCCTGATATATAGATACAGGAGAGTAGGAGATATAGGATAGGTATATAGGATAGTTAGACTGTCACACCATGACAGTTGCATCTTTCTACCTTTTGGCAAAGGCCTCCTCCATTTGCCTCCATAATAAGAGATATACCTAACTCTTATTTCGGTTTCTTTACAAAATATATGCTTAAGAAAAAGTCATGTTTCTTGTTCTCACTACACGCCCCTGATATGTAGATACAGGAGAGTGGGAGATATAGGATAGGTATATACATATAGGAGAGTATGGGATATAGGATATGTAGATATAGGAGAGTAGAGGATATGGAGAGTAGGGGATATTCATGCAATTTTTTGTAGCACTTTGCGATATTAAATGCCATTGTTTTATCGTCTTAAAGGCCCTGAGTAGACATAAGTAACCCCACCCTATCTGAAAATCCCACAGTCACTATCTCGGGTCCCTCCTCTGTGAATCCCTAGCAACGCCGGGCGCGGCCAGCTAGTAATAATATAATAATAATAAGAATTCTTTAAATAATCTACAATTTCCTAACCCAATAAAGATTGTACAAGTACATATGAAGTGCTGTCCATAGTAAACAAATACAAAACACACACTTTGATCCCATCGTACTTGACCCCTATAAAAAAATCTCATTTATTTCTTGACCTCTCGTGTTTTCGCTTTTTTGTTCAAGAATAATACTGGTATACTGATAGTGTACCTATCCATCGACACAGCAATAAATCACTAAGGAAACACCACTGGCAAAGCGAAAGCAATCTATACGTAGTGAATTCTGATTTAACAAATTTCTGCAAATTATAATACAGGCTAATACTAAGTACCAACTATAATGATGACCATAAAATCTCAACACAATTTCATAAACTAGACGATCTTAAAAACAGGCGAATATTATTAGATCAATCCTTTCTTTTCCAAATAATTCATAACCTTATTGATTCTCCTGAAATCACCAGCTTGCTATCTTTCCACGTCCCGCTCCGACCTACCAGACAGAAGTACCTCTTTTGCCTTCCAACTTGTCATACCTCATATGGAACTCTCACATTAATGGAATCATTAAAAAGCTCACAAAACTTATATATTTCTTTAAAAACATAAGAAATATACTATCTAAGGAAGATATTTAAAAAGTTTACTTTGCCTTATGTCATTCTCGGATTGAGTAAGGAATCTTAGCACGGGGATCTGCCACAACAAACTATATCAACTATTTAAATATATCGCGAAAGAACATTATAAAAACCATTTTAAAATTTCCAATCAGAACGCCCTCAAAAGAGATCTTCAAATGTTTTGACGAACCGAACATACAACAAATATATGCCAAAAGCATTCTCTTACACCAATGTAAAGACACAAAACAAAACAATAGAACACCGGCATATAATACGAGAGGCAGTAAAATGGTAAATAGAAATATACCAACTTACAACACAACTTTTGGCCAAAGAAGCTATATCTATTTTGCAACAAAACTCTACAACATCCTTCCTTCAACATTCTTCAAAAATATTTAAAGATTGGAGAGTTCAAAAAAAAGATAAAAGCATGGCTAAAACAAGTCGATGCAGATAAATTAGGAGTATTGAAAACTACGCAGTAATTTAAAAATAGAAAATAAATAGGTATAAACTAGTCCGCCTCAGCACAGGAACCCCTAGTGAGGAGGACTAAGAACAATAATATCAACAATATCATTACACATACATACTATTATATTAAACGTGTACCTACAAATTGTATCCAAATAGAATCTAATAAAAAAAACAATAAAAAAATACCAATAATAGGAAATCCTCTCCCAACCCACGCATATGCTCAGATTATAATTACTTCTTGAATTCAATAGATATTTTTAATACTAAATATGAAGAGTATCGTCATATGGTGCGGCAGATACTAGAAACTCGTCCCCCTCCCTGACCGTGTGCATTATATACATTACAAACCCTTTTATGATTGTGATAGGAACAATCACTGAAATGAAACTGTAAAATTGTATTATCTGCCATTCATGTCAAATTATCTTGTCTATAATTATGTCTATCTGTGTCATCCTTTAATTGTGGCAGACATTTAAATATTTTTTCTGTATTTTGTCCTACCAAGCAATTACGTCTCCCTGTTGGATGAATGGAAAATAAAATAAAATAAAATACTCGAAATGACTACGTACAAAATGAAACAAGTGTCACTTGGCAAATATATTGTAGAAATATATAAAAACTATATGGAGAAATAACATAACAGGTACGATTGCCAACTATATACAGTGGAGCGGGAACCACCACAGATCCAGGGCCGTTCTACGAGCAAAAGCTCCCGTGTCGGCCCTACACTTTCACCATCCAGTTTGGCATTGTTTTAATGCTAAAACAATTTCCTCGCTACGCCGCTGACGATGCAAAGCACTCGTGCGATGCGGTATGGAAAAGGTATGGGACGTGCAAGGGGCTTTTGTGGGTGGAAGAGGATGCATGGATCAGATATTCTCTCTACGAGTGTTGACGGAAAAGTTTTTAGCGAAAAACCAAAAACTTTTCTGTGCATCTGTGGATCTGCAAAAGGCTTATGATAAGAGTTATAACAGGAAGGTTATGGAAGGTACTCTCTGATTACAGGTGAACAGTAAACTCATACACGCAGTTGCATCCCTTTACGAGGGGAGTACTGTGTGTGTAAGAATCAATGGATCGTTCACACCATGGTTTGATATAAGAAAAGGTGTCAAACAGGGTTGCGTAACTTGTATATGAATAATTGTGTGAAAGAACTAGAATGTATGAATATAGGAGCGAAAATGAGTGATTTGATTGTATGCTGTTTACTGTACGCGGATGATGCGGTATTAATGGCAAATAGCGAACAAGACCTACAAAGTCTAGTTAGCAGGATGTATGATGTATGCAAGGAAAGTGACCTTATTATGTATATTAAGAAGTCAAAAGTAATGGTATTCGAGAAGGAGGAAAGTAAGACAACGTGTGAAATACTAGTAGGCAATGAATGTTTGGAACAAGTAGATGAGTTTGTGTACTTGGGAAATATGTTCGATAGAAGAAGGAATATTGAGAAAGATATAGAGAGGAGAGTGACTGCCCGGAATAGGGTGAATGGTGCTTTGAATGCAATAATTTCTAATAGAAATATGTCTACCGAGTCTAAAACTAGCGGTACATAATGGAGTTCTGGTACCGACACTAATGTATGGAAGTGAAGCCTGAAGCTGGCAGAAGAGGAACGAAAGTAGATTGAATGCAGTGGAGATGAGGTCCCTTAGACGTATGTGTGATAAATCCATGTATGATAGAGTAAAGAATGAAGATATTAGGAATTAATGTAAAGCTGATCGTAGCATAATACAGAGAATAAAAATAGGGTCGCTCAGGTGGTTTGGACATGTTGAGCGAATGAATGAGGAAAGAACGGTAAGAAAGATATATGATGCAAGTGTTGACGCGCCAGAAAGAGAGGGCGACCACGAAAGACGTGGCATGACCAGATTAACCAGATACTTGAAGATGGTCCTGTTAGAAGCCTGAACAACCGTCGAGCTTGCATGCGAAGATGTATGAATATAGACGAAGCGAAAGTTGTATGTCAGGACAGAAGAGTATGGCGCTCTATCCTCTCTGCCTACCCCCACGGGGAAACGGCGTGATGGTAAGTAAGTAAGTAAGTATTAGTTGCTGTCGATACGCCAGAAATATTGAAAAAATGCAAACTTTTACATTCCATATCTCCATAAATATTGATATTAGGTCAAGGTTGCTTGAACATTGTCGAATCATTATGAAGACATGAATCCACCCGTAAAGTTTTTGCTAAAGCTGTGAGACACCCTATATAGAACTTTCAAAAATGTTATACTGTACGGATGTTCTTACGATGGAATTGGTGAACGTTGCATAGCGTAGAGAGATCACTTAAGCCAGCTCATACACGATGTAAACCATGGGTAATCATATAAATAAAAATCCAAACACGTTTCGCATATACATAGCTTCGTCTCTGTGAGACTTCTTTTATCTCCATTATCCATATCCCTATAACTATTGATTTTATTAGGTCATGGTTGCATGAACATTTTCAACTCATTATCTGTGAGACACGCACAAATAGGAATCATTCATATATTTGAAGGGACTATGCTAGAGACATCTGTGGTCTTTTCTCATGAAATAGTTATACACATAGATTTTCGTTATTAATAGAATAATAAAGAATAGAATATTAAGAAATACTTTGATATAATAAAATAAATTGACTTTGTGATTGAGTTTGGTCTTTTTTGACTGCTTATTCTATATTATTGTTTACTTGACTGCTTATTCTATATAATATATTATTAAGATTTTGATATATTAGATTTTCTTTTCTTTCTTTCTCATTGTTATTTAATTAGATTACGTTACCAGTACCTATGATTGTAAGTGGATATCCCTCACCACACACGAGAATCGTAATTCTTTTTGGTGAGGCACATACACACAAAAATATTTTGATTTGTAAACATTGTCTATGTATGATTATAAAAATTTTTTAGATATATTATTAATTAATTAAATAAAAAATAAAAAATATCCTTTAAATGTACCTATATATGATATTCTTCATAATTTTATGTATTTAACAAATGCACTAGAATACGCCTGAAAATCAAAGTTCTCAATTTTTAACTCCTTTTATAGACCAGTACATACATATTTTAAATATTTTTATTTAATTAAGGATAAATTATAGAAATCTCCCAGAGACGAAGCTATTTTTATATGAGATAAGTGGATGGAAGTCTCTTATACGATGGCTCAGGGTTTACAACCTGTATGGGCTGGCTTAAGTGATCACTCTACTCAATGCAACGTTCACCAATTCCATCGTAAGAACATCCGAACATTATCAAATTTTTAAAGTTCTATACAAAATGTTTCGAATCAAGATCATTTCATACGGTCATATTCATATGAAAATGTTGTTTGTTATTTTTTTCTCATTAACAAGTTAGTATGTATAGCATTCACAATTGGTAATGATACTTCTATATTTTATTTTTCAATAGTTTCAGGAGTTTTTAAGTAATATTTTTTAAAAAACTTTTTAATAATCATCCCTCTGGGGACCAAATCCAGTACCTAACTGTGTTCTTAGAACATACTTTCATATAAAAATATTGTTAACCTATTTTTACTCCCTTTATATTAACTCGTGGCGTCTGCTTGCTTGCTTGCCGGCTTGCCGTCAAAAAAAACTTTGGATCGATTTTTGACCCTTTTCCCGTGATCCAATCGAGCTGAAACTTGGCAAGTAGACTCGTGGCGACGATCAAGAAGATCTATCGAATTTTCGTTAAAAAAAAAATAATTATAGTAGGTATAATTTCGGATTTTTAGAAATTTTTCAAATTGGAATCATTAGAAAAGTTTGATTAGCAACGGCGGCCCGATAACGTCGCGGAATATTTTCTAAATTAGAATTACTCCGTCGGTATACATAATAGGTACTTCACTACGAATGCCGAAAATCTAAATTGACTGACAAATGTTTTTAGAATTTAATCTTCAAAGCATGAAGTGTCTTATCAAAGCTCAAAACATCTGACATTTTAGAAATATATTAAATTACCGTAAGTGTAGTATTATGTTATATGTTTTAATTCGTTTTTAATTGTTGTTATATTTTACAAAGAAAGAGAGTATAATAAAAACTTGGTTTTTATGGGTTAATTTTTTTATTTGTTTGTTCTCAGAACACAATTACAGGATTCATCCACAAATTTATCCACAGTAATTGTGTTCTCAGAATACACACACTTGAAAATATTGTTAGCATAATCTATGTTTACACCTACTGCCGCCACTGCCAAACGTTTATCTTCGGCAAGCAAATCAACGATATATTTGTCGAATTATTATTTTCACGATTTTTGATTGACTGTGCCTCCAAATTATATAATTTATATCTTAAGACGTCACTGCAAATGCATATTTCAGCGATTTTACGAAAATGTGGGTTTTTATTATTCATTTATATCAGGATGTATATTCTAGACTGCATTTTTTAGGGAAATTAATGACTTATATAGAACCTTTGTTCTTATAAAAAAGCAATAAACTGAACATTATTTATAAAAATTAAAAAAATATAAGCATCAATCGACAAGCCGCGACCAAAAAAATCGTTTTTATTGTCCTAGGCGGGACAAACTTTTAATGAATATTTATATACAAGCATAATATGTTTTTCATACGTATAAAGTTTACTTCATTATCTTGAATCCGTTCTAAGACAATTAAGAAATGTTCAATATTAATAAAGTTATAATGTTTTAAATTTGCAAGAAATTTTTATGTTTTTTGTTGATTTTAAAATGCTTTTTATTCATATAAAGAGATGAATTTAAACAGTATATTCTATTTATTCCCATATTGTGAGGCTTTACCCTCTAATTAAAAGTTAGTTTTTTTACTAAAAACACCTTCGTTATTTTATTTTTTTGAATTTAAAATGTGAAATGTGCCAATAAATGACGCCGCGCCAACTGCATTCTGTTTTGTAACGACCCAAAAACAAAACCCACATTGTTGTAAAAAACGCTGAAATATGCATTTGCAGCGAATGTCCAGCCTTAAACTCAAAAAGTTTAAAAATGAATCATGTTCGTGTGCCTGTAGGTCTTCAGAGGCCGTATTCATATTTCCTACTCATATTCATTCGTATACAAATCACACTTCATTGTTTCCGTATTTGTCGCGCAGTTGCAGACGTGTTCTACATTTTCTTCTCAGAACTACTGCAAAGACGGCCGATTCTGAAAATAGCATTGTTGGGATCTCAAGACTGTTATCCCAACACTAGGCCCGGTTGTATCTAGTTGGATTAAAGTAAAAGTTCATTTGAAGCGTGGATTCTTGTATTCTCCACCAATCGAACAACCCGTTTTCGTAAAAATCTATGCTTTAAACGAACTTTTACTTTAATCCAACTTGATACAACAACCGGGCCTAAATAGACGAGATTAAAAAAATAAATAAACGAGACGTAGGAATAAGGTATTTTCATATATTTTTTTATTTTTTTTTATTTATTAGAGACACTAACAGGATAATAGTTGCATGATACTCTGATAATAAACATTATAGTGAAGACTATGCCCATTATCCCAATTACAAGTGTCTTCGGCACGCTCTAGTAACATGTAGGTATTTTTGCAATTAATTATATTTTACATGTACATATATGTGTATTATATATTTTGTGTTTGAATGTAGTGCGATTAGTATTTAATGAATGATTGATTTAATGGATCTATAGGTTCATGTCATCGTTTAGAAAATGAATGTTGTATATGAGTGAATTTTTGAACGAAGATAAGGTGTCTGCAAGAATATCAGTATCAATGTTAGGGTCAGCACAATACAAATTATATGTGCGACACAACCTTGTGATGGGAGAAATGTAACCGACATTATTGGTGTGCTGACTTATTCTGAAGAACTCCGGGTTTCTTATACGGGGTTTAACATGCAAATTTATATCAGATAGAGAGAGAGAATCAATAGCTCCGCTGAGAATCTTGTGTAGCACAACGAGATCGGATATTTTCCGTCGGGACTCAAGTTTGTGCATCTTGAAAAAGGCAAGTCGATCTTCGTAGCTGTGAAGGTTGCTGTGTTGACCAGCTTTGTATGACAAAATACGTAGAAACTTTTTCTGCACTCTCTCGATTCTCGTAACATGTGTTGTGTAATAAGGTGACCAAATAACTGACGAATATTCCAATATAAGCTTGCAATTGAGTTAGTGTGGGTACAGTGCATAATACACGCATTGTTTCTTTGTGTTAAGTTTACAGATACGAGAGGGGCGTGTCCTGAGCGGGAGTCACGTTGATTGACAGCGGGAGAAGTGCCGATACAAGGCACACACTCGGCATGGAGTTCCTACTCCTACATATAGAAAAATCACAAATGAGGTGGCTTGGACGTGTGCTCAGAATGCCAGAAGAATGAGTACCAAGAACAATCCTCATGGCAACCCCGGAAGGAAGACGGCCGGTGGGTTGCCCCAGATTAAGCTGGGAGAAGCAATAACAAAAATGTGTACGAAAACAGAACGGGTCTGGACTGGTTGACCCATGCAGAAACAGCCCAAGACAGGGGAGTATGGAAGCACCATGTCGAGTCTTTGGGCCCCCGATCCTACTAGGACAAGGGGATGAATATGATGATGATGTTGAATCAATCACTAATTAATAATTCATTTCCATTTTTACTTCCTTTCTTTTAACTCGTGGTGTCTGCTTGCTTGCCGACTTGCCGGGTGAAAAAACTTTTTATCAATTTTTAACCCTTTTCCCGTGATCCAATCGAGTTGAAACTTGGCAAGTAGACTCGTGGCAAGGATCAAGAAGATCTATCAAATTTTCGTTAAAAAAAATTATAATTATAGTATAATTTCGGATTTTTAGAAATTTTATTGGTTTTTTCAAATTGGAATCATTAGAAAAGTTTGATTACTAGCATAGCGGCCCGATAACGTCGTGGAATATTTTCTAAATTTGAATTACTCCGTCGGTATTCATAATAGGTACTTCACTACGAATGTCGAAAATCTAAATTGACAAATATTTTTAGAATTTTATCTTCAAAGCATGAAGTGTCTTATCAAAGCTCAAAACATTTGACATTTTAGAAATATATTAAATTACTGTAAGTTTAGTGTTATGTTATATGTTTTAATTAGTCTGTAATTGTTATTATATTTTACAAAGAAAGGGAGTATAATAAAAACTTGGTTGTTATGGGTTACTTAAATTAAATAAAAACGCAAGGAAATTTCAAAACAATTAACTTTTTAATTTCACCCAAACCCTGGCAATATAATTTTCTCCGCTATCTTTGTGGGACAGCACATAACGAAATGAATTTTGAAATTTTCAAAATTATTTCTTAATGAGCAATTTTAAACAACGTTTATTAATATTTTTATACTTAAAGCATTAACTTTGTGGTTAGGCATTTTAACAAAATGTTGGTTGTGTTAGTATGTAACCACTTACTGAGATTTTTGTTCTACCGGTTTCGAGACGCACCCGACTCTTCGTAAGAATAACCACTACACTATAGACTATGTCATGCACACTATGTATTTACACTATAGTAGGTTAGAAGAATTGGACATTATAACATTTGAGTTCGGAGGATTTTGGCAGAAAACGGGTAATACAGGCACAAAAAAATGCTTTAAGTTAAACGTTACCACGTGGTTTATGGACGCTTCCATATTAACATGAAAAAATATTATTTATATTTTTATATTTCTCATAACAAAACAATCACAACAAACAAAAATTATCAAGTAATAAAAAAAAAATTGAAGACATGCTTTTGTACGCTTTCTTTGCATACATTCGTCTTAGATTTTTTAACATCGCCTTTGCAGTATCCAAGTTTTAAACAATTTTTTTTCTTAATTTTCTTACAATAAAAAAACAATATGTACCTAAATTATCCCTCGTAGATTCCGTATTAAATAATTATATGATATTTTGTCCTGATGCTTAAATTCAAAGTTGATTCCACCGACTATTATTAACAAATATGATATCGGAACATTTTTCATAATTATTTGATGAAACTGGGAGCTATGTAGACATTTGATACTCAATAATAATGGAAAATTATTAATTTTAATCAAAAGAATGCCCGAATCATGTTGAAAATGATTTAATAATGTATAGTCATCCACTTTACGTAAATGCTGAAAGTTTCAAAGCTCTAGATAGTCGGAAAGTTGGTTAAAAATCAATTACAAGATTCCACCTCAACAAACAGACAAAGAGAGTTAAATAAAAGCATGTAAAAAAAACAACGTATGCTGTAAAAATTACTAGAGGATTTAAGTGTGCAAGAATAAATATTTTAATCGCAGTATCAATGTGTACAATTTTATACTCCGTGCTCAAAAACGATTTTTTGGTGTGCGAATGTGCGAAAACTTAAATACATCTCTAAATCAATGCATAAATGTAATGTAAATTTTACCTTTAAGACAATTGAATATTAATTAGGTTATTTAACTATTTGTATCAATTTAAATAAATAAAGAACGGTTTGAGTCGTTCAATTTCACTGTTCACTTTTACACTTTTTTCAAAATATTTTTTTTATCACTACCGATGTGTTTATCGTTCACCGAAGAACTACTCACAATGGGGTTACTCTTCGTAGGGAGTGTGACGTAATCAGACGCTGTCGTGGACCACTCGGGAGACGGTTCGAGCTCCAACTGTTGGCTGATCTCTCGAAGCGCGTGTGTGGACCTGGGTGAGCGCTTCGAGCGAGTAGTTATCAGACATTTCCAACACCAGGAGCGCACATGCCGCCTGCAGTCTCACAGTATCACAGTATCACAGTATCACACTCATCAGTCATCAGTTACAAATGTATCGACAGATATCCAGATTAGATTAAAACGCGACAGTGAAGACCCCCATGGTGTCTGTTACGCGACGAATTGTATTTTCGAAATCCAGAAATAAAAATGTAATAGGTAATATGATTGGTGTTTTATATTGGGTTTACGAACTATTTAGTATATCGCGTTGATTCTCCGCTTAAACTCAGTCATCGACATGACGTCTCAAGGGGCGGTTGCGTCACGCTGGTAAGTGCCGCTATTTAGAATTATGCACTTGTAATTGCGCCACGAATTACTTGTCAGCCAAATCGACCAGCCACAACGTATAAAAATATAAAAGAGCCTTTTATTGTTTATTTTTTTATTTACGTCTTCTTAAAAATCATCACACTACATTAATTAATTATTTGTATTAATTAAAATTAAAAGTTATATAGCTGTCCCCAAACAACAATTGTACGCTGGTGTAAGGAGGCAGAAAATAAAGTAAAATAAGTGGCTACACATATTAAATATCAGCGCGTTGTTTTATTAAACAGTTATATCCACCCCAGCACCTCCAGCTGTTTATTGAATTTTCTTCTTCTTCTTCATCAGCCTTCGTCTTTCCACTGCTAGATATAGGCCTCTTCCTTATTTTTCCATTCTTCCCTGTTGTTGGTTAATTGTAGCCATTTCTTTCCCCCCACAGCGACAATATCATCGGCCCATCTCTTTTGAGGTCTTCCGATGCCTCTTTTATTTTCCCAAGGTCTCCATTTCAGAACTCTGGGAGGCTATCTTGTAGTATCCTGTCTTGCAACGTGTCCTGCCCATTGCCATTTTAGCTTCGCTACACGATCCATGATATCCACTACTCTAGTTCTGCGCCTAATTTCGTCGTTTCTAATTCTATCTCTTAGGCTTACTCCAAGCATGGATCTCTCCATGGATCGTTGCGTGCATTTGAGCTTTTCTACACTTTTCTTTGTAAGGGCCATTGTCTCCAATCCATACGTCATCACTGGCAGTATGCACGATTCAAAGGCTTTTCTTTTTAGGCTAATTGGGATCTCTTTGTTCTCGAAGATATGTTTGAGTTTGCCAAAAGCAGCCCAGCTCATTCCTATTCGTCTTGGCAATTCTGCTGTTTGGTTATGTTTGTTCATTTTTATCTTGCGTCCTAGGTATATATATTCATCTTCTATTTCAATATTATTATCATTGATAGCGATGACTTTGTTATTTTTTTATTGAATAGTTCTATACTAATTAATTCCTTTATGCAGTTAGGGATTCCATTATAGAAATCGATCGCAGTGTACAGGAAACCATATCTCTCTATTAGTCCGCTGTATATCACTTCTTGTATAGTCTCTTGTTCTTGTGTGTTGTCTATGTACGTCACTATTCTGATAAAGGATGATATTCGTTAACAAATTATTCTTTATTTTATAAGTCATCTTTATCTTTTCCACATATATCAGGTCTTCTAGGTTAAGCATGCCGGTGGTTTTGTACAAGTCAGTGGTTCTGGTGTATCGATCTAGGTTGAAGATTATTTAAAGGGCTCTGTTTAAAATTCTCATGACGCTCGCCTAGTGATCTGGTGGTCGGTGGTTCAAGCCCCATTCCGGGACAAGCGTTAAGCTTTATTTGAACATAAGGTATTGTGGACTAACTCTGTTTCACCCTGTATATATTATCTTGTCTGCAAATTGGTCACATTTTCTGATTAATTATGCCGGTGTCAAGGTCTACTGAACATAGTCCGAATAAGCATCCAAAAAAAGTATAAAAAGCTTCTTGCCATTCAATATACAACAATGGACATCTTACAACCGATGCAAAAAATGTTATTGTAATATTTCAAACAATTACGAAGCAAAAAAGATAATTTTAAAGAATAAACGCGAAATTTGAGTATCAAATTTTGTAAATTTGCATAAATATTCTGTCTGGATGGTCTTTTGTAATAAAATGAAAAAATCTGAGAAATGCTTTGTGTTTAAGAGAGGTTGCGTTCACACTATCTGTAAATACAGTTTGCCCGAAAATTCTTCTTCTTCTTCGTCTTCAGCCTTCACCTCTCCACTGCTGGATATAGGCCTCTTCCATACCCTTCCATTCTTCCTTGTTATTTGCTAAGTGTAGCCATTTCTTCCCCCCACAGCGGTTACATCATCGGCCCATCTCTTTTGAGGTCTCTTTTATTCTCCCAAGGTGTCCATTTCAGAACTCTGGGAGTCCGTCTTGTAGCATCCTGCCTCGCAACATGCCCTGTTCATTGCCATTTTAGCTTCGCTACACGATCCACGATATCCACTATAGTTCTGCGCCTAATTTCATAATCTCGTAGGCTTACTCCAGGCATGGATCTCTCCATGGATGGTTGCAGGCACCCAAAAATTGCTAGCCAATAATTGAAGGCGTCCTTATGAAAAGGGTCTATATGCAAAAAAAATACACGAGAGAGAAAAAACAGTTGAAATAAATAACCAGAAATTCATTTTCATTTTTATTTTTTAATGTTCACTTGAATGGACATTAATTGGACAATATATAGACATTAATTTTACGTTTTGTTTGTTTAATCATATTGTTAAGCAGTGACATCGTCAAACTGTCAGTATCCGTCATATTTATTACTACCAGATAAACATATACGAATATTTTACTTTTTGAGGTTGAATTTCGGCAAGATTGAGTTTAAATCATGAAAAATAAAACACCGCCTAATGGTGCATAAACGCAAAAAAATCAATTTTTGACCTGATGTACTATATATACGCTTTTTATAGGGACGCCTTCAATTGCTCGCTAGATAACCTAACCTAACCTATCGTTTATAAATACTTTTACTTGACAATATTTGTTTGTAAATAATCATCGCGACTTTCCTATCGAGCAACTGTGGGCGAGCATCAAATTACTGGCGAGAAATTTTCCGCAAATCGTAAATAAATGTACAACATTATGCGCCATCACATGTTGGCACAAATGTTGTTACGGAATGGCATGCTAAAGAGAATTTGTGCACTGTCCGAATTCCCTATGAATGTCATAACACTATCGAAACATCGAGAATGGCCTCTAATAATTTGGAGTGATCTACAACCTTCGGGAAACGTCTTTAAACATCTAGAAACACCTGTAAAAGTCTAGAAGCTACTAGAACGTTCTTCTAAACACTAGGAAAATCTAGGAGGTTCGATACCAGCATTTTCAGGAATAAATACGGCGCCGTCCGCGGCGCGGGTGCAGATTAGTCGCTTTTGACAGGTGGTTCGGTTCGAAGTGCGCGCGAGCCGCGAGAAGCGACGGCCGTGGTGGCCTACCTAAATAGCAAAAAGAATCAGCGATAAATAATACTTGCGAAAACGGAATATTCTAGAAAGAGATGAAAACGTGTTACCCAGCGATAATAAAAGTGTTTATTTACGAGTGATATATTGCGAAATAATGTAATTATAAGAATAGTTTTAAGTTTAATTCGTTTTAAGGACTGTGTAGATTTAATAGTTAAATAATCATTAATTAATAAATCTCTAATTAATTTCCAGTGTTTTCATTAAATCCTCCTCAGCCACGAAACGTGACAATATTTTAGATATTTTAATGAAAGTTTCACAACCCCTGCAAATCCACTCCCGGATCGCCAACTGGAGGTGAAAGGTTGGTATGCAAAATTATGAAACAGCGCGTCTGATACGCATTCTTTTATGGCTCAAATATATCCTCGAACTAATCATTAATCACTTCAAATATCGTCACGTATATAGACATTATTATCGATATCTTACGCGCAGTGAATTGTAACCCACTCTAGTCTGTTTTATGAGCGAAGGCTCCCACAGCATTCGCCGCCAGGTAAGCATCTTTAGTGCTACATGGCAACTATGCCATGCCGCAGTGCAACACAACAGTAATACAGTACGGCACAGAAATAGGGCATTTACTGTCCGTATACTGCAAACTTCATTTATTGCACGTCGGGGTCACCACTTTAGAGAAGGCGTGGTGGTGGAATGAAAGAGATGTTTATTTCTCACCCGAAGATAAGCTCCGGGGGCAACTGAAGACATACAAGTAACAAAATTTTTGGTAACGGTGTTCCGCCCTACACAAATTCCTTGCACAAATTCTCTTTAGCATGCCATTCCGTAACAATATTTGTGCCAACATGTGATGGCGCATAATGTTGTACATTTATTTACGATTTGCGGAAAATTTCTCGCCAGTAATTTGATGCTCGCCCACAGTTGCTCGATAGGAAAGTCGCGCGCAAGGAAAATTGTTCCATGATTATTTACAAACAAATATTGTGAAGTAAAATTATTTACAACATTTTTGGTAACGGTGTTCCGCCCTACTCGAGGGTGGATGCTCCGTATGGTATAGTAAGTAATTTCTTCGTTTCCAGTTTATGGCTTATGCTGCATTATCTTCATTGTTTTGTATTCCTATTCTATTAACTCACTTTTTTGACTCGACTCAGCAATATTACCATAACAACACCGCTGCTTGACCCACATACCCGTACCCGATTTTGTCGTCTTGACACTTTTGCAACATGGAATCGGGTCAAGTACGTAGTATTATCCAGAAAGTGCAAAAGTATCAGCTTTCGGGAATAGATAAGGACGCGTCGTGGCGGTTATTGGAGTGGTCGCGTTTGATAGGCGAAAACAGTGAGAAGTCAGCTGCAAGCCGCGATAATTGAAGCGACAGATATCGAGCGAATAATCAAAGTACTTACCCAAGTGGCGAAATAAACCGGAGCGATTAAAGCAGTGAGAATCGGATGGAATTCTAGTGAATGTTAAATATAGTGTTCCAGCGATAGTAAAGTGTTTATTTAGGAGTGATATATTGCGAAGTAGTGTGATTTAAGGAATAACGTTAAGTTAATAGTGATCTTGTACATTGAATAGTTAACTAATCATTAATTAATAAATCGATAATTAATTTCCAGTGTTTTAATTCATTCCTCCTAGCCACAACACATGACAATACTATCACTTATTTATATTGAGAAAAGCCAATGATTTTAAACACGGCTTTGAGCATAAATTCTTAAGAGTTGTCATTATATGTTAAATCTACCCATTTAATCAATTATTTGCAACACGCTTATGAAAAAATTCAATATCCTTAGTTTGTCAGAAATAAATAGACTTAATATTTCTATTCAAAATTATCAATTCTCAAATCAGCAGACATGATCTTCTTTCTAAAGTATATCTTAGAATAACATTATCAAAGCGATCAAAAGACATATTCCACTACGATTATACGAGAACAAATTACCATATACACTTATCACTGCCGAGACTACAGACTGGGCAAATAGTACATTGAGTTTACAGATGTACTCCATGACAAAATTGGCTACTTTTAAAAGAAGCGTGCAGTTGATTATAGTTTTTTTTTATATAAATCTGCTATTTTACTGCTTTACTCATGATTTAATTTTTCATTTCATGTAGTGTTTTATTAAATTATTTTCTATATATTTTCTTTATTTATGTGAACTGCGTTTGGGATTGCTTTCTTGTGCACCTTCTTAAAACTGTTTGAGCCGCAGCGATTTCTCTTTCTATTTCTGTTTTTACTAATTTTTTCAATGGTGCCATCACGCAAATAAATAAATAAAATTAGACTGTTAAGTCAGCACTCCGATAAACTAGCATTACTTCGCCGGGCACTCTAACGGAAATCTTCGGAACGAAATTCTCGTCCGACATCTCCAATCGCAAATTTCCGGTTGGAATATTGAGCTCCCCTCTCTGAGTCATTATTTATGTCGTATTGACTTGCGTTTGGTGACGTCACTATTGTCGTTCCCATAGCCATAAATAAATCCAAGATAAAAAGCCGACAGCGCGGAAGATGAACGAAGAACGTGCCAACACGTCTCTGCTGTCGGCGAAATGGACAGCCGCTGTCTTCATCTTATTCTCGATTATTATTTATTAATTAATTAATATTCAACTATCCAATATACGTCACTTAAAAGGAATTAAACTTAACGCCATTCTTTAAATGACACTCTTTCGTAGTATATCACTCGTAAATA
Organism: Agrypnia vestita; assembly: GCA_016648135.1. Classification (NCBI taxonomy): domain Eukaryota; kingdom Metazoa; phylum Arthropoda; class Insecta; order Trichoptera; family Phryganeidae; genus Agrypnia; species Agrypnia vestita. The sequence continues at coordinate 168,192 of JADDOH010003594.1, read as the reverse complement.
CGTGTTTAACATTCGCAGGAATATTCAATCTATTTTTCGCTCGTAGTATTTATCGAGTTTATTTATTTCATCAGTAAGGTACTTCGATCGATTATTCGCTTTATTTAGCGCTTCGATTCCCTGACGACTGGCCTCACTGGGCGTCGTCTTGGGCCTACTTCGCGGCCAAATTCGCACCGAACGAAGTGTCAACGCGACAACAACTGCGCCGCGGCCGGCGCCGTATTTATACCCGAAAATGCTGGTATTTTAGTACTTAATAGATTGCTCTAGTGTTTAAGAGAAGGTTCTCGTTGGTTCTCGGTAGAACCATGCATTTCTAGACTTTTATAGACGTTTCCCGAAGGTTTTATATCACCCTAGATCAGCGTTTTCAAAAATTTTTCAGCCACGGATCCATAAAAAAACCAGCAATAAATTTCGGACCATTTATTTAGTACTACAAATATAAAAATACATGAATAATTAACGTGCAACAGCGACATAACATTCACATTCATTAATCACGGTTAATTAATGTGAAGGTTGGTGTTGTTTTTTGCAACTAAATTAGTGATATTCGGGTCCATGTTACTAGAAAGTTGTAATTTCAAATCGTAGAGATTACGAAACATTTGGCATTTATTTATTATTGTTTAATGGTTCAGAGATGAGACTGCGGACCCCAGGATCCGCGGACCATAGGTTAAGAAACACTGTCCTTGATTGTTATAGGCCGTTCTCAATCTTTCGATAGTATTATGACATGTTAATTCGGACAGTGCGTAAATTATTTTTAGCATCTCGTTATAATATTAATTACCCCCCCCCCCACTGTGGAGTGGGCACACCCTCTTTCCGCTCTTCACCGTTGTCGCCATGCATTATATTGTTCGGACATATTGTTTTAAATTCTATGGTCAGTTCTAATGTTGTCTCTTAAGATGACGGGTGTCACCATTGAAAGCGCTTAGGCTTACCTACATATTATTACTCAACAGTGGATTAAAACTTAGTGTTTATATTAAATTGTTTTAATAATGAACTAACACTATAAATGAAACATAAATATAATTAATACAGGAAACCGTATCCTGCCTACATCGCTCGCTGGCTGAGCTCCGCTTTTCTAAGTACGGGGTAATGCAGGGACCGCGCTACCGGCTCGCGGCTCCTATCCTCCTATCCAATTGACTTTTCGCTTTCCATCCTGGGACACATCTTGCGGATGCCGGCCAATACACTGAGTAATAATCTACTGCAAGCAAACTTCTAACAATTATTATTAAATATTTTCGCATTAATATTTTTCAGACATGTTCATTCTTGCACTATGCATATTCAGACATATTATATTTTTGTATATTCGTCAATCGTAGCTTGTTGGTCTTGTGGTTAGGACTCTCGCCTCATGATCCAAAGGTCGCGGGTTCGACCCTCACATCGGTCCAGCAAGTTAGTCCTATTTTCGTAGCACCAAAGTTAAGCTAAGTTTGAAAATAGTAAGAACGTAATATGTAATATGTGAACACGTATTTCGTGTTCGCAACTCTACATAAAAAATTAAAAATAAAATCACCGTATCTGACCATCTTCATATCATTGCAATTACAAAAATCATAAAAAATTTTGAATCATATAAAAAAATATATTTTTAACGTTTTATTTAGTTTTTTTTCAATTGATTCAGCAACATTGTAGATTGACATTTAAAAAAAATATTGATTAATTATTTGTATAAATCTACTTATATTATTTGATAAATTACACCTACGTGTTTCGAAAATACCTTATTATTAATTATGTAGAAGTAATTTATCAAATAATATAAGTAGATTTATACAAATAATAAAATCAATATTATTATTTATATCAATATACTGGAGTATCCGCTTTGGATATACTGCCAAAGCGAATACTCCAGGCAAGACCAGAAGGCAGAAGACCAAGGGGCCGTCCTAGGAGGAGCTAGCAGAAATAGTCGGAGGGCTAATTTGGGCTGACGTGGAGAGCAAAGCCCAAGGTAGAAAAAGTTGGATCCTTTTATGAAGTTCGAGGATCCCGATAAGGGGTAGAAGAAGAAGAAGAAAACCGTTCAACCAATTTATTTTCCAGTACACTTCGCGCGCGTGCGCTATTTCATTTCCTCTCCGACTGCGAGAAGTCGCTCGCGAGATAAAACGGCATCCAAACAACTAGAGAGAGGCGATGCCCCATTGTTCGTCTTGACGCCTATTGTTGGAGACATACACAACGATAGAACTGGACCGTCACTAAGTGAAGACGCAATCAACGTACAGCCGACACTACCGTCTGAACCAGTTGGAGAAGACGTCACATGATCGATCATCTAGTGAATGGCTGAGTATGGACCACGAGATGAGTCAAGAGATACTAAAAAGAATTTACCCCTGGTAATCGGCCCGATTCTGAAAATAACAATGTCTGGATCTTTAAGATCTTTATCCCAACACTTAATAGACGATAATAAAAATTAAAAATGTCCAGAGCGGATTTTGTAATTCTACGGCTCAAATACACTGTATTAAAAGATGATATAAGAAAGATTGTTTCTTACAAACGTATTCATTTCTTCATCCATAGGCTGAATGATATATCATGGCTAAACTTGTCATGACCGCGTTCGGCGTTAGGTGATTCAAATCTTCCCATCTTGACATTTGACAGTTATGTCTGGATCTTTAAGATCTTTATCCCAACACTTACTTAATAGACGATAATAAAAATTAAAAATAAACGAGACATAGCTTTACGTCGGTGTTTGTTTCTGTAAGTTTCTACATGAGATAAATATAGAGGGAGGGAGAAAGATGTAAAATGTTATCTGTCAAATGTCAAGATGGGAAGATTTGAATACGCGGTAACGCCGAACGCGGTCATGACAAGTTTAGTCATGATATTTCATCAGGACGCTGTGGATGAAGAAATTAACACGTTTGTAAGAAACAATCTTTCTTATATCATCTTTTAATACAGTGTATTTGAGCCGTAGAATTCCAAAATCCGCTCTGGACATTTTTAATTTTTATTATCGTCTATTAAGTGTTGAGATAAAGATCTTAGAGATTCAGACATTGTTATTTTCAGAATACGGATAATTATGTCACTTGGAATAACACTATGAAACATCGAGAATGGTCTACAGAAATCTACAATTAGGTATCTACCACCTTACTAATCTACAATTATCTGCTGCTATCCAAGGATAATGCCCGTACTCTCTCATGGCAGAGATATCTCAGAAACTTCTTTTGGACTTTCTCCACCATAAGAGAGTACTCCCCCTCGTATGGTCCCCAAATCATGGAGCCACTCCCGAGTCTACTTCGCACCAAGGAGTTGTAAAGAGTTCTCAGAACGCGGGTATTCTCGAAAACCCTGGCAGTACGCAGGACAAATCCTTGCATTCTCAAAGCATTACCACTGATCGTCTCTATGTGATCGTGAAATGTTAGGTTGCTCACAAATCTAACACCTAGATCTTTAATACTCCATGTTCTTGCTGCGCGATAACGCTGTTGCAAAATTTACACACGACTCTAAATTATTTATAAGATGAAAAAAATACACGTGTGTGTGTAAATACATTTGAATAAATATTTGAGTAAAAATTTCCTGCACGAAAATACATTATTGTCCATAAGTACAAATAAAATAAGAGAATAGGCAATTCAAGGGCGGATCCAGCTATGGCGCCAGGGGGGGGTCACATAGTCGTGGTCAAGTCACAAGAAGTTATAATTTAATATTGATAATAATAGATACTTACAAGTAAAACGTAGGTATTTTATTAATAAATGTAAGTACCTACTGTACTTAAAAATACCTACCTATATTTAAATAACAAAATCAAATTTTCTTTTACGTCTTCTCCCGAAACGCGTTATCACTTCATCTACTCCAATGGGTACGTTTTTATGGACGTGGAGAAGTGGCAGTCCGGTTAGACGTTCTTCAACCATTGAAACTCTTAGCCACGATTTGATTCTTCGCAACGTAGAGAAAGATCTTTCCGCTGTCGCTACATTAACAGCTAGTGTAGCCATAATACATAAAAAATTTCTTATATTAGGATACATCTCAATATCGCAATTTAAAATGAGGTTAAAAATCGACTGCGGTATGTCCTGACTCCGCTGCCACTTCACCATCCACAGCCGATATTCGTTTACAACGACAGAAACTGGAGTATTATCTAGTAACAATGTATAATCCGTTGCTAGTTGTTTCACAGTTTCAATGTCTTGATTACTATATTCGCTTTTTGGCATGAAAACGCTTAGTTGAAACAAATTAAGTATTTCAAGAGACAGACGGTCCTGTAGGTCATTTATTATTGAATCCAGAAGATGGATGTATATTAATTAATTAGGGTGTCCTGTCCACGTATGAGAAAAAAAAAATTGAGTTGCACAATCACAAGAGGTATCAAAATTTGCGTAATTTTACACAAATTGCGAAAAAGGTAACAAAAAATAGAATTGTTTGTCATCTTGAGAGCTCTACCGAGCTTTGAAGTTTTGTAAATTTTACGTTTTTATAGAGTTAAACCGTTTGCCTAAAATAATAAAAAAAAACATGTTTAAAAGGTATTTTAGTATTGAAATTAATGAAACAAAGCACAAGAAAATAAAATAAACAAAATATAGAGTATAATCAATAACAAAAACTAAAAATAAACTTATTTTGTGTCCAAAATTTGGCATTTCTGCTCGAGATTGCATCCTGGTTCTAATATAGCCATATTTAGAAGTAACGTCAGTTACACTTTGTGAGGCGTCTGTTATATTCTCTAGGACCCGAAGTGCAACCATCTAAGGTCAAGAATAAATGACGAAGGGGTAACTCATTGACATGAAGCATACAAACACACCATTGTAACGGTCTCTGCAAATACTCCTCTAAATATTGAATCACGCCACCCTTCCAATCGGTGTTAGTTGCAGTTCCGTCACATTCAACGCAAATCACGTCATCTTAATTCCAACCTCGACCCTCTACTAAAGTTGTGATCGAAGTAAGAATTCCCTTTACAGTGCCACGTCTTTCGGTATTGTGTATCCCAAATAAATTTATCCAGGCTGTGCTAAAATTGAGATATGGTCTTCTAAAACTTCTTTGCGATGGTCTTTTCGTCCATCAAAGTAAATGCTTTTTATAACAATACCTCCAATATCTTTTGAAGCTCCCGGGCTTTAGATACATCTCTGTAGATCTTATTTTTATCAATAACCAGAGTTAAATTCGCCTAGACTACTGTAATGATATCTACGCTCATCTCCTGAAACAGGAAATAAACAAATTACAATCTGTATTTAATGCCGCCGCAAGACTCATTACCGGCGTTTCAAAGTTTGCGCACATCTCAAACCATCTTCAAAACCTTCACTGGCTTAGATGTCCAGAGAGGATTGAATATAAGCTTTGCCTTACAATATTTAAGGCTATTCACAACATGGCCCCTCAATACATAACCGACTTCTGCATTCCATTCTCCGCAAATAATAGACAACTAACACTTCGCTCAGCATCAACATCTAATACAAATAGGTTAGCTGAAGTAAATCGCGTCCACAAAACTAATTTCGGTGATCGTGCTTTCGCGGTGGCTGGACCAAAGTTATGGAACAAACTACCTAACAAACTGAGACAAACTGACAGCTTACCACTGTTCAAAAAACAACTTAAGACGCATTTATTTAGACAATCCTATAAAAACCTATAGAATCTGACCACAACAACGCTAGCTAATGTTTTCCACTCATATTGTGCACTCCGCGAAAACACATAATTCTTTCAGGGACTCACAAACTATTATAGTACTCAATTTTAATTCCACTTCTTGTATGCCACCTAGTGAATAAGTAATAGTAAATAAGTTTTTTCTTTTCTAGCAGTAAGTTGTCTTGTAAGATAATAATTTCTCTGTGTAAAGCGCCCTTGAGGTGAGTATTTCGCGAAAACGGCGCTATACAAATTATCCAATTATTATTATTATTATTATTATTATTATTAAATCTTCGGTAGAAACCAAGCCGACGTCAGTCAAAACCGCAGAAGCAACAGCAGCAGCAGATTGCGTAGATAAACCGGCAAAGGCAATGTATTCCAATTCGCCGTTGAAGTCAATGGTGTCTGTCTAGGGCGAGTTTGTCGGGGATTCCTCTCTTATCGGATACGTTTCTGGGGAAGATTCACGCACTGAATCTTCATCAAAATTTGCTGAGACAGAATCGATTTCTTGAGTAAAACACGACTTTTTTTACCCTTATTGACTCTAAAATTTATCTCTGCTATCGTTTAATTAATCTAGCCGTTTCTCTTTTATAACCATTCCTATCATTTATTTGATCCAACAAAAACTTCTCTCATTGATGTAAACTTTCTTAGGTTTTAGACACGAACAAGATTCAAATGAAGTGCATTTACAAGCGGAAACGTCAAAAAGTTTCTCAGATGACTAAAAAACATTTCAATTTATTTTCAAAACTATCATTTCGTTTGTTTTTGGGGTATCTTTTCAAATTGAGATACTTTTCGAAATTGGATTTCACTAATTAAATAACTCGTTCCTTAGTTGCAACTGGGATCGAAGTTTTGGTCCAAATATTATTGATCCTTCGGATACAATCACGTATATATCTGATTTGGATGGATATTTTCAATTATACCTGAATTTCAGGTCATTCTTGACAAATAAAATAAATTAAATGACGCCCCTTATAGTTGGTAGCTGCTGATTGTCAAGTTTTTTGTATGGTCCGAACATAGCAAAAGTAGTCTGACTACGCCTCGAGCTTCTTATTTAAAAATCACAAAATCCGCTTTTACTAACTGTAACAATCGCCATGGTACTTTTATGGCATAACAATTATTTTGGCTACGAAGAAAACACTCGCGAGTCAAGTCAAGAAAGTCCTCAAAACAAGTTCAAACTTGAGGGTATTTGTAAGTTGAAACCCAACAAATTCGAAGTTGCTGGTAACGTGTTGTTGCATGCAAATCGAAACGTCATGTATGATTTACACCTAAATAGAATAAAAAGTAAATATTTTTTGTATTTAGTTCAGGAGCCAAAATTGAGGATAGCGAAATATCACCATAAAAATGTCAATTTTTCAAAACTTTGTAGAAAGTTAGAACCCTAAAGATATAGTTTTATTTTATTTTTATTATTTTGGTAATCTACGCTCAATTACGCAAGTTTTGAGAGGTCTTGTGTTAAGATAAGCCAAAAAAAATTTATCGGAACAGCCTAATGTATATGGCTCTGCGGAAATACTCTTCATCAGATTGAGCAGGTTGGTTATTGGCCCTATGTATTTGTCTTGACACTATTCTGGGACATTTAATTTCTATATCTAGCTGCTCAGCTACTTCTTTAGCCTCTTCAAAAAGCTGTCGGTAAATTACGTCCGCATTTTCTCTTTTATTTTGTAGAACACTTATAGTATCATTAATAGCGTCCGCAGCTTTTTTTAAATCAATCGAGTTCGATTGCAGTATTCTGCTTAAAGATACAGTAGTACCTGAAAAATAAAAAAGTTAGTAAGTGACTGAATGTGAGTATGAGTATTTTAATTAGTGGTCCACCTAGGTCCTGGACCCAGCCCAGGGGGGGGTCATGACCCCCATGACCCCCCCCCTGGATCCGCGCTTGAGGCAATTGGACTCACTCTCTCGCTGTATCAAAATAAAACCGCTAATGAGGAATTAAAAATTACAAGTGAATGTAATGCTGGCTGTAGTGTGGTAGACAGAATTAAGAAAGTAGAGCTGAGATGGTTTGGTCATGTAGAACGTATGAGCGAGGAAAGGATGGTAAAGAAAATATATGGGGTGAGTTGAAGGCAACAGAAATAGAGGGCGTCCACGAAAAACCTGGCACGACCAAATACCACAAATACTGATAGACGGGCCTGTTAAAAGCCTCGTCAACCGTAGAGAGAACCGTGAGAAAATGTACGAGTGTAGCCGAAGCAAAAGTGGTGTGCCAAGATAGAAAAATATGGCGTTCCATCCTCTCTGCCTACCCCTGCGGGAAACGGCATGATGGTTAGTTGACTGGTTGACGGGGATTCCCGAAATTTCGTGATTCGTTATATTTGCAATTTTGCAATTCTGCATGTTCATAAATTCACGAGTTTTCGATTTTATTTACGTTATACTATTTAGTTGATGGAAAAAATGTTTTAAATTTTCGAAGAATTTCAAAATATTAAAAAAAAATTCTAGGTTAATCCGTTTGGAAAACATTCTAATTGGAATTTTTCAGGGATTTAATCATTTTATTTAACTTGTATTGAAACAAATGAATTTTTCGTAATAGATATTGATATATTAATTGAAATGCTTTATGGTTTTGTTTTTAATTTTGTTAATATTTATTTATAATTTGTACCTATATGTTTTCAAATTTAAATGTTCTATCTTTTTTAATCTATGTTATTAAAATATGTCATTTATATTGTTCATCAAAGTACTAGTATAAATATTCATAAAATTATTAATATTGTAATTATTGATCATTAATGTTATTTATTTCTGTATTTTTAATTAATTGTATATATTTTGTACTGGCTAATAACAGCTAATTGGTGAAGGCCAAAATAAAGAGAACAAAAATATTAGTTACTGTAATGATAGTCCAACGTTTTACAAAAAAATAAGTCAGAAATATTGAGGAAAAAATGCAAACTTTGATGTCACACATCTCCATAACTATTGATATTAGGTCATGGTAGCTCGTACATTTTCGACTCATAATCAAGGAAGGAGTATAGTCCTGCGAGGTTATTAATGTTTTACAAATAACCCTGTATATTATAATTTTTATACTGAGGATTTTTAAAGTCGTGAGTATTTCGTGTTTTTCAGTCAAGCCCAACATCTGTTCCATGTATTTAAAATCGCAATCAGCGAATTAGACTTTCTAATGGTCCGTTGCGGACGGACACCTCAATAGCAAACTTCGATACTTGATTGATGAAGCGCCCGAGCGGCGGCCTGCACAATGTACGCCGAGCCTTTTTTTACACGCGCCATTCAAATTCAAATAAATATCTCGAAGCATAATTGCCGTGTACACGATAATGTGCCGCATTATATTATACAAGAAGAGCAGTGACGCGGAATGGGAAAATAATACTGGCTAAGATTTCTTAAAAATTCCGAAACATCAAACACGTGACTTTTAGGCCACTGTGAAAAAATATTTTTTGTCATTTTTTTTCTTTCATTTTCTGAAAGATGCACTTGTTAAGAATGCTCTTACCAAATCCTTTAAAGAAATTTGTAAAATTGACGAAGATACAGCGGTTTTAAAAAAAATGTTTTTTAAAAACTTTGAATGCGTTTTTCTCAAAAATACATTTTTCAACCTGCTTGACAGCATATCAGAAAAACTATAAGTACATCCGATTTGCATGCGCCAAGTCGTAAACTGTTTGAAAATCCAGTCTCTATGCCACCACGTAGGGATTTTTTTATAAAGGGCCCCCTTCTATTTTTTTTTTAATAAATGATGAAAATTTTCTATAAATATCTAAAATAAAATTTGCTAGTCCACCATTTTTTTTAGATATCGAAGTTCTCCTACGTGATGCTATAAACCTATATGTCTAGTTTCTATGTATATTTTTATTTCATTTTTCGGTTGTACCCTAGCTAGGCTTAATAGCTGTCAACCGCCCAGTGGCAAATTCGTCAGTGTCCTCTTGGAAGCAGCGTACACCGAAAACTATACTTTAGATTTGAGTACAAAAATTTGTACGCAGTCTTCAATATGTATATACATATACTATGAGTAATAAATAAATAAAAATTCTATGTATCGTTTGCTTGAATATAATTACGAAAAATACACCCTCATACCGCGCGCGCACAGTGGTCTGGGGCCTTAATATGGGGAAACAGTTTTACCGCGAGAAGGCGAAGAAAACACGAGTGTGAGGTGTGAGATGCTAATTTATTGGGGCGTTAGCAAGAAAAATATAATAGTGACATTTGTTGTTTAGCTCGGCCCCTTGAAATATTCGGATTATTGCTATTTGGAACATATGATGACTACAATAAATTTAAATACAAGTTGAAGTGTTATTTTTTACGTTAGAAGATTATTGCCAGGCCATGAGTTAAGTGTTGATATTCTCGTTTGCTGATTCGTGAACTTTTGCCCATGAAGGATATTTTTTTAACAGTGCGATGTCGTCTGCCTTAAAACCTTAAAGGTACTGCTACACATGCTTATTAGTGGCACGTGAGAATGCGCAGTATTGACCTTCTTTAGCCCTTGCTTATTAGTGGCGTGTGTGTACGCACATTGCTAGTAATAAGCATGCTCAAAAATCAACCGCCGGTTGATTTATGAGCATGCTAATGTCATTCAACATGAGAAGGGGTATCTTTTGAGCATGTGTGAACAGGCTTGCTTATTATGAGCACGCTAATGTCATTCGCGGCTAGTATCGATTATCAATGCGATCTTCTCAGTCCGCGACAGATGAAACAAATATGGCGCGTTGGGGTGATGATTAAACATTACTTTTCGTGACTGATTATAGGAATTCCAAATGTCTGTGCAATGAATGATTCAAATCTTACAACAAAAATTTGATTTATTGGTTCACTTGAATTTTCCATTTCAGTTTGCAGATTCCATTTTGAACAAGACCGTCTCTATTTTATGCATGCAAGTAATGAGCATGTGTGTTTGATTAAACTAATAACGATTTGAACTAGAGTTCCTCTCTTTGTATGACAAGAGCATGCCACTAATAAGCATGTGTGTTTGATTGTTGCTTAAAATAAGCATGCTAATAATGAGCAAGTGTGTACAGTTGTGAGGACATACTAGTTTTGAGCATGTTAGTGAGCATGCCAGTAATAAGCAGGTGTATCTGTACCTTAAGGCACTTAATTTTATCAAACGAACAAACCAAACCAAACCTAATAACCCAGTATTAATAATTAACCACAACATTATCAACACACAATCGGCCGTATTTTGAACTAAGCAATATTGTTATTTCTGTACCTCGACAGTAATGTATAACATTATAATGCCGCTAATTTTGATATTTTAAGGATGAGATGTTTGTAATTAATGAATTCAATCAACCAGAAAGCTCTTAAACATAAGTAAACGTTACGTTATTCACAATTACGAATAATGAGATTTCTGATTGATTGACTTCATTAATTTCAAACCTGTCAAACTTAAAACTAATAAAAAACGGCATTACAATGTTACAAAATAACTTTCAAGATATATAAATAGCAATATTGCTTAGTTCAAAATACGGCCAAAATATTAAAGGGATCCGAAAATTCAGGCAGAAAGGCAAAAAAGAAAGAAAAAAAAACACGGCAGAAAATCCCAGAAAACTCAAACCACACGATTCTGAATGACCGTGAAAACCATAGAACATTTTTAATGTCTTTTATTATTACACATATATATAAAAATACTTTTTTTTAATATTATTTTTAACATATTCAAAATTTGTTACGAAAGTTAATTGTGAATCTAAAATAACACTCAAATATTAAATTTCACCAACCTTTTCAGTGAAATCACCGTCAAAATTTACATTCAACACTATATTTGGAACCAAAGTTTACTGATCGGAAAACCAGGCCTCGAAATATGGTGGACCCCCAAAACTGAAGAAAGCAAGGAAAAGGATAAAACGAAAAAAGTTACGGAAGCAAAACATATCTTGGATATGATGCTGGAAAACTCTCCGATCCATCGCAGGAGGACCCATCAGAGACAAAGTACGAAACACGGAAATTCGGAAGATGTCGTGCGACGGGGAAGAAATAGAATGAGATACTACAGAGACCACTTGAACAAAGCAGATTCGACAATAGTGGTAAGAATAGCGAAGAACCACCAAGAGACCGCCAAAACGATTGAGGGACAGCTGGTCATCCATATCCCAGGCGCAGGAGCCGAGAAATAACAGGATGCAGTCCTAACACAAGCAGAAGAAGAATGAGAAGACTATTTGGTGTAGTAGCTTGTTGGTCTTGTATTTAAGACTCTCGCCTCGTGATCCAAAGGGCGCGGGCTCGAACCTCACTCCAGACCAGCAAGTTAGTTCTATTTCCATAGCAAAAGCGTTTAGCTTAATTTGAAAATAGTAAGAATATTTATGTGACACGTATTCCGTGTTCGCATCTCTTTTTTTTTTAATTCGTTTAATTTAAACTTATTTATTTTTTTAAATATTTTGAATATGTTCAAATTTTTCAAGAACACAATACTGGAGTTTATCCCCAGGGGATTATCATTGATCAAGATATATTATAAATGTCTCATAGAGACGAAGTTATTTTTTGTGTGGGAAAGTAGGTATGGAATTTTTTTAATGTTTTTTGGATGTTTAAAAAATAAGTCGGAAATATTGATAAAAAAATGCATACTTTGTTATTAAATATCTCCATAGGTATCTAACTATTGATATTAGTTCATGGATGCTTGAACATTTTCGACTCCTTATCAACGCAGGAATTCACCTGTAAAGTTTTAGCTACTATGATGATGATGATGAGACACCTGTATAAATGAATGCATCATTTGGATTGGGCTCATCAGTCAATACGGGGACCCACAATCGTGAAGGACAAGTCTTCCTTGAACAAGAAGGACAGTCGAAGAAGACGGTGATTAGAAAATATTCGCGTACTGAGAACTCTTTACAACTCCTTGGTGCGAAGTAGACTCGAGAGTGGCTCGATGATCTGGGGGCCACATGAGAGCAAGTAGGTACTCTCTTATGGCGGAGAAAGTCCAAAAGAAGTTTCTGAGATATCTCTACATAAGAGAGTACGGTCATTATCCTTGGCTTTACCCAACCGAGTTTCTCCAGGGTATGCATGGCTACAATAGTCTAGAGACTAGAAGGAATGTGTATTTGATTACACATTTTTATCGATTGTTGCGCGGTATGATCGATAATCCTGAAATTGTGCGGAGCATTGGTTTGTATGTTCCTGATAATTACATTAGACATCGTCAGCATAGATTGTTTCACATTCCAATATACAGAACCAACCTGCCGATGGTTATGCCTGTTGGAAGAGCCACAGCTAAGCTGAACACAATCGCTTTGGGTTTTGATATATTCCTTGTGTCTGAAGGGGTTTTCTGAAGCAGGATTCTCCTACACCTTTGATATGAATGAATTTATATATGTTTGATATTTTGTTGTTTATATATTATCTCACTTGTTAATAATATATTTTTTTATTTTTTTCATTTATTGGTTTTCTTATAATTATTATATAATCAAGCCATATAATTAATCAATCTTGAAAAAAAAACAATAATTAATGTACAGAGTCTTGGGCCAATTACAAGAAAACACATATATACCACAATATTACACCAGGATCTATAAAAAATAAGAAAAAACATGCCAAATAGTGAGTTTTTATGAGAGTGTGTATTTGTGTGTTTTTATGTGTCCGTGTGTGTTTGCGTTTTTATGTGTTCGTGTTTGTGTTCACATGTGCGGGAAGAAAAATGTCATCGCGCGAATTTATACGTAAGGGATTTTGTAAACTGCTTATAACTTAAATTTAAAATATCGAGATCTGCAAAGGCAGTGTCATAGGTATCTAGAATTCTGTTAATAATACAGTTTTTACCGTAGTTTGTTCTCCAATGATTTAAGTGGAAAAGGCGTGGTGCTCTTGTTCGTTTCTGCGGGACATTAAAGTGTATCGAATTTAAAATTTCAGGAGAATCTATGCGATTATTGAGTATTTTGTAAAGATATTTCATATCGCTTATCGCTCGCCTGTCTTCGAGAGTAGTTTTCTTGTGGTACTTATATGCGTCGTCATAGTTATCGAAATGGACGTGATTTTTGAAATTCAGCGCTTTTGTAAACGTCTGCTGAATGCGTTCGAGACGCTTTTTATGTATTTCATAACACGGAGACCAAATTGGTGATGCAAATTCCAAAATGCTAAGTACATAACAAGAGAATATGCATTTCAAAGAGTGCTATTGAAAGGTTTAGTTATTCGAAGTACAAATCCGAGCATTCTATACGCCTTATCGATTATGGCGTTAATGTGTTCCGGGTATGTCAATTTACGAATTAAACGTATGTTTGTAACGTAAATGTTATGTTATAAATAAATAAATTGCATTGAATTGAATTGAAAATATAATTAAAAAGCATGGAATTGAACATTCGCACTGCACTGAAAAGCCAATGTGTTCTCTGAGCAGTGGCACCATCTGGCTATCCTCATAGCAACCTACGTCTGTACGTAATAAATTGTTTCAAAACACTCTTGAAGATGTTTTGCGTCTTGAGATTCATTACTAAAGCTTTTTATATAAATATTATCAAACAACAATCGACCTGGCTTGTAAGTATGTTCGCAAAACGATTTATAAAGTCGATTGTATTCCACGTACTAGGCATGTAGAGGGCGCGTATAACCGGTTTTCGGTGAACCGATTTACCGGTATGGCTAAATCCATTTTTTTTATTTAAATAGACAAACACATTTATTCTACATTAAAGATTGACAGTTTTTACAATGGTATTTCTCTTCTACATGAGTAATATAACTCGTGAGTAGGAGAGGAGTATCATTATATTTTAAATATATTTAATAGTAAGTAGTAGGTACATGCTTGGTACCTATACATAAGAAGAAATAAAAAAAACTAATACGCGATAATGCAATCATGTGAGACAACAGTAAAAATAAATTAATAATAAGAAAATAATTAAAAATGAATATAGTAAAGAGAAAAATAATGGGAAATTTTAAGCAAATATTTAAAACAGTATGCAGTATAAATAATATAAAATTTAAAACTATCTATTATTAACGAAATATTCTACAGAATTATATAATAAATGTATACGCAATTAAGTAATAATGAATAAGTAGATTACATATATAATAAAATAAAAATTTAATTAACTCTGAGGGTATTTTTAAATATTTTTCTTAAAGACCTCATAATTTTTTTCAATCCTCATTTTAACAGGTTCACGTTTAACGTTAACCATTCCACACCTCTAAATGTATAATGATACTATTGTTCTTCTTCTTGTACCTACTGCCATCTCCTATCGGAGATCGGCGATCATGTTGACGATTACCTACGACTTACATAGGTACAATTATATACACCTGGACTAGTCCCTCAAGTTGATGCCCATGAGGTGCGGCGTCTTCCTGCGCTTCTTTTACCGCTTATTTTCCCCTGGATGATGAGTCGGTTCAGACTATACTTCGGTCATCTCATAATACGACCGAGACACTCGACGCTTCTCATCTTGTAGTCCGCGGCACTTCTCGGCCTTTCTCCACACGCCAGAGGACTTCAGCATTCGTCACTCTATCCACCCAGGAAACTTACAATAGGCATGTTTCTATACATGTCTCAAAATCATATCTCAAAAGCCTCGACATTTTCTCATTCCCACTTCCTGTTAGACGTTTCCGTCGTATTCACCGAATAGTCCCATAAACCGAGCGTAGAAATGTTCTTCTTCTTCATTAGTCTTCGTTTTTCCACTGTTGGATATAGGCCTCTTCCTTATTTTTCCATTCTTCCCTGTTGTTGGCTAATTGTAGCCATTTCTTTCCCCCCACAGCGACAATATCATCGGCCCATCTCTTTTGAGGTCTTCCGATGCCTCTTTTAATTTCCCAAGGTCTCTATTTCAGAACTCTGGGAGGCCATCTTGTAGTATCCTGTCTTGCAACGTGTCCTGCCCATTGCCATTTTAGCTTCGCTACACGATCAATGGTATCCACTACTCTAGTTCTGCGCCTAATTTCGTCGTTCCTAATTCTATCTCTTAGGCTTATTCAAAGCATGGATCTCTCCATGGATCGTTGCGTGCATTTGAGCTTTTCTACACTTTCATTTGTAAGGGCCATACTCTCCAATCCATACGTCATCACTGGCAGTATGCACGATTCAAAGGCTTTTCTTTTTAGGCTAATTGGGATCTCTTTGTTCTCGAAGATATGTTTGAGCTTGCCAAAAGCAGCCCAGCTCATTCCTATTCGTCTTAGCAATTCTGCTGTTTGGTTCTCTTTGTTCATTTTTGTCTTGTGTGCTAGGTATATATATTTATCTACAATTTCAATATTATTATCATTGATAGTGATGACTTTGTTCTCTGGACTCAACATTTTTGTTTTCTTTATATATAAAGAAATAGAGATGTTACACATCAAAAATTCATACCATCCGCGTAAAGTAGAAAGTTGGCGAAATGTATTGAATAATTCCTATTAGTTTTCAAGAACACGCTTCCATCAGGGGCGGCATCAGGGTTTCTTGTAAATTTGATGATGCGCCGAGGGCTTGAATTATATATTTTCTGTTAAATAATTTTTATCTTTTCTGTTATTACATGGGTACATTGCAAAGATTCGATTGCCATTGAAATCAAGATCAAATCTAGCGCGGGTCCAGCTCCCCGTCGGCATTTCGACCGTGACGCCAGAACAAAATGGCGGCCGCGTCCAATTACCGGTTGCGAACTTGGCAATGCGAATTATTGATTAATTAATGCCACGGATAATTGCACTACCGGTCATCCAGCGCCGCGGACCAATGGTTTATCAGTGAAAATTGCCGCAGGAAAGTGCATCGCGAACTGCACCAGGGCCGGTGCCGGACCCGTGATGCAACGGCAACAACGTCATCTTTTCGCTCTCTCGCATGAGCTTGATGTAGGCATGTCGATCCGAAATCAATCAATCGAAAAAAAAAAGATTATTTAGAGTAAAATAATCGATTTTTCAGATCGATTTGGAACACTACATCGATTCGATGGATCGATCCATAAACCTCTCGAATCGGACCGATTCAAAAAGGAGCGATAATGTTCGTAAACTGGCTGCGGTAGGTAGGTATCTTAGTTTTTACTCCCTTTATATTAACTCGTGGCGTCTGCTTATCTTCTTGTCCGACGAAAAAACTTTGGATCCATTTTAAACCCCTTTCCCGTGATCCAATCGAGCTGAAACATTGCAAGCAGACTCGTGGCGACGATCAAGAAGATCTATCAAATTTTTGTTAAAAAAAATTAATACTTTTTAGATTTTTCAAATTTTGAATGGTTTTTTCATACAACTTATTAAGTTGTATGAAAATATTTCAACGCGTCTGGTAGACGCGAAATCTGATTATAGTATAATTTTGTATTTTTGGAAATTTTTTATTACTCCCTTTCGCAGCGTCGCCCGACCGAAGCCCATCGCGTAGGTTAAGCAAAGAAAAATGTTTCAACTAGTAAATGAGAAAGGGAGTATAATAAAAACTTGGTTTTTATGGGTTACTTTTTTTAAATTTTTGCTGTTGTCGGACGCAAAAACAACCGGTCGTAGATACTTAATAATTTGAACGAACGCATAAAATAAATACTTATTAACGTATCCAAAGATAGCGTTACTTACTAATAAAATAAAAAATGTCATCATCATTTCTAATTTAACTTATAAATCCTGTTGTCTAACCTAATCTGTACTGTGAATTTATTTAAAATATTTTTTTTAAAGTCACTCGACTTAAAATACTGGGAAATGAAATTTCTGGATACATTTTTATTTAACTAAACTTAAAATTTGAATAATTTAATGACTGACTTATAGGCATGCTTGAAAATGTCGCGATTAATCGCAAATCGATCTTTTAATGCTCGATTTATCGAGAATCCTTTCTAGTTTGTTGATTTAAATCGAATCGGAGATCGATTTTTTTTTAATGAATCGACATGCCTAGCTTGATGCAGATCGTTCATGGCATGAACATACCTATGTAACGGACAGGATGAATGATAGCCCTGAAAAGAGCCTCCTCAAAGAAGATGACATTGCCGAGTTCCATGGTTCGCTGCGGACACCGATCAAGGTGGACCTGTGACGTCATCTTATTCACGGGCGACCGGGCAGGACGCCGGTGCGTCATCACCACCCTGAGGACCGTAAAGACGGGTCCTATGCTTTGATAAATTTGTGAACAAATTTATGTATGAAAATTTATGAAAATAAAATAGCTGTGACATGTTTTAAATTATTACAAATTATTGTAAGAACCTAAATATTGACATATATGAATGTACTTTGTCACATGTTTATTTTCAATAAACGAGAAAATCGCTGTTGCGATAGACCGGGGTGGTGAGTGTAGCCAACTGTATGGCATAAAGACAGATATAAGAAATATTATTGAATATTTCCGAGTGACGGCCAACTGTATGGCGGAAAGACAGATACAGGAAATATTATTTCCTACGGCTAACTGTATGGCCTGACAGACAGAATTACGAAATATTGTTTAATATTTCTACATATGTATCCGAGGACAGAGAGTTGGTATGCGAAGGAAAAACGGGCTGCAGACCGATTGTTTCCGATAAGTCGCGAAGCCATATCTTGTCAGATCTCGGAGAAATCTACATATAACTAACAGTGTTTTATAGGCCTAGCGACGGGGCTCATCACTAATAAGGTCCCGGGCGCGACAGCCACCGAAAAACGGTATTTGTACCAACAAATACGAGAATTTTCGACCCAAAATTGATTTTCTTATATTTACGAAAAACGAGGGTTTTTTCAATGAAATTGGTATCAAACCATAATATTTTTGCTAAACAAAGCCATTTAGACTAAAATCTAAAAGAAAATCATGTAAATAAAAAAGTAAAATTTTTCACATTTTTTACGTAACCACTATCAGCAGTGGTCCAATGTCGATAAGGGTCATTTTTCAGTCAAAACTTTGAAACTGTCTTACAGACGCTACAACAGCCGGATCAACTTAAAATATTTTTTGTTGAATTCCTTGCATAAGAATCTACCCATTTTACATGTTTTTACATACCTACCTTGTCAGGGGCGCACCTGAAAAATAAATGAAAATTAATTTTTTGCGACCCACTTTGAAATATTTATAAATGACTGAAATTTTATTGTACATAACTAAAACTGATATCAAAAGTTACACCCATGTGGGCTCTTTATAAACTGCATTAACAAACATGTATAAATCATAGTTAACAAATTTTATAAATTTAATTGTGAAATTTTCCTGAGCAAATACCGCTGCGATCGGTATATATTTTTTGATAAAAAATTAACTTCGGTCTTGCGGGTCCAGGCAATCACGTCATGCTATAAGCAAGACATAGCACCATGTAAATGACGTGATGAAAACCCCGGGGGGGTGGCGTAAAAATTCTAAATAATTTTTGAATTCTGTAAATAAAACTTTCCGAGCTATTTTTTAGACAATTTCGCGGGCGCGAACGCGCGATAAAAACTCTCTGTGATTGGCTCCCGGAAATAAGCCGGGAGGTATTAAATTTGTGTATAAATTAAACTTCCGTCGGCGTACAGATTCATTCCGTTCTGTGCTTTATACGCCGTCTGGACCACTTCTTCTGACTTTTACTCAACACCTCTGACCTCTGCTCTACCTACTGTTTTTGGATTTTGGAACTTCAACTGGACTACTTGCAACCGGATAATTCACTTTTGTGAATATTTAGAACAACCACTGTCAGCGGGTTTACGATTACCGCTGTACAGTCTTGGTCTGTTCTACGAGTCAAGTACGGGAGACCTGCGCATCATATCTTCGCGTATTCTGTACGGAACATACCTAGCGTGACCATTTATTTTTTGACTCAAAATGGGACAACGGTTTATTTACGTCAACTAGTAGGTTTACAATGGGAGTAACAACACATTTTTTATTTCATTTATCAAAATAGTATTTATAACAAGTTAAAAAATAATAAAACATAAATACTCAGTTATTTTTATATTTGTCAGAGGAACAAATTTGTTTTAATACAGCTGGTAATTATTTAAGTAAGAATAAAATTCATGGCACTTTCATTTAATATTCATCTTAATTATCAATATCACCATAAAGACCGGAACCTGTAACTGGATTTTGTCAGCCGTCCACAATTTGTTCATTAATAACAGATTATTTCTACTGGTGCATTTGTACCAGGCAGACATAAAAATATATTCAACTAAAATGCAAAAGTGTTCATGTTTGATATTGCTGGTGTCGTGTTCGATGTGTGTGCTTATTCCCCGCCGGTGAAACCGAATTGATTCTCATTTATTGTAGAGTTGGCTTTTGTGGTTGCATTTAGTCTCTTTTTGTCTGCTTATTCAAAAATTTTCGATATATTAGATAAATATTACCTAATTCTATTTTTTTAATTAGATTACACTACCAATTTAATCGATCGTAAGTGATCACCACACACAAGAATCTTAATTCTTTTTGGTGAGGTGTAACAGAAAAAATTGTCGAGCGATGCGTTTTTTACGAACGCTGCCTTAACGGTAAGAGATATATGAATGCTTTCCATAAGAAAGTTGTAGAACTTAAAAAGGCCTATAAAAAAGTCACAACAATATATATTTATATGTTAAGGTTAATTCACAAATTGATAAAATATGACTAAAAGTTATTAAAATGCTACGCGTGCGAAGCCGCGCGGGTAAGTTAGTAAAATTTATTTTATCTTAAATTTTAAAACTTTATCTTTATGGCGGTCCTGCTCTTCCAGACCAGAGCAAACTTCAAAAAATGCAAACATTGATGTTGCATAACTGCATAACTATCGATATTAGGTCATGGCTGCTAGAACACTTTCGACTCATAATCAAAGCAGGAATATAGTCCTGCGAGGTTATCAATGTTTTCCAAATAACCGTGTATAAATATACCTACTTTCAAAATTTAGATATTTTTTTATTGCAGAGGAATTTAGATATTTTTGGAAAGATTATATTATATTATTATTATTATTATTATATTATTGGAAAGACTCAGGATGCATTACAGGATGTTTCTCATCTGATTGGCGTCTACCTACAGGATGTCCTAAAAGTTAACTTCATCCCTTGAAGGGCTGATGGACCAACTTGTGACTGACCAGAATATAAAAATATGACTTTGATAGAGGCAAAGAATAGTGAAATGTATTATTATAAATTTTATACAATTTTATATTGCTTGAGATGTATTACATATACCTAATAACGGAATAAGATACGTACCGACAAGTCATAAATGACTTGGCTTGATCTCTGTATAACAAATAATAAAAAATAATTTTAAAACAATATAATATACGGGGTGCCTCTTAGCTAGTAGCAAAAACGTCGAGGGTCTTCTTCATTCAATTTTGAATAGAAAATATCCTTTACACTTTGGGTGAAATATCGTCAGTAAAAGAGATAAACACCAAGATATTAGTGTACAAAACGCTTAATAGGCCACTGCTGTACGCAGCTGAGAAGTGAGTACTAACAGGAATAAGCGAGCACTGGACATTTCTGAAAGGAAAATTTTGAGACGTAACCGGCTCTAGAAAATGGACTTTGGCGCAGATGTTACAACAATGAGCTCTACACTCTGTTTAAGGAACTAAACGCAACAAAATTTATAAAATTGGGAAGACTTCGGTGGCTGGGTCATGTGGAGAGAATGACCGAGCATCAAGCACAAAGTCCCTGCTGAACTCGAGGCCGATAGGACGAAGGAGCTTAGGAAGGCCAAAATTAAGATGGAGCGACAACGTCCTCAAAGACATGTCTGCCTTGGAGCTTCTGAACTGGAGAGAGCTGGCACTAAACCGAGATGAGTGGAGAAAGCCAAGATCCGCCAGGAGTTGTAGAGCCAAGAGTGATGATGATAGGAAATAAATAATATCAAACATTTTTTCATATTTCTAACCTAAATTGAATGTAATTTATATTGAACTAGCTGTGCCCGCAGCTTCGCTCGCGTGGAATTCAGTTTGAGACTAAAAGGCCCGAATTCAGAATCAATACTTCTGTACTTATTTCAATGTCAAAACTTATTTTGTTAAAATAAAACACAAATCACTTTGTTTTCACCACTTTATTAGATTAAACAATCTACATGTTTCGGGAACAATGTTCCCTTCTTCAGGATTATTGTGTACTAAAAATTTTTCAAAAGTTAAACCAAGCAAATGTGTTACGGTGAAGGGGCAGGTGAGGGGGTTGGGGGGGGGGGTTCGAGGTGTTAATTATTAAGGGTCATCTGGAGAATATGGAATGTTAAGTGGAAAAATATTCAAAATAGGATTATGCAAAAATTTTGTCTGTGTATTTATTACATAAGAATTAATATTAACGTTTTTCTAATTTCAAGTATTTCTAAATTATTTTGTACTGAAAATTACGCTTTTAAGGCATACCACAACCTTTAAATCATCTAAGACTCTAAATTCGGGCCTAAGAGTATCAGTGAAAAATCAATTTACAAATTTTATTTTGTTTTTTGTAAAAACACGATCGTAAAATCTAAACTACTCGTCCAAACAATATTGAGTAAAAGGCAATTTTTATCGATATGTGAGGCTAAAGACATTGCACGATGGAGTAGACAGCGAAGGAGGGACTGGTACGGTCATGTCCAGAGAATGGACAGCACAACATAATCACCCTCGCGGAACCCGCCCTCGCGGAAGACCTCCCAAAAGTTGAAAGGGTAGCTGCTAATCCACCTCAGAGGAGGCGTTATCCTCTAGAGAACAGACCACATAGGTCTATTAAAAGGAAGAAGAAGAATAAAAAGACTTACATTGCATCCTTCACTATTGCTTGCCCAGCGTAATTTGGCGTGCGGCGAATTTTGAACTAAAATTTGCCCCGCCCGCACCCGGCGGTAACCCCTCGCCCTGTCATTCAGTTCATTCTCGTCTTTGAGCGCGAGCTGTGACATCTTGATTACCAATATACACTGAATTATTATGTCCAAAACATCCTAAACAGTCCGGGATGGTGCAAGAACAATTGCCAATGAAGTATTAAAGTTTTGCGAAGCTGAAAAAGCGAATAATGGACCGATATTACCGTCTGACAGTTTGACAGATAGAACGGCCGCCATTACTGCATGGTTCCGACCAAATTTCTGTATTTAATATGACACCGGTCACCGGACATAATGTATTGTGTAATAAATTTACACCCTGACAACTTCTGTTACGCGATAGGCCCTCCCTCGCACGCCTAGTTATAGTGGTACGTCTATATCAATATTATTATTACTGTCTGACTTGTACCTACTTAATTGCAAATAGCCTTTCGTTGGTAGCCATACTATGGTGCATTGCTGCTGTACTGCTCTGCGGCATAGCGTGGTTTCCATGCAGCACTAAAAATGCCAAACGAGTACGGCGAATATGTGAGTCTTGGCTCATAAAATGGTCCTGGGTAAGCGTAGATTTGCCATTTAACGGAGACGAAAAACGTCATGCATTACGTAATCTTGAAGTCTCTGAATTAAAAAAACTCTGGGGTCGTTCCGTGCGCGTGCATGTCACACGCTGACACGTGGTGATCATACATAATGCCAAAGAATTTGCTCACAAGTAACTTGTGTCTGCTTTACAGTTAATTGCAAATAGCCTTTGGTTGGTAACCGTGCCATACTGCATTGCTGCTGTACTGCTCTGCGGCATAGCGTGGTTTCCATGTAGCACTAAAAATGCCAAACGAGTACGGCGAATATGTGAGTCTTGGCTCATAAAATGGTCCTGGGTAAGCGTAGATTTGCCATTTAACGGAGACGAAGAACGTCATGCATTACGTAATCTTGAAGTCTCTGAATTAAAAAAACTCTGGGGTCGTTCCGTGCGCGTGCATGTCACACGCTGACACGTGGTGATCATTCATAATGCCAAAGAATTTGCTCACAAGTAACTTGTGTCTGCTTTACAGTTAATTGCAAATAGCCTTTGGTTGGTAACCGTGCCATACTGCATTGCTGCTGTACTGCTCTGCGGCATAGCGTGGTTTCCATGTAGCACTAAAAATGCCAAACGAGTACGGCGGATATGTGAGTCTTGGCTCATAAAATGGTCCTGGGTAAGCGTAGATTTGCCATTTAACGGAGACGAAGAACGTCATGCATTACGTAATCTTGAAGTCTCTGAATTAAAAAACTCTGGGTTCGTTCCGTGCGCGTGCATGTCACACGCTGACACCTGGTGATCGTTCATAATGCCAAAGAATTTGCCCACGAGTGACGTAGTTAGGTACTTGCGTACTTCGCAGTAGGTGTTCGGTGTTAGCAGGTTGAGCGTTAAAAAAAATGCGATCCAAAGCATTGACTCGGAAACATTTCATGGTTTCCATTACACGTATTGGTGCGTTGAGTACACTGGAGCGAACGGAGTGCGAACAACTGTATCGAGAAATCTTTTTATCTCAAGGATGTTCCATACATGAATACTCTTTAATATCATTAATATTTATATCATTAACTTTGTGGTTAGACATTATAAGAGAGTGTTAGTTAAATTAGTATTAACCACTATAGACGTACCACTATAACTTGGCGTGCGAGAGAGGGCGTCCCTCTCCGTAACAGAAGTTGTCAGGGTGTAAATTTACTACACAATACATAATGTACAGAATGTCCGGTGACCGTATTAAATACACAAATTTGGTCGGGCAGCACTAAAGAAACCATGCAGTAATGGCGGCCGTTCTATATGTCAAACTGTTAGACGGTGATATCGGTCCATTATTCGCTTTTTCAGCTTCGCAAAACTTTAATACTTCATTGGCAATTGTTCTTGCACCATCCCGGACTGTTTAGGATGTTTTGGACATAATAATTCAGTGTGTGTTGGTAATCAAGATGTCACAGCTCCCGAGCAAATACAAAATTGAACTAAATGACAGGGCGAGGGGTTACCGCCGCGTGCGGGCGGGGCGGGTTTTAGTTCCAAATTCGCCGCACGCCAAGTTAGGTCTAGGTACCCATGTCTTCGTCAGGACCAACTACTATGTTCACAACACTACACACCACAACTGTAGTTTTGTTAACCTTTCACCAATATTTATCACATGCGTGTTAGTCTTGTCAAAAACAACCATGCACCAACATGCAATTATTTTTCCATCGCGCGGGCACTTTGGTCAAATGAAATTGCGCGCTTCCCCGGCGTCTTATTTCCTGTCACGCATTTCCGCCCTTATCCACGAAATCACTGCCACAGATTGCAGGAAAGCGAGAGGAAAGATGTTACACATCAAAAACATTCATTAAAGAAAAATATATTACGTTGTGTTATGGTTTGGTGGCAAGGCTGTGGGGGCATTCCACGGGTTTGTGCCCCCGTATACTCGCCTGCTATAATAGCCTTTTGTCAAAAATAAAACGTATGACACAGAATCCAACGTAAAAAGAATTGCATTTCAAATATCAAATAATGTGCATAAAACAACAAATATTTTTGGGAACAATAATCTCCAAATTCAAATTTTTTCTCAGCTAATGCAGGATCGCGGATATAGTTGACATGAAAGATAATGAATGGGCCCTTTTGTGGTAAACGTGATTTGGCACTTTCTATGAATGAAACAGCAAAAACATTTATTTTCTATGGGCATCTAATGGCGTGAAGTGACAAAAATGTATCATTTTTTAACTTAAAATAACTGCTTTTAAACTTGCTAGCGCCAAAATATTCCAAACTATACCCGCATTCATTCGCGGTTACCTTTTCCATACACGTCGTTGATATTGCGCGCCGTCTGCGCAACATTAGTGTCACGACGGAACTCGTATTCAAAAATAATGCGAATTTTCATTTTCTCTGTGGCCGCAGACGCGGAGAAAAAAAGAAAAAAACGCAAAGAAAAAACGTTCGGCGGGAAACAAATGAATAACTCAGTTTGAAAAAGTATTGTCATAGCTTTAATATGACAACAATTTGAATTTTGAATTCCAAGTCAAATGAAAGATATCGAACTTCAAACAAGCCAGTATTAGAAAACGGCAATTTCATAGGTATATATCTAATAAAAGGAATAAAATTAATTTTGTCTATGTATAGGTATGTTAAATATAATAATTTGGATGAATATCATATAAAGGTTCATTTGGAAAACATTAATAGCCTTGCAGGACTATTCCTACCTTGATTATGAGTCGAAAATGTTCAAGCAGCCATGACATGAATATACATAGTTATGGAGTTATGCAATATCAAAGTTTGCATTTTTTTTCAATATTTCTGATTTATTTTTTACAAAACGTCGAAGTATCATTAGAGTTACTTATATCGATTACGAAAAATTCATTTGTTTTAATACAAATTAAAAAAATTATAAAAACCCTGCTGAAATTCCAATTGAAATTCGAATGTTTTTATTATTTTATTTAACTTATATTGTACGAATGAATTTTTCGTAATCGATATAAGTTGTTGATATGATAGTTCAACGTTTTATAAAAAATAAGTCAGTTGAAAAAAAATGCAAAAACTTTGATATTGCATACCTCCATGACTATTGATACGTCATGACTGCTTGAACATTTTCGACTCATAATTATTATTATTATGCGAGGTTATTAATGTCTTCCAAATAACCCTGTAACCATTAAAAAACATATTGATTCATACTCTAGTAAAAAATAATAATATGAAAGTCTCAGTTACCAGCGGCGACATCTATATACTGTTTCATGAGAATGACAAAAATTTCCACCGTAGACGACGATAGCGTAATTGTATCAAATAATGTAAATGAGGTAGGTATATAAAATAGCAAATATACAATTTAGTTGATGTAGTTGATCTTGGATGGAATCGGTGAACATTAACTTGTTTAAAGTGATCACTTAAGCCAGCCTCTAGATGAGTCAAAGGCCCTGTAAACGCCCAATAAAAACATCCGTACATACTTTCCCATATAAATAGCTTCGTCTCTGTGGACAAAATACAGTAATTGTATTCTTAGAACATACATATACAGGGTGTAACAGAGCTAGTCCACAATACTTTACAGGTAAACTCCTGCCTTGATTATGAGTCGAAAATGTTCAAGCAACCATGACCTAATATCAATAGTTAACGAGATATGCGACATCAAGCTTTGCATTTTTTAAATATTTCAGACTTATTTTCTGCAACACGTTGGACTATCATCACATTAACTTATATTTAATATGAAAAATTCATTCCCTTTAATAAAAGTCAAATAAAATGATAATAACCTTCCAATTCCAATTGGAAAACATTCCAATTTGAATTTTTCAGGGTTTTTATTATTTTATTTAACTTTTACTGAAACTTATAAATTTTTCGTAATCGATATAAATTACTGTAATGATACTTCAACATTTTGTAAAAAAAAGTCAGAAACATTGAAAAAAAAATGCAAACTTTGATGTTGCATAACTCCATAACTAGTGATATTATTAGGTCATGGTTGCTTGAACATTTTCGAATCATAATCAAGGCAGGAATCCAACTGTAAAGAATTGTGGATTAGCTCTGTTACAGAATAACAATCTCCTGAGCTATGAAAGAAACCTCAGACTCTTCCGAGAGTTCATTAGGGTATGGGTCTCCCGCTGGGAGATGTTAGGAAGACCGGCTGCCGGGGAGAGCTGAGAGAGTAATCTCTATGACGCTCTCCTGTGGTTTTTTGTTTCCTGGACAGAGTGAATTTTCTACTGGTAGCGGGACCAAAATATATTTGTGACGTCCTTTCTCCCCTTCTGGGAGTGGCTGTGAATACTATGGTCACCTTTACTGCTTCTCTGTCGGGCTATCGAGTGGCACGTACACGTGTTATAATATATCAAGGTATCGTTTATTTATTTATTTGATTGTTGATGATATGTACATTATTATTTTCATTAAATAAACTTGAAACCCAACAGATGCAGAAAGGGATGGAAAGTCGAAGTTAAACTTTCATCAAAAATAAACTCACGGGATGATATCCCGAGAGGAACTAATAAGGAAGTAGACCCTTCCATAACAGTTCTGGGATAGGGTGGGTCTCCGCCCCTTTCTGCTTCTCTTTTATTGGCTCTGTTACACCCTGTATATTTTGTGAATAATAAATTTGTTTTATTTTAAATTTATAATTATTTAGATATTTTAACCCAGCAATGGCCATGTTTTAATTCCTATTCAAACTGAAATAATTTACTCACCATTTCATACACCTTACAAGACAATAATTTGGTTACGGTCTGTCGCCTTCAGGGTCCTGATAAAATATCACATCACCTTGATGCGAGACTCGCTGTAGCGACGTTAGTGCTGATGTAGGTAAGTATGATCTTTACTATAAGCGTAGAACCTTTAGTGCTGACTGTTCACAAGTCATGCAATACATCTGCAGGCTAAAGGAATGAGTCAATAAAGTTGATTTTTGAGTTAGAAAATAAAATAAATAGAGACTATTTTTAAATTTTTTGAAAAAGGAACATTGACACGATTAATTATTTGAAAAATTTGGCAAGAAACAATGACATTAGTCAACTTGGTTCAATGTTCTTGTGCAAAAAACAAAACTACTGGTGCAAAAATTAGATAAAGATAACAAAGCCTTTAAGAGGTATTTCGTAAACAAATGAAATTCTCAAATTTTGTTTTGCCTCTCCTGAAAACCAGCATTTTTTAATAACCAAATTAATTAATCAATTAGAAAGACATACAGAAAAATCTAATTGATTAATTAATTTGGTTATTAAATATTTCACAGAACTTTGTTCTGAAAAATTACGACTTCACAAATATGAATGTGTTCTTGAATATATATAATATCTGTTGTATAAATGTATGTCCAAATAAAATGAATTATTCAATTAATTCTGGCATCCATCTAGCGGTGGCATTGCAAAGTAATTTCAACTACCGTATCAAAAAAGTGGATTGCTCTATGGACAAAAATAAAAATTAATCAATTAATAAAAATAAGAACTACATATAAGGTCGATATATTCACGGAAACATAGAGGGTTGCTATAGCTTAGTGGTCAGAGCACCGGCCCCGGAAAGGAGGTGACCTGGGTTCGAATCCCAGTAGTAACCTAATATTTTTTCGTGAATTAGATTTTTCTGTATGTCTTTCTAATTGATTAATTAATTTGGTTATTAAATATTTCACAGAACTTTGTTCTGAAAAATTACAAATTCACAAATATGAATGTGTTCTTGAATATATATATATAGCATTTTTTACTTTTTTTTTTAAATTTTTTATTGTTAAATTTATGCATATTTTTTTTTTACGCTTCAACAGGCCAGGAGGCCCAATTACAGAAGCGAAATACATCACAACACCCAGGCTTGAGTAAATCACAAAGATTAAATTGTGACCTCACCGGGAATCGAACCCAGAACCCTCGGTGTGAGAAGTCAGTGTCATACCCACTGCGCTACGAGGGCCGTTATTTTTTATTATTACTTTTAGATCGTGCCAAGCCTTGAACGGCTTGTCGGCACGTTTCTTTTTCATATTTTTATACAAAACATAGTACATACCTACTGTAGTAGTTTTTTTTTTAAATTCTAGATCATAAATAATTAGAATTGGGTTAATTCACAATCATTTTGACATTTCAGCCAGAAGTCAAAATAATACCTAAAATAATGTGCTTATGCGACATAATTTTTAGATTAATAAACAGTAATGTAAGAAAAATGGTTGTTTACTATTTTTTTAAATCCCCTTTTTTTAAATTTTAGACTAAAAACATTCAAAAATACACGAGCATGAGCAGTTCTTGGGAGTTTTCGTGTATTTTATCGTCGGCACTCTGTATAGTTGTCTCTTTTTCTCGCTACCTTTCGGTCTTGCAATGAATACGTAAATATACGCGCTAGTGCAATGTTTATTTGGTTTGTTGATGTCTCATTCTCGTCTTGAAAGATCATGATCCAATGACGCCATACATCGACATTTGACATTTGGAAAGTGGATGTCTAGCCTTGAATGATGAACCTTGTGTGTCAGTATAAACATGGAATGAAATATAACATATTTAAAGACATTTCACATTACTTATTTAACTTTCACGAACATAAAATAGCGCCGCCCATGGGAACAGACTTAAGAAGTACAACCTAACCATCTAAAAATTAATTATAAATATTTGAATTAACAATTATAATATAGTACCATGTAATAACTCGCAAAATCTTAGTTTTCAGACAGGAAAAAATCCATTATATGTATTTATAAAAAAAACTAACACTAGAAAAATGCAATTTTGGCATGGAGCTGGTAGAATAAAAATATAAAAAGCCTTGGAGTGAAAAGAGTATTTTGTGCCAGAAATTAAAAATGATAAAAATTATTAGTTTAAAACAAAAACAAAAATTTTAAATTTGTTTTCAAATAATAACCACTTTTTTGCCCCACATTTTAACAAACGTTGTCAGGATTACCCCGGAACATATTTATTATTTATATTATTTTCTATGTAAATATACAAAGGTAATAATAATTGTTTGTCACAGATAAATAAACATACAACATGAAAAAAAATTTTGTTTGTTTTTATTGTGATCAGGTTTTTTTAAATATTTATTTATTTATTTTTATTTATTTCATTTCTTTACTTTTACATTTGTTTGAGTTAAATTATACTATGCCTGTCTCACTAGAGAGCTCTGTGTTGAGACAGGCAAGACATATTTTAAATAGGTATAAATAAACAGACAATATGAAAAAAAATTGTTTGTTTTTATTGTAATCAGTTTTTTTTAAATATTTTAAATAGGTACATCAAATATTTTTTACGCGCGGTTGCAAATTTACATTTTTGGACTTGACTACTATACGGGATCTCCGCGGAAGCCCACTTTTGTTTTTTTTGGACTGGGGTAAGATTAATCTGAGCAAACTGTTGGCAATAGATTGATCCACAATAATAAAGTACAATGAAACCCAGAACCCACAAAAAATTAATACATAGGTGTCTCATAGCCAGTAGCAAAAACTTTACAAGTGGATCCCTGCCATGGTAATGACTTTTTTTTCAATACTTCTGACTTATTTTTTGCAAAAAGCTAAACTATCATTACGGTTACTTATTTCGATTAAGAAAAATTCACCCAAACAAAATGATAAAAACTTTGTAAAAAATTCTATTTTCAATTTTTGAAAGATTTTTATCATTTTATTCGTCTTGTACTGAAGCGAATGAATTTTTCATAATCGATATAAGTTAATGTATAGATAGTGCAACTTTTTGAAAAAAATAAGTCAAAAAAATCGCAAACTTTAATGTTGCATACCTCAGACAGGAATCCACCTGTAAGAGTTTTGCTGCTGGCCATGAGACACCCTATATTTATGAACAATCGCTCAATTTTTCGAAACAGGTACCTCTATTTATAAGGGCTATAAGCGTACAAAAATCTTGATCTTTAGGACCGAGTGACTTGTGTGTGGAAAACACAAAAATAAAAGAATATCAAAACAAATATAAAATAAAAAATACTGGGTTAGGTCTATCATAAATAATTTAAATTCTTCTTCTTCTCCCGGGCGGCGTGGGCTGCTCTTCGGGTTTCAGAGAGCCCCTCAATGGCCTCTTCGTTACTCGCTTGCCGGAACCGGGATCGTCCGATGATTTCGCAGACTCTTCGGATTTTTCAGACCCTGAAAATTGACCCCCATGTAATCACACCATTCAGCAGGGCATGCAGCGAGAACATTGAAGCATGAAATGTACGTTTGAGTATATTTTGAAAAAAAAAATTAATTAAAAGATATATGTATATGTATTGTATTTTGTATATGTAACCATGTATGATTTCTTACTTGCATTAAGGTAATTATTTTTCCAATTTTTTAAACTACATTTTGTTGTCTGTCTTTATTTTATTTTTAAATACGTATTTACTAATGATTTGTATTGTTTATCTTACATGTCTTCTCTTTTGCATTGAATGAACTATTTCTAAATTTTTTAAATGGAATTTTATTTTACCATATTGAAATTACATATATTGCACTATTATACTATATTTATTGCACATTAATATTTTTCATGTAAAAACCTGCAATGAATTAACTAACCCTTTTTCTTGAAACTGTATTATGTCTTATTGTATTTTATTTTAACAAATTTAAGTAACAATGTTCAACCACACCATTTTGTTGTATCTATTGTATATTCATATCATTACTTGTAAAAGCCCCTTGGGCGTAAATAAATAAATATCTTGTAATTTTCCTATACAATTATTATCATACTATTCAGATTTTACTTATATAAATATTTTATTCATCGTCTTCGTCCCCTTGTCCTAGTTGGAGCGGGGGCCCAAAGACTCGACAAGGCGATAAGGTTCCCCTGTCTTGCGCTGCTTTCACATGAGTCGACCAGTCCACATCCATTCTGTTTTCATATACATTTTTTTGCTGTTTCTCCCAACTTATTCTGTGGGGACCCACCAGATGTCTTTCTTCCGGAGATATATATATATATATATAAATTATATATATATATAATAATATATATATATATATATATATATATATATATACATAAATATATATCTATATATATATATATATAGAAATAGGGGTTCCATGTCGAGTGTGTGCCTTATGTCGGCATTTCTCACTCTCTCCATCAGTATGACCCCCCTTAGAAAACTCATCTCGGCAGCTTACTCTCACTCCCTCTGTTAGGATCCGAATTTGATGACCGAATATTAGGGTGGGCCTGTACACAGATTTGTCAATAGTCAATTTTGTCAAGCTCCGATTTTATTATCACTGCACTATATAGAGAACATAGAATGCCGGCCGATTATTATTTCGATTACAACAATTCATTTTAGATTTTTTGTATTTCTTGGGCATTAACAATGCAAAAATTTCGAGACATTGTGTTTAAAGACTTCTTCAAAATAGCAAAATGATTTTGTGGTGACATTATTACATAATATATATAATCAACAAAATGTACTTTGTTTTCACCACCTATAAATAATTAATCGACATTTACTTATTTTTAAACAAATTCACAGCCATTTTTGACACATCTGTGGCATTTTAAATTAACCTCAAATACCAATACAAGTGCAGTAATTTGACACAGGGACTCAGACTCTCTGAAAGAGAACCTTGAAATGGCCAACAGGAACACCCGGGAATTAGATCCAGGAGACAGCCTGAACAGGAAGGTAACAATGTACAAAATGTGAGGCAACGATACCTGCAATGCTTGCTCTGTTGGCTTTGGTGCCCTTGAATTCTTTGATGGGCGTCTTGTTACTGCTGCTGCTGGAGGTGGCTCCTCCCTTCACGGACCCGCCCTCCTTGCTGCTGGCGTTGGAGTCCTTCGAGTCCCTTCTCGGATCCGTCTTGCCTATTAAAGAAAATCGCATTTTGCATAAATACAGTAAAACCCAGATAATTCGAGATTTGCCATGATTCTAAAATTTTCAATCATCCAAGTCCCAAAATTCATAGTAGATTAACACCGATAATTTGAAAATCTCACCAATTAATAATTCGAAATAATTTTCAGCCCCTTTCGCCATAAATCAATAGATTTTTGTTCATTTTGAAATTAGACAAAATTGAAATTCATTTATAAAAATCTAATTGTATGGATAAATTGAGTTCTGAAAACGCATAAGCCTAAAAAATAAAGTAATTTGAATGGAACTTTTTCAGGACTGTGAAGAAGGAACCAAAGCCGTTTTGTGAACAATAGTTCTGATATCGGCCATGCACTTTTACCACCCAATTTGGCATTTTTTTATGCTAAAGTGGTCATCCTCCCACGCCAACCCCTATCTCCTAGGTGCAAGGATGAGGGGAAAACCATAGTTTATTAAAGAGGACTTTTTCGGGCCTGAATAATTTTTACTTATTTGGAGGGAAAACGTATAAAAATGAACTTATTAAGTCAAGTTTCACAGTAAAACTGGCTCAGTAAGCAATCACCCACATTAAGTAAGCTGATACATTTTAAAAAATTAAACAAATGAAATGTAAAAGTATATAACTCTGTGCTCACTGTGTATGCTTAAATAATAATAATAAATAAATAAATATAAATATTATCACTAGATCCCTGGGGCTATATAACAAAATATTACCTGCGTCTTTCTCCAAGGATTTGCTTGAGGATGTGGTGTCCACTATGGGTGTTTGCGGACGTATTACATTGCTGGACGGCTCACTTTCTTTCCTCTCCTTGGGAGGCTTATCTATCTGCTCTTTCTTTAAAACTGAAAATAAAAGAAATACAATTCTAAATATTTGAAATAATATAAGAAATATTATAGTAAAAAATGACATCTACACATCAAATTACACACTAAATTACACACAAGATAAGCAAGCAATAGAAATCATTATGATTCTGGACCATTTTTCAGGATATTTGTTACTTAAAATCTTAATGAACACACTGTTTATAATTATTTATTTCAAAATCATACTTGAATGGCTTGATAATACGAAAATTCAATCGTTTATCGTATTTCATAATCATATTTGAATATCTTAAAAACGCAAGCTTTCAGGAGAGAGAATTATTTTCTCAAGATTGCGGTTTGATTCCTAGCTTAGCTCAAGAAGATTGATTTTTGGCTAACTAAAGGTAACAAGCAAAAACAAATTTTAATAGATGAACATGAACTTCGTCACACTTGTGGTCCGCATAATCGACCTATTGGGCTTGCTATTCGGAAAATCATTGCAAAATTTGAAAAGGCTTTTACCCCCTGGCTTAAACCACATCTGACTTTTTTGGAAGTTGACTGAAAATGGTGAATGTTACATTGTGTAAAGTGATCACTTAAGCCAGCCGTAAGCCTTATGAACACCCAAAAATAAAAAAACTTCCATGCCTACTTTCCCATGAAAAAATATAATTTCGCCTCTAGGAGACATCTATAATAAAACTTGATTAATGTTTATGTATATTTGTGACAATATTGAGAGGGTGTCTAATTTATTATTGACTACTTATTTTGTAGAAGTTATTTATATTCAATCTGTAATTTTTTACTTTTTTCTAATGAGATTTGGTGAAAATTTTCAAGTTTTCGAAAAAAAAATTCTTTATGTTCCAGATGAGATTATGTATTCTGAAAATCTGCATTCCAAAAACTCATCACAGGCCAAACAAAATGGCCGACAGGTGTGGTTTAAAGAAAACTTTATAATATTTACATAATACCATTATGATGGTAAAGCGTGCTTACCTTTAGGAGTGGTGCTATCTTTGGAAACAGCCCCTCTGGATGTGGATCGCGGAGTAGAGCTTTGTGTTCTAACTGGACTCGAAGGTCTTTCTGCAAATTACAAAAATTACTGTGTAAACTTGACAATATGATATTGAGGGCTTTCGCCTAGGCCAGGGCCTAAGTCAGGGCCCTAAGGAGTAACTAAGCAAAATTTGATATGAATTGGTCAAATAAGTACAGGACTGATAGAGAACAGACAGACATTCAGTTTTATTGCCTGCTCAACATAACTTGGCGTGCGGCAGGATTGGAACTAAAACCCACCCCGCCCGCAACCGGTGGCAACCCCTCGCCCTGTAATTAAGTACAATTTTGTATTTGCTCGGGAGCTGTGACATCTTGATTACCAATATACACTGAATTATTATGTCCAAAACAACCAAAATAGTCTGGGGTGGTGCAAGAACAATTGCCAATGAAGTATTAAAGTTTTGCAAAGCTGAAAAAGCAAATAATGGACCGATATTACCGTCTGTCAGTTTGACAGATAGAGCGGCCGCCGCGGAGCGCGCTGTTATCTGACCAAATTTATATTGAAGGCTCTGACACTGGTCACCAGACATTCAGTACATTATGTATTGTATAATAAATTTACAACCTGGCAACTTCTGTTTCGCGACAGGGGCGACCTCCCTCGCACGCCAAGATATCGTGGTGGCACTCTATGCACATATTTTATTATGAAATCGCAATTTTAGAAAATTGTTATATAATAAAACAAAATAGATAAGATGCATCAACTATACATAAAAAAATTAACCTATGATTAGGAAAAATAGCTGTTACCTATTTTAAGAATAAATAAAAAATTACTATTCCTATTAAATTAGAAGAAAGCAACCCACTGAACGGACACAGGTCGAGTGAGAAAAGAAAAAGAAAATTACCTTCCACTTCGTCTTGTGCGACTCCCGGTACAGGCAGCTTAATCTTAGCCTTGATGAGCGGCCCGAACTCCGCGTCCGGCAGTGTAAAGTCTCTGGTGTCATTCGGGAAGGGAATCCCCTCGATCTCGTCACACATCTTCATGTCGTACAGCGTGTCTAAGTGCTTCCATATAACAGCTGTGGATATCTCTCTGCCCATCATGCCGGAGAACTTATCCACTATTTCCAGCATGTGGAAGTGCTTGTTGATGCCTGAAAGGTGTGAAATTTAATGAGTGCTCCAGCCACGCAAGCAACCATTACTAATCTATATTATGATTGCGCTTAAAACCCATTGAGTGGTCTGTTGTTTTTCCATTGCCAGCTTCAAAAGTTAACCAAAGAGTATGTTTTTTAAACGAGGTTTACGGTTTGTTTTAAAATGCATTTAGATATTATTTAATGTGTAGAAATATTATAAATACATTATTTAACATTCAAGTCACTAAGAATGTTCTTAGGTTTTCACGGCCACTCAGATTCTTCAAGTTTGTGTTTACTGGGGTATTATGCCGTGTTGTTACAACCTTTCGGGCCGACGTTTCGGATCACATTGCAGGGTCTATCATCAGGGCTGATGTGTTGACATCATCACATCAGCCCTGATGATGGACCCTGCAATGGGATCCGAAACGTCGGCTCGAAAGGTCGTAACAACACGGCATAATACCCCAGTAAACACAAACTTGAAGACTCAGTCACTCTAAAACGAAATATATCAAGATTTTTGATTACTTACATCATTTTTTTCTCCGCAGGCAAGTATATTTTTTAACAATATTTTTTTTTTATTTGTTCGAATTGAAGCTTACAATGCATGAAGATGTTTTACTAGATGCTTTTAGAATAATATCTGCTCCATACATCTATTAGTCGCCAACAGTAATAACTATAAAATAACTAACTTAAAGGTGATGTTTGTGTGTGTGTGTGTGTGTGTATGTGTGTGCGTTTATGTGCATTGTACGTTGGGTTAAAGCCTGTGAAATCATTATTTTAAGTTTTTCATTCATTATTTTAAGTATTTCATTCATTATTTTAAGTTTTTTATATGAAAAAATGTTTTAGAACACAGTTACCAGATTTGGTCCCCAGAGGGATGATTAATTAATTAAGGATAAATTATAGAAGTCTCACAGAGATGAAGCTATTTATACATGAAAAGGGGATGGAAGTCTCTAATACGATGGCTCAGGACTAACAACCTGTATGAGCTGACTTAAGTGATCACTCTACACAATTCAATGTTCACCAATTCGTAAGAACATCCACACATTATTCAATTTTTGAAAGTTCTATATATAACAGGGTTCGAAAAAAACGATTTTTATAGTAAAAATCAAAAAGTCAGATTTTTTTATATATATCCAAACATTTTTCTTTTTTTTTGCACACGTCGATTGATACAAACTCAAAATAATTAGGAAATTAATTTTATTATTTTGTATATTAAATATTATTTATTAAATAGATGAATTGAATATTAAAAATAGCTAATATATGCAATTATTATATAAAAGTTATAAAAGTTGCTCTTTCTAATGTAGTGTTATGGGTTAACTTTTATTTCGTATTCAATCAGAATCTAATCCAAAAGATTTAAAAAAAAAGTATCTTAAAATTTAAGTCCTTAACTTAATAATCAGTCTATTTAAGAGATCACATGAAGAATTCTCGGGAAAAACAATGAATGTCAAGAAATGTTTATTTAGAAAAAACAGTTTTTTATAGTTTTGTAGGCTATATTTCTTTAACTTTATGCTCTTTTTATAGGTATAAATATTGAATCAACTTATTACTTTTAAAACATGTTCTTTGACTTTATTTAAAAATATGCAAATTGACAACAACGTTTTTTTGACATTCGGCGGGCGGACATTTCTGTTTCTTGCAATGGATAAACAGATATAAATTGAACTATTACAGCTGACCGCAATGATTTTACCATATATATGTAATACTCCAGTATTACATATATGGATTTTACCCAATTCTGATTTATTATATAAAATAATACTCTTAAAAGTCAACAGATGGCATTAAGGTAAAAGGTCAATTTCACAATAAAAGTGACATTCATTGTTTTTCCCGAGGAGTCTTCACAAGTGTTAGATTGTCGTTATATAGCGTATGTCAAAAAAACAACCGTATCACTTTTTAAAATACAACTAACACCATCTATAAACAACCATAGCTGTCGGCTGTCACCGATGGCTTGCTGTTAAGCCCTAGATGTGCTGGCCTCTGCGCCACCATTACGTTTTGCTACGGTGTCGGCAGTCATTAGTGGTAGTGGCCCGTGCATGCCCATTAGTGTCTGCGGTTAGCTATCGCTCACTGCCTGCTGTTTTTCATATGATTTGGTTATTTTTTTAAACTGGTAATGGCAAAACCACACACTGCATACTGCGTTTTAGCTCAATCATAATATTGATGATGCGTCACCGTGTATGCGTTTGAGTTTGACACATTGCATACATACATTCTAACCTAGAAAATAAAAACCAAATATACTTAATTGAGAATAAATTATTGAAGTCTCACAGAGACGAGCTTCATAACCGGTTGCGAAATCTATGTATACTAACTTATTAATGAGAAAAATAACAGCAGATATCTCTAGCAGAGCCCAGTGCAATATATGAAGTGTTCTCGATTTGAACATACATACATATTATATAACGTTGATTTACGAAGGAACCCGAACAAGTTCTTTGAATATACTACAATGTCAATACGTACATTTGATTACATATTAAGTAGGATCTCAACACATTTGGCCAAGGTGAAGAAAAACTTCTTATAACAATAAGGTGAGTGAAACATTTCATATTAAAAAAAAATTGTTTTATTCAAATAATCAGATACATATATTAAGAGGCTGTTATACTTTCAATATTGGCATTAGTTTAATCACTTCCCGCTAAAAATGGCGCTAGTTTCGCTCAAACATGTATTATTTAAGCACAAAAAACGATATCGAGAAATACACAATACTATAAAACGAAATAGAAATGTGCAAACTTTAACGCCTGACCTTTTAACTGCGTAGTGCTACATACGTAACCCTTTCTACATGAACGTAAGTTTTGCAAGTTTGGCGAAATTTTTCTGTACAATAATTATTCGATCCTTATATTAGAGATGTGACAAAGCCGACCGTAATGCAACGGATATTGTTTCTTTCTGAAATTTCACTGAAAATTTGCTTTTTTATGCTATTTTTCTGATTTTTAAGAAAAATATTTTTTTAAGATCTCCGTTACATGTAACATTATGTTATTATTTTTTCTTTAGCATTGAAAAATTGTATGACGTGTGTGAATTTTCACCATATTTTTTATTGTTTTATAACATTTTGTTTAATATCAATGTTAAATAATTCAAATAAAAACCATTTAAAAAAATTATGCGTGTACTTATGTATGCGCGTTATAAGTTATACTTAAAAAGTAGAATAAAGACAAAATAATAATAATATTTTCGTTGTCTGTCCGTAACTTACTGGAAAGACGACTTTAGATATTTAGAATGTGAAAAGCAATCAGCGCTCAACTCATGTTGCGCGGTCACGCAAGAGTTGTTATTAATTACTATACAGTCGTATACCCATGAAAATATGGTTAAGTATAAAGAGAATATAGAAATAAAAATATTCTGAATTATCTTTTCAAAACGTAAGACTTTCATGAAAGTAACTTATATCGAATATCTAAAATTAATTCGCAATAATAAAAGTCAAATAAAATGATAATCATCCGTATTCTGAACTAAGCAACATTGCTATTTCTGTATCTTGACAGTTATTGTATTACATTGTGATGCCGTTTTTTTGACGTTTTATGTTTGACAGGTTTGAAATTAATGAATTCAATCAATTAGAAAGATCATTATTCTTAATTGTGAATACATTAACATTTGTTTACGTTTTAGGGCTTTCTGATTGATTGAATTCATTAATTATTTCAAACATGCCAAACTTAAAACATCGAAATTAGTGTCAATATATTGTTATACATATCTGTCAAGATTGGGATGAAGATCTGACATCCCAATACTGCTATTTTCAGAATAGCACAGATTAACTTTATAAAAAGTATTATATATTTATCAAATTTCTGAAGGGTGATAAAAAGTATTATATATTTATCAAATTTCTGAAGGGTGATAGTGCAAAATGATTAAACATTTTTTTTGCTTGTATTGAAGCGAATTTATTTTTAATATTCTACATAAGTTACTTAAATAACAATCAAAAACGGAACATATAAACGTAAAACCTTATGATTAATAAACATAATAACAAAAGATATAAATCATAAAATCTGATTATGAAAACTGGAGAAAAACGATTATTAGTAAATATCAACAACTGACCATAATAAACAATTATAAAAAACATTCATGCATGTATGCGGTAGAAGTAATATTTAAAAACTAAAATAAAGACAAATTATATATTAATGATGCTCAAAGTTCTGAGTTGTATAAATCTACACTGATCATTGTCTATTACTTTATTGAATTTTATGAAAAGAATGAAAACTCATACTTACAGAAATGTAACCTCAAATATCTAAATATAATAATTTGGTTGTCTATCCGTAACTTGCTGGAATGACAACTTTATATAATTAGAGTGTGACACGCAATCAGTGCATGGCTCACGATTATTTAAAAAGTATAATAAAAAAAAATTAACGGAACATATAAACGAAAACAAAACGATTCAGTAAAACAGGGTATTTAACATAATACAACATATAAAGATGTTATAAAAGGAAAAAAAAGGATTCATAAGATCCGATTATATGAACTGGGGAAAAACGATTCATAAAATATATCGACAATTGACCACAATAAATAAAAATATATAACGACGGACGAAAAAATGGAGCATACAAACGGTTCCTTAATAGCCGGAGGATAAATTAATAATCGGGTTTTGCAAAATGATTTAATAAGTTTATATGTTAAATTTAGTCGCCCGACCAGAGTTGCCAACAGCGCTTGGCCTAATATCGCCGTTTCCTATACATAAAGTAGCCTAAAGTAGCCCAAACGCCAAAATATCAATATGAATAAAATAAAATGTAATTTTTATCAATTTATTTATAACATATTTATAATGTATTGATAAATATGCCTAAGCCTAATATAAAAAACCGTAATGTTCGTTAAAAGAAAGTAAAGTAAGTAGATAGGTAGCATTTTAAAAACACCGGAGACGTATATTTTTCTACCAGCGTGTAAACTTACCATCTGATTGCTTGGTTGAAAGTTGTTGCAACACACCTCTTACATTCATATGGGTACGAATTCTAAGAATAGCGATCAGCATGGGTAGTTGCAGGCGATTCCTTAATTTTGTTTTAATTGTCCCCATTACGCTTAAAATTCTTTCAATGACAGCATTGCACAAAGGTAATTGTATTTTTTTTCTTATTTGCGATTCGGCTGATTTAAATAACTTGTCTCTGAAGTAGCCTAGTAGGCGACCAGTCGCCTTTTAGATTTTTTCGTCGCCGATTCTCGTTCTGAGTAGCCTAAATGGCGAAAAATCACCTACATTGGCAACTCTGCACCCGACAGCAAATACGAAAATCGTGTTCTAGGACCTCTTAATTTTCTTTTTTCAAAACAAACAAACTCAAAACAATATTATATCGTTTTACTGAAAATTTTTCAATTAAAATAAAAACACAAAAAAATGCCGATTCAAAAGATTTCACATCACTATTTCGTGAAAAAATGACAATTACCGTCGAGTAAAGAAATAGACGGAGTATCTTATTTCATTAAAAATATTGTTTGCGGGTAAAAGAAAGGACAAAAATTCAGTGTATATACAGAACAAAGTCTATATATCATATTGTTTCACAAAAACAGATAAGAATAATGGAAAAAAACATTAGAATCAGCCCGCAAAAACAAACAAAATTTGACAGTTGTAAAAAATAAAAATGGCGACATTCAAATTCAAGTATTTTAAATACATTTAAAAGTTATTTTCTGCATTTATCGTTGTCCCCGCGATATGGGATTTCTAGAATGCATTCATTATACGGATATCTTCCTTTTATTAACACTCAGGCAAAGTTTACGCAGCATTTTAAGATATATTCGTATAAACTAGCGGGAGCGTAACCTGACGGCTGGCGTAGTTGGTGTCCAACCAACGACTGATTTGAAAGAAAAATGATCTTTTAACAGACTATACGATTTAATTAATTCAAATTTTCGTGTATGAGGTAGAAAATTTTGAATATTTTTATATTAATGACAGTGAAATTTTCTTAGTACGCATGTAAAATTTAATTAAAATGTTTTAATGGTTTTTTGGATGCTGCAATATAGGAGACGGAACGTGAATTTTTATCTTTTTGTAAACGTTGTATTTAACAACCTACCCAAAAATAATTATATATTTTACCCCAAACTTTCTGTTTGAACTTCTTTTATTCAATTTATTAAAAAAATATATGGTCTTTACGTGGAAATATTTCGAGAAAAAGTGTACCAAAGATACTCTATTGCTAGAAAGATTAAATAGGGCTTCGGGATTATATTTTTTTTGTGATAATAACAAAGTATTTTTTTTTACTTTTTTTAAACAAATACTTTAAGAGTAAATGGACCTTTCATAATAAAATTGATTGAATGCATGGTTATCTGCAATTTTGGCAATAAGATTCGAAAACTTTACACTAAATTGACTCTCCAGACAGCAAAAACGTGAATCATGTACTATGGCGCCTTAATTATGAAGTAATTATTGTTTTGTATCATTTACAATATTTAATTACTGTTCTGTAAATCCATGTTGCTATGTGTACCATAGCCATATGACTCGAATCTTCTCCCATACTCCATTTTTTCTGTCTCCTCCATTAATGTTTGTATTATTTTGTTTTTCACACGCAATTTTTGTAACGGCGGAAAAGCATTCATTTGTGGAATCATACTTTAAAAAAAATGGTAATATCATCAAAATGGTAAAATCAGATACATATATTAATTATGAAGTAATAACTGTTTTGTATTATTTAAAAAATTTAATAACTGTTCTGTAAATCCGTGTTGCTATGTGTACCATAGCCATATGACTCGAATCTTCTCCCATACTCCATTTTTTCTGTCTCCTCCATTAACGTTTGTATGTATTATTTTGTTGTCACGCAATTTTTGTAATGGCAGAAAAGCATTCATTTGTGGAATGATACTTTTAAAAAATGGTAATCTTCACATTTCTCTTCATCATTTGACATTGGAGATGTTTGTGAAAGTTTCATTTCAAGTAATCGAATTTTTTTATCCTCAAGTTCAAGAAATTGCCTATAATCAGAAGCGCACTTGCGCTTTCTGCTTCCTGAGCTCGATTGAGATGCATATCAGCACCATCATTGACTTCAGAAGTGTCATCTGCATTTTTATCGTTAGTCTTGTGTACTCTCGTCTAAATTTCCTGAAGATTCTTCAGCAGTTAGATCATCTCTTATAAATGATATTTGTTGAAAATAGGGCCAAGTGGACTGCAGGTTATCCCCAGGATCACCCGACCGCGGCGGTGGATATCTTTTTAATTCTTTACGAAAATGGTCTCTTGGGTATTTCCATTTTTTTCGCACCAATTTATCTGAAAATAAAATTAACTTTGTTACAGATTTTTGTCAACTGGAATGTCATTCACAGCATTGTCACACAGCATCAGAATGGGAATAAGTTCAATTTCAACATTAGTCCGCAAGACGTGTACGACAATATGGAATGAGTTTGTAAGCATTCACATGCCTCCCCCACGGAACCCAACGAAACTACAATTAAAAAACGTAGCAGCTGATTATTACAGACTTTGGAATTTTCCTAACTGTATCGGAAGTCTTGAAGAAACAAACAAATAGTGGATCGCTAGACTACAATTATAAGAAGCATTATTCAGTAGTACTTCAAGGAGTGGCCGATGCGAAAAAGAACTTTATTGCAATCGAAGTAGGTGGACGAGGAAAACAAAGTGATGGTGGCACATTTCATGCTTCTACTTTGCGACGTTTAATAGAAGAAAATAAATTCAATATCCCTAAACCAGAAAATTTACCACATTCTTACATAATTGTTCCTTATGTGCTCGTGGCTGACGAGGCATATTCATTGAAAAATTATTTGCTGCGAACCTTTCCTCGAAAGACATTAAACGCGCAAAGGAGAATATTTAACACAAGAATATTACAAAATATATTATATTGAAACCAGTCGAGAGAACGCTTGTTTAATTATTAAAATAACATTTATTATTAAAGTAACACAAACGCATGGATGATGGGCTTGGATAGAGGAGACTACTCGTACAGTGAAATTGAGTCAATGTTAAAAATTTATAACCTCCAAAACCGTAGAGAAAATATTTAATAATTTAATATCTTCTGAACTGAACGGTTCTTCATAGACAAATGTTTTAAAATTCAGTACACAAAAGAAAATGTTTGAATTTAAGTAATATTTTTATTTATTATGTTTTTATTCTTTAACTTTAATGTGTAATTATATAAAATGTGAAAGATTAGAAATAAAGCTTTAGTAAATTGTAGTTAATCTTTCACGTTGATAAAACTTTTTATTTTACTTAAATAGGATGACTAATTTTAGAGATATAATTATTTTTATAAAAGCTACGCGTAGGTCGCAAGTCACGCGAATATTTCACAAAAAATGCTTCACGGTCGTTTAAAGGTTAAAGTACTTTTTATAGTTTTTTACGAGCTTTT
Organism: Agrypnia vestita; assembly: GCA_016648135.1. Classification (NCBI taxonomy): domain Eukaryota; kingdom Metazoa; phylum Arthropoda; class Insecta; order Trichoptera; family Phryganeidae; genus Agrypnia; species Agrypnia vestita. Next base: position 123,408 of record JADDOH010003594.1, on the reverse strand, counting down.
TATAGTTTTTTGAGTACCTAAAATAATTTATAGGTAAAATTTCTTAATATATTATTTTTAAAAAAACATAATTTATAGGTAAAAAATTACATTAAAATGCACTTACCGTTACTTCCAGGGAAAAGGTTTTTTATTTCGTCCTATAATTTGCTCTATTGAAGTATTGTGGGTGTTTGCTTTTCCAAATAGCAGTGCGATGTTGCACTGCGGATATAAATTTTTCCGTATCGATTTCCATGTTGTCGCGTGTGGACGTTTAGAACCAGACGCTAAAAGCCACTAACAGAGGCTCGAGCACTGTGAAAGATACAGGCGAATTGAGCCAACAGAAACGCCCGCGTGATAGGGGGGCTACACGCGCCGCGTCCGCCCCGATGCAGACGCGCACGTCGCGCACGCACGCGAGCACTACACGCACCCGCGCCAGCGTCCGCACCCGCCCTTACTCTGAAAGAGCCCTTACATATCATCTATCTGGATAAAAAGATGAAATACATAGACGGATAGTGACGAGATAACCTAACCTGCCGGTTTTGTGTCCGCCATAGCCATAAACAATTGACACTCGTTATCGACGGTCCACTCGAACTCCTCGCTCGCCCCTTCACCTTCTTGTTTCTCGAAGGGAGCCATAATATACAAAATCTGTTGAATATAACTTTCACACACGGTAAAACATTCGTAACAAAACAATGCTGTGTCGTAATGTTTGTTTACAAATAAGCCGGCTGATAAAAACAATAGTAGCAAGAAAACATGATAATTAGCTCCAGCACTTGCACTATGGTTTTATTAGTTTAATTTGACAGCAAGACAAACAACACAAAGTATCCTAGAACACAAACACGGCGGGTAAAGGCGTAAAAACTTCCACCTTTCTGCAATAGAAGAGTTTTCTGCCGAACTGTCAAAATTATCCATTCGTCTATCTATATTATATTATCTAATCCATGGATTCATCATGGATTCATCTATGGATATATATATGTCGTTGAGTGTGGCTAGTCAGCTAGTGATTTAAAAATGGTACCTACCTCGTGTTAAGCATTTTTGTTAGTTAACTTTGACAGTTGACATCCTAACCTATTATTATAATTATTACTGTCTGCTAATTGTGATAACCTAACCTAACATTACCTAACCAAAAAAAAAATTTAGACATACCTGTTACTTTATTCATTATTATATTTTTTATTATTTATATACCATACGTCATGAAATGTTTTTTGCATTGTGATTCTAGATTTAATCCGACGCCGTAAGATGGGCCTAGTAGTAGTTAGGGGAGCTTAGAGTATATACAACTAAAACGGAATGTATATACTCTTAAGGCGGGGAGGTTACCCATCTACCACGCGTATACAGGAGGTTGAAGGCGTGTGCCCAAGCCCCGGCTTTTGTCCAGTTCCGACCGCGGCCAACGGGGCAGCCTTCGCTTCCCGGGCTCCTGTCCTTGGCGGCAGGCGCTCCAGCCCCCGCCATTTTTTTCGAGATCGTGGGCCGGTGCCATGAGGAAGTTTTGAGGAGAGAATGGCCTGCAGCGCCTCGGACTACCCAGGCGATGGCTGCTTCATCCAACACCACCTATACACATATTGCTTCACCACGGCGGGCTCCCAAGGAAGGCCTGACGTCTTCCTGCAGCTCGGCGGCGACGGAAGGACCGACGTCACGTGCTTCCGCGACCTGGACCACATGCGCTCCCCGCGGATTACCGCAACCAGCATGGCTAGGTATGCAAAGTCATTCGCGGTCTCTACGACCACGGCCACGAGAGTCGCCAATAGTGACGAGCACGTGACGACGACATGTGTTTTTTTTTTTGTGATATTTTTTGGATTGTAATCTGAAAAGACACGATATATTTATGTGGGGAGGGTTTGGAACTGCGTGTGTTTAGGCTAGGATTAGTTATTAAGTTAGTTATATTGTTTTAAACAGTAAGGATTAATTGAACACTTTTGAATGTGAATAAACGAGTAAAAATGTTTTTGGAACTCCCGCTACTTTCCTTGAAATTTAATTAATAAAGTCGCTTCGCACATTTCGTCGCATAATCTGCGCTTCATGCAGATTATTTGAGAGAAACTTTCATATCAAAGTCCTATCCATCGAATAATTAATAAGATTGATGCGTCCGCGACCTGTATGTGACGTTCCGCATCGCGTCCTTTTTAAATTAGAATATAAGTTTTATTTTAAAATAGGTTTAGGTAATTTTAAATTTCGCGCGGCACCACGGGTTGCCACCCCGCACCGACAGGGGTTGGTTGGGTGCCATTGCGGGTGCGGTGAGACTACCCCCCTCCCCCGCAGACACAGAGGGTTGGAGCCGCGTGCCCCAACAGCCGTCTTGTCTCGTTCCGACCGCCATCGCCGCAACAGCTCGCGCTTCCCGGGCTCCTCGCCCCGGCCGCGCCGGCGGCGGACGCCCAAGCCGCCGCCATATGTTGTTCGAGAACACGTGTCAACGCCATCCGTCGCTTGAGGAAAAGGCGCCCTACAGGCTCTGGATGGTTCCAGGCGATGGCCACTACAGCCTTCCGAGGAAGGCCTGATGCTTTCCTGCAGCTCGGCCCCGGCGGGTAACGGCGGGCCGACGCCACGTGGATCCCGCGACTGGACGCGCTGAACCTGGAACACGTGCGCTTCCCGCAAGTTTCCGAGACTCCGGTCAAATCCCGTGACCGGACGCGCCAAATCTGGACCACGTGCGCTCCCCACGCGGCTTGCCACCCGCGGCATCAAATATGACCACGGGAGCTTCCAATAGTGAAATGTGTGTTTTTTCATGAATTTTTTGAACTGAATGTGACAGGGACACGATTAACTTATGTGATGGTCGGACTGCTCGCGTGTAGGTTAGGGGTAATTATTAAGTTAGTGCTAAGTCTTTTAGTTGATAAGGGTTGAGTAGAATTGTGCTTTATTTTATTAAACGTGTAAATATTTAAATATACGTGTTGTGTTTTGAAATTCCCACTCCACCTTTCTTGGCAAGGCATCTCCTTGATAGGCAAAGACGCGTAGCATCCTAATTAATCTATCAGATTAAATTAACCGCCCTATCAAGATGATTCAACTATGCCCCGCTCGTGTCTATGGTTAGCAGTCATTGATATTTCTCTTTTCTATATGTTTTCTATGCAGTCTTCTGACAATCGCCATTGCCGTCAATTGCCATGCTAACTGTCTTTATTCTGTGATGCTAACCACTTTTCTATGTTGCTAACCGCGTCGGGCGCTAATTATCATGAACAGTGCTGGTCAGGATGTTCCTGTTGTCAAGCTCGAGCCGGGGTCTGCAGCCGAGAGTGGCGATGAAGGAGCGGGCGGTGGAGCGTCATACGTGGGTGTAGACGGTTGGCTCCCCGACATCAAACAGGAGAGCTTGGAGTCCGACGAACACGCCGGTGAGTGCTTCGATGTTGATTAATTCTTAGTAACGTGAAATGCGCGCACCTAGGCCCGAATACAGAGCCGTTTTTAAGCTCTGATTTTGATTTGAGTTTTGAGGTTAACGGGGTTATTGGTAAATAATGACGAAAGTGGGCATTAACGTATTATAATATAGACAGGTTATTCCCATACTAGCTGGCTTTCATATGCAGCAAATATTGCATTGAAAGAGACAACAAATCACATAATCAAGTAATCACGTAAAAATCAGGCAATTGAAGTCACGGTGACTAAAATAACATACTCATTCTTACAATAATGTGCTGTACTCTGTTCCTTTTTCCCCGGGATTTTTTTTACGGCCTATCGTCGCGCCTGATCACAAAGAAGGTGGTAATTGAAATTCCTATAAATAATAAGAAATATATGTATTTCATTAATATTTGTGTTATTTTTGACAACCTTAGTTTTTTTTTACTATTTGCTCTGATGACGTTCCTGTTCACCCCAGTTCAAGCATAAATTTGACACCATATATTTTGCTAAAAAACAAATTATTATCATGCTTTTAGATTTTTTCTGCTTTTTCTTATTGTCTAACCAACCGGACATGCTTATAATGCTCCTAGCAAAGTCAAATTGTTTTACATTATCAAGAAATTGAAGTGAAAAGTTCACTTCATGCCTATTCACCCATGTTTACGGTACAATCGATTTGAAATTCCGGAGACCGCACGTTGGTAGGGTGATTTCGCCAGTGTTCCGGCCACCTTCAGTAGTCGGCCACCAATTACTTCAACTTGAATAAACTTGACACTCGCAATATAATTCAATAATATTTTTGAATGCTAAGAAGTCTGCCACTATTCTGCGAAAGAAACACAAAACTGCACCATCTTGCGTTTATTTTAGGTATCATTTATGTAGACACAAAAAAAATGCCGGTGGTTATGAGCTATCAATTTTGATTCTGGTTTTTCGGAAACATCGTTCAGAAAATTTTCTAACTTTAAGTAGAAGTTGAATTAATTTGTTTGCACTGTATAAGTAGCATTTATCGGCAAAAACATGAACTAAATTTATGAGTTAAAATGATGAAATAGACATTTACAATATTTTTATGTTGAAACTCGTGCGGCCGGTTACTAGGATTTTTTCTACAAAATCCAATGGCCGGCCAGGGCGGCTGACTACTGGCGGCGAATATTGGTTTAATTTTTTTCTCTTACGCTATTAATGACACAAAATTTACTAAGATTTTATGTGTTATGTTAATAAAAATAGCACTACTGTCTAATAGCCAGTGGTCGGCCGCTAGTTACCACACTGATAATATGTTTTTTTAAACTTAGAAGTGTGGGGCCGACAACTGATTGACGCGTTAAAATTGATGTATCATTAGTCGGCCATGCAGAGTCTTAGGACGGTTTTGTTAGATTAATTTTATTTTTATCATCCTAATGTTAACTAAATATAGGAATTATTAATTTTGTATCAATGGCGACTAAAACTAAAATACGTTTTTCATCAGTATACTGATGATAGCCTTCAAAAAGCCCTTTAAGCAGTAAGATAAGGTAAAAAATACGCGCGCTTATGAGATATTGTTTGGAAATTGATGTTCCTAAGATAAAACTGCAGGACCACATCAAGGGATGGGTATTAGAAAAAACACGTCAAATGGAACCAAATCACTTTATATCATTATCTGACGAAAACAAAATTGTTGAATCTTTAATAATCTTGTAATAGCATTAGCAAAATGTAATTTCTCCCTAAAAAACAAGAACTCCGACTACTGTGCAGCAAATTGTGAAGACAGAAAAAATAAAAACACGTTTCTAAGATGAAAAACTGGGAGAAAGATGGTATTTATTATTCATACGCCGGCAAGAATTGTGGAAAGCATTATTAGCGCGTAGGTACTAAGAATACGCAAATTATATAAGAAGTTGGTTTAAGGACTTGAAAACTCATCTAATAGAAAACAACGATGAAGATGTATTAGAAGACCTTAATCGGATTATTAATGGAGATGAAAGCAGCTTTAACATATAACCATTAAAATGCCCAATCGAAAAAAATAATTCTCTTTGTAGTTTGTGATTATTAGTTTATTTTAAATGTACCTATGAACAAATTAAGACTATTTGTCGAAAAGCTTAAAAGGATTTAAGTATAAATTGAAAAAAAAAATGCCTGTATAGCGCAAATTTCTAAAGGACGTCTGGCGGCCTGTGCTAAAATCTGATGGCCGACTACTGACGCATAGGTGGCCGACAACTGACGTATAGATGACCGACTACTAGCAAAACAGCCATTTGTCATTAAAATATTATTTTAATTTTTATGGTTAGGCTAATTTTAAAAAGCAATAAATATAATAAAAATAAACTCCCCGTTCTTTAATACATACGAGTTTTTCTAAACCACCTTTCAAAAATGAACTTACAATGATATTCCAAAGATGAATTTTCCGTAAAATGGCCGACTACTATCACAATCACCCTACTAATGTAAGTATTTTTGTAAAAATATTTTTTTGATTGTCGTTTTTTTTTAAATGGGCGTGCCTAGTCCATTAGGCTCAAGGCAAGGCCCATGTAGAATATAATAGCCACCCAAAAAGCCCTAGGTGTGTGGCCAACTACTCTGAAATTAATTTCGACACTGTCGGAATCGTGATTTGAAAAATAAGATTTTAGCTTCACCGATACTGATATGTCCCTAAGGCATAATAACATTAAGAAGACTGTTTAAAATATAACTACTTAACTAACTGAACATCACACCGTTTTCCACAGGGGTAGGCTGAGAGGATAAAACATGTACCTTGTCACACCACTTTTGCTTTGGTTACATTCATACATCTTCTCGTGCAAGCTCTATGGTTGTTGAGGTTTTTAACAGGGCCATCCTCCAATATTTGTAGTATTTGATCACGCCAGGATTTTCATGGACATCCTCTATTCCTGTTGCTTTCAACACTCGCCCCATATATTTTCTTAACCATCCTTTCCTCGCTCATACGTTCTACATTATCAAACCATCTCAGCGCTCCTTTCTCTCTTCTGTCTACCAAACCACATCATTACGTTAACTTCAAAGTCAGCATTACGTTAACTTCTAATTTGTTCATTCCTCTCTATCAATCAAAGATTTTCTACACAAGTGCCTTAGTGACCGGATTTCCACTGCATTCAGTATACTTTCATCCCCTTTTTGCCGAGTCCAGGATTCACTTCCATACATTCTAGTGTCAAATCTGATGTATGGAAATGAATCCTGGTACTAACTAAAATATGATTATATAATTAATTTCATTACTAGGACCTACTGCTTGGATCCCTACATACATTTTTTTTAAATATGCTATCCCAATTTATTACACCTGAGAGCTAACCAAACATAGCAGCCTGTGAGGCCGCACATTGGTGCTTACGTTATAAGAACACATCGTTAATTAAAAGTTAACCTTCCAGCGGGCGCGCTGTCGTAAAATTTACGACAAATGTGCCTTATCACTCACTTCCCCCACTTTTACCATTTAGTCGCAAGCATCGAGCTCCGAGCTATTCGAGGGTCAGTGCCTCTCTAAAATACAGGTGTACCGGGTGTGCTTAGAAGTTTTTGTTATTCATTGATATTTGGAAATTTCCGTTGAACGTTAATTCTACGACACGCGCCTTAAAGTGTCAATAAATTAAATAAACTACTTTTTTCTATTTATTTCTCATGTATATTGTTTCTTTTATAGCTAAATGTATTTTATTTTGTTTTAAACGTGTTCCATTATGGAGATGATGAGACTTACTTTCCCTGGAGTGACAGCGAGTTTTCAGAAGAAGAAATCGAGCAACAAGCTGAAGAAAGTGCTACCAAACAAGAAAACATTTCAGGCGAATCTGAGGAGAGGAGGAAACAATGGAAGAATTTTTCATTGGAAAAAATAAATCTACTCAATAGAGAACGACAATATACCATGTTTCTGGAAAAACCAAGGGGATAAACATAGTCAAAATACCCACTGACGACTCAAAAATCTCTTGGTATTGAAAATTAACTAAACTAACTAACTAACTAGCGTTCTTCCAAATTATCAATATGTCTGTAATGGATGATGTTTTCAGATACACAAATATGTACATATCGGGGTTCGAAAAAATCCGATTTTTATAATAAAAATCAAAAAATCGGATTGTTGATATATATATATATCCAATGTATATCAAAAATTTGATATATATCCAAACTTTTTTTTCTCCTTTTTTGCATACGTCGATTGATGCAATCGAAATTATTAGGAAATTTATTTTGTATTATGTATTTTGTACATGAATTATTATTTATGAAATAAATTAATTGCATACTGAAAAAAGCTAATATATGCAATTATTATATATAAGTTATAAAAGTTGTTCTTTCTAAAATAGTGTTATGAGTATTTGTTTCTTTGTGTGAAATGAAAAATGGATTGTATGAAACAAAATAAAATAAAAAATAACCGTAGCACTTTTTAAAATACAACCAGCGCTATCTAATAACAACCGCAGATATCAAAAAAAAAACCTGCAGCTCTTTTTTTAACGCAGACATTAAAAAAAACAATCTGCAGCATTTTTAAAATACAACTAGTGCCATCTATTAAAGACCGCAGAAAGTTTTTTTGGATATATATCAAAGATAAAAATCAAGCCATAAATATCATGATATATATCCGCGGGTATATATCCTCGAACCCTGATACATATATCGATCAGCTGAGAATTGACCATCAATATTCTAGAGATCGGGACCGTACAATATTAACATATTTAAAGTGTTCTTTTTTTTTTGTTTAAAAGACAAATATATTTTTTTTAAAGTACCTTCGTTTATCATTTTTCATAACCTTACAGCAATTCCTTAGCATTTATATAAAGAAAACACCATTTACACGGAGAAAAATTGATGACGTAAAATTTACGACAAGCGCCCGCTCAAGCGAAATTAATCAGTGCGCCCGCTGGAAGGTTAAAGCAAAAATAGTAGTGATGGTATTTTAATTGGTGATCTGATTGCATCGATGATTTTGACAATTTTGAGAAGCGGTCGAAAAGGTTGAAACAGACGTTTCCTTGTAAATACCACGGATCTGGAGATGAGTAGAAGGGGCGCGTGGGGAAAGCATTTTTCGAATCAGTTTAATTTTTTAAATTATAAAATTTCTAGTTAAATTTGTCGCATGACAATATGTTATCGACTACGTAAATCGGAAATTTCCATTTCTATATGTACCTGATCAGAACTTTGCCAACGGTGAAAGTCTTATGAAATTTCATGGTGCGGTCTCATTTATTCAATTTAATCCATTAAAGAGAGCTCGTTTTGGATTAAAATATTATAAATTATGTGAATCTGAATCAGAATCTCCCAGTGGGCACTGCGTACAGTTTCGTATTTGTGCGGGGGAAATAGAGAAGATCAATTGCCAGCTTCACATCCAGTCGTAATGGAGCTGATTACACCTTATTTCCCCAAAGGTTTCACGCTTTATCTCGATAGCTGGTATTCCTCACCGCTCCTTTACCAACATTTACAAGAAGAAGGAACTAATGTACAGGGACAGTTGGAGACAAACAATACCGTCCAACTTCAATAACTTAAAACTGGAAAAATGTGAAGTTCAAGCCCACTTTAGTCATAAAATAATGGCATTGATGTGCAAGATAAGAAACCGGTGTGCATTTTATCAACCACGCACACATTGTTGGAATGACTACCACCCATAAACGCAGAATGAGATACAGTAATGAAACCATTACCTATCATTGAGTATAATAATAAAGGTATGGAAGGAGTCAATAAAATTGATCAGCAATTAGCTTCATTTCCAATGATGAGACGATACCTGAAAGGATATAAAAAAATCCTACGTATTATATAATCCTATACTTATTAAATGCCTTGTACAAAATATAAAATGAAATATTGTTACTTTGATTCAGTTGTAAGTTTGATTGTGGCTGAACAGCTCACTGAACGTGTAAGATTGCCATCCTACGTGGGAATTATGCGTCCTGCGGCTGATGGCGAACTGAGACTGCAAGCATCCAACTGGGCACGTTTCCCTGTGACTGCACAAGGGAATAGGATCACCAAATACAATGCAGAGTATGTTCCGCTAGAAAGAAAAAGAGTACGAATGGGAGTGTGAACGCTGTGGGGCAGCATTACACATGCCGGAATGTTTTAAAATTTATCACCCAGGAAAAAACTTAAGTTTATAAATTTGTGAATTGTTCAGTTTCCGCGAGTTCTATAAAATTGTGTATTAATTAAAATAAATCAATTCAGTAAAGCCTCGATAATCCATACTTAGGCCAATCCGAACTATCTAATGATCCTCCCTCTGTCATATTGTTGATGCCATATTTTTCTGTAGTTACGTAAGAGCTCTCCATAAAAAAATCATGCAAGCCTCTTTGGCCCTAACAATTCAATGCAACAGAAGAGGGTTCGGAAGAAAGACGATCTCCCAATCAGTGTTTTCAAGAGCCGTGGGTACACAGAAAAAACCATTTTCACCTTCCTGTCAAACTAAGAGGAGAATTTGGTAGAACCCATATCTGACGATGAGATTGTAGCCCAACTTAAGCAAGGGACTCGAGAGTCTGAAAATGACTCTTCTGTTGACGATTGTTCTACTCAAAATGTCGAGAAAATTTCCCATGCTCGAGCTATATCAGCACTTAATATTTGCTTGGACTAGGCAGACGAAAATGAGCTCTCATTATCCGAAAAGATGTTGCTTTGTAAACTAAGAGACACGGCTTTTTCTTGGTTGATAAATAGAACCCGCTGCATTAAAATTGATCAGTTTATGACTAAGTAAATATATTTTGTTGTTTACAAATCATTAAATATAATTTTCTGAATGAACAGTAGTTTTATTTATTTAACATACTATAATCCGAACTCTCCGTGACTCCGAACAGGGGTAGGTTTTTGACTACTCGGATTATCGAGGCTCTGCTGTAGTTATATGTGAAAAACTATTGTATGTTAAGAACCTATTTTCGATATTATTCTGTATTTTTGTACACCTATTTTTAAATTACCTGGCTTTGTAGATTTTCTTATATGGTGATGCTTTTTATGTTATTTATTACTGCTTCTTCTTTGTGTTACATTTATTATTCTTCACATATAAAAAATCAGACGCACCTTGTTTTGACAAACCACGTTACCACCCCTTGGGGCGGGGCAAGCTTTCACTTAAAACGTGTTAATTTAATTATTTCTGTGCACATATTTTTCTCAAAATATTGGCATGTGGATGGGTTAGTGAATAAATAAATAAAATGAGAAAAATGAAAATTCCAATTTTTTTTTATCACACCTCATATAATAAGCATTGCGACATTGTATCGTCAATATTATTTAAATGCGTTACGAAAGGCAATCTGTGCGAAACAAGTTCAAGTAAGCTGATATTTAATATACTTCTTGTCGTCTTAATTAACATACTAAAATACAGTCGAACTCGGTTATAAGGAGCGCGACGGGACCGACTAAATTTGCTCCTTGTATCCGGGATAGGTAAATTTCACTTTCTAAATTTTTTTGATTATGTGATGTTATTTTCAAGAGCAGCTAAAAAAACATCATAAATTTTCCAGAGCGATGAAACTGTAGAAGACGATAGTGAAAACTTTTTACAGACTTCGGAATTTTTGGCGCCGCGTTCTATTTCATTAATTTCGACTTTTTCGCGAACCGAGAGACACTTTCGTTTGTTAGTGGACATGTTTCCGATAGAACAATTTGCGTTTAACTTATTAGGCTTTCAAATGCTAATACAGTAAACTGCATAAAACAAACTGTCACCTCAAACATTTTGGAAACCCCCAATAATCGGAGTTGTATGACAGTTCTCGACCTTCAGTTCGACATTCCTTTGATAAGAAATGCCGACGAACTATTGTTTGCCTGTGCACGTGGCATTTTCGGACACACTTTGTGTACATCACAAAATCAACCCTAATTAAGTGCGAGCCGCTTTAAAAGCAAAGTTCATTGTTATGAGTATGTATTTGTTTTTTTTTTCCTGTAACTCAAGCAAATATGTATGCAGAGTTTCTAAAATTTGCTCCGTATATCCGGGAATCGCGCTCCTTATAACCGAGAACGATAGTATGGGAGTATGCGCAAAACAAATTCACAATTTTGCTCATTATAGCCGAGATCTCCTTATACCCGAGCTCATTATAACCGAGTTCGACTGTATCAATCTTTTCGCGCTTCAAAAGTAAATGGGGTCACAAATTATGTAAATATCTCACATTCTCTACATCAAAATGCCAAAATAGTTTGTATAAAAATTGTAGATATGAATAACTTGTACCAAAAAGGTTCAATACAATTTTTAGTACTAATAACTGTTCTCACTTTATTCGGCTTAATGGGTCATGCCACATTTGCGTTTGGAAAATAGGTATTAAAAAAAAACTTTTTTCAATATAATGAAATAATTACATACATACACACTTAGTATTTTTATGTATAATTTGCAATGTTAAAAATTAAAAATGGCGGAGATATTAGCCGACAAGTAGAGCCCTGTTTTAAAACTCCTCACTGATGGTGTCCTCATGATTTCTCACGAGGCAATCAGAAAGCCGCGCGCAGGTAGTGCAGTTTTACAGCGATTTGTAAAAGAAAAGTGCAGGTGTATTTTAAGTCCTACCCTAATATAAGGGCTCTGCAAACATTTTTCTTTGATAGTAAACTTAGTAAATCAGGTCTCAGGTAAATTTTATCTGAGCTTAGTCGAAGGTTATCTATCTTAACAGTTACGTTACTTATTTTTGCAGCCGAGAGCGGCGATGCAGGGGCGGACGGTGGAGCGTCATATGTGGATGTAGTATGGCTACCCGACGTCAAACAGGAGAGCTTGGAGGCCGACAAACACACTGGTGAGTACTTCAATGTTGATTAATTATCAGTAACGTGAAATTCACGCACCTAGGCCCAAATACAGAGTCGATGCTAAAATGATTTATATGTTGACGTACGCTTTAAAAGTATAATTTGCAGTCAAAGTGACATATATTTTCGTTATGACGTCACACGCTTTAAATCAAAAATAGCACAGCACTTTCTTAAAAATTTTGTATGAATATGATTCTTCATGTCACAGAAGATTCTTTCGTGGCATGCATGTGCATTATTGGCATTGACATAAAGGAAAACGGCCGAATATCTATTTTTTGACAGATTTTAAAAGCCTGTCGATGTCTACCTTAAAATTTTTGTTAAGTGAAGTTTCATTATAATTATGGAGAATATAGACCTGCTGGACAAGTTTTATCGACTATGTTCGATACCTTACCGATATCAATATGGTGATATTTGAGAGATTTCGAGAATCTTATTTTCAGGTACATATACGTGTATCGTATCATTATTAAGGTTGTTATTACGGTGTTATTACTGCAAATAGTTACGGATATTTTGGTCCGACCTCCACCTACGCGGGTAAAGGTCGTCCTCCCGAGGATGTTGAATAAGTATTCAATGAAACGTCGAGAATAGTTTCTCGGAAAAAACATACGGTGCCTATAAAATATCCGTAACTATTTGCAGTTAAAAATGATTGTAAAATTTTTAATGCTTTAATATTTTGTACATGTATAATAACAGTACAGTGCGGAATTTCTCTAAAGCAACTAATTTATTTTTTAAACAAGTGACTTAGAAACTGTTAGCGATTCAACTTTGGATACTGTAGGAACCAGCATGGATTTCAACTAGCTGCGCAATTCAAACAATAGAACACGATCCTAGGGGATCTTAATGCGTGTTTCTATTTGAATGTATTTTTCCAAACTGGCTCTGCAGGGGTCCCTGAGGTTAAAAATATTTATGTATACAATAGATACATAATGATGATTTTTATAATAAATTAAATCTATGTTATTACATTTTAATGAAATTATACTCCCCATAATATGAGCCAATAGCTCGAGCTTATGGGAGGAGTTTTTACATGCCAAATTAAAGTACAAAGGCAGAAACCATTTAGAAGTAGCAATTTTCATTATACAAAAACCATTTGAGACATGTGGGCAATGTTACAATAAATCGTTGTCCATAATCAAGGATTTAACTTTTTTCATAAACTGTTAATATTTTGGAATGCTTCTTTCCTGAAATTTGTTTTGCGATAGCAATATATTGTACCATTTAGCTCCCAAGTATGTATAGTGATGTTGTGCCATGTTGGTTCTTAAAGTTGGTATCTTTATTTGCACATTAGAGGTATTTTTGCAAAACTGACTTATTCCACTTGAACGTTTTGTTGAAAAATCGATACAGGTGTCAAATATGTGATTTTACATCCGTGTTTTTTTTTTGATAATAGATTACTTCAATAATATACTTTTTTAATCATAAAGTATAAATAATTATTAAGACTAAATAAAACACTTACAATTTATGTTTGGAATAAGTCTGTTTTGATAGGAATGGTCATAGAATAAGATTAGTTTGCAAGACAGTCACTTTTAAGGTCATTTTTCTATGGTAATAAAAAGCTTTTGCAACATCAAATTATAAAAATATTGTGTAGAAATATATCAAAAAGAATATTGCATTCACAGGTTAAATTTGATAAAAATTAGAATAACTCAGTTTTGCAAAAATACCTCTCATTTGTTCTATGTGTATTACTTGTACAGTCTAAGGGGTGGGATTTATTTATAAAATAAACTTTATAGGTTTGGTATAGGGAGTTGGTTTTGTATATTTTTGCAAGTGATGCTACATTAAATTCTTAAAATATATTTACAACAGGATAATTAGTCATAAGGTTTTTTGAGAATATTTTTAATTAATATTTTTTGTATTATGATCAATGGCTGTAGGTATGGTGGACTTATAAGCCCCTCCCAACCCAATAATAATACAATACTATAAGAGAGACTGCACCAGCGCGTAACACACCATTTTAATAATAATATTTTTGTTTAATATATTGCGTAGGTTATAAAAAACATAGATCAGTTTTGTCAATCTCAAATAGATACGTCTCTATTTCAACTTTCCACATTTTATATTTTAAATAATTTGATAATAATAAAATACAGGTACTTTTAAATTTTTTTATTACTTTAAAATTTAATTTCTAAAATCAAATATAACATTTAAGGCAAATATCAAATATGTTGTACATTTTAAATTTCATAATTCAAACATGATTCTTTGTATATAAAATCTTAAAGTAAATAATAAATCATCACATAATATTATATCTACATCTAGAAGATAAGGCAATATGTTATTTCTACTAGCCATGTTTTATACAAAGTTAGAATTATATATTTTCTAAAACATAATTTTATTTTTAATTATCTTGTATCCCATATTAAGGATGGATTATATCTACTCAAATTAAATATTATAATTATTAAGCGTAATTTTTCTTCTAAATCATTCGAAACATTCTTGTTGATCAAATTTTCTTTCCTATAGCGACAATTGTTAAATAAATTAGAACATTCCTTTGCTAACAAATATGAATAAAAGATTTTTTGCTTTTTACTTCCTTTCTTTTAACTCGTGGCGTCTGCTTACTTGCCGGCTTGCCAGGTAAAAAAACTTTGGTTCAATTTTAACCCTTTTCCCGTGATCCAATCGAGTTGAAACTTGGCAAGTAGACTCGTGGCGACGATCAAGAAGATCTATCAAATTTTCGTAAAATAAAATGAATAACTATAGTATAATTTCGGATTTTTAGAAATTTTATTGATTTTTTCAAATTGGAATCATTAGAAAAGTTTGTTTACTAGCATAGCGGCCCAATAACGTCGCGTAATATTTTCTAAATTTGAATTACTCCGTCGGTATTCATAATAGGTACTTCACTACGAATGTCGAAAATCTAAATTGACTGACAAATGTTTTTAGAATTTAATCTTCAAAGCATGAAGTGTCTTATGAAAGCTCAAAACCTGACACTTTAAAAATATATTAAATTACTGTAAGTTTAGTGTTATATGTTTTAATTCATCTTTAATTGTTGTTATATTTTACAAAGAAAGGGAGTATAATAAAAACTTGGTTTTTATGGGTTACTGTTTTCTTTCTATTTTTTCATGAATATGAATTATTTAAAATATTTGTTGTTTTTGATTAACATGGAATTATTTTCCATCTGATTTTTAATCAATTTAATAATTTTCCATTCTTTCATGGTGAGACCATGAAATTATTTTCTCTTCTGCTGTTAAATATCTTATTTCTATGATTTTGGCACGAACATACCCCATTCAGCGAAGCAAAAAATTTCAATAATCCAGTAAACAAAAATCGTAAAGCGTTTAAAGTTTAGAAATTAGCTTCTCTTGCTAAATAAACCGCCTAAAGCTGCTATTAAACACAACTTTTTCATTTTTATCAATTTCCGTCTTTGAGATATTGAAATATTCTAAAACTATCAATCCATACATAATACAAACTTGCTTTCCGCATATGACAAATTTTTTCTTCAATTATGGTATTATTTACAAATCTTTTTTCTGGATAATAGTGATTTACACACATACACACAAAATGCATACAAACACGGACAGATAAAAACACACAAATATATAAACTTACTACAGTACGGCCACTCTATGATGGCACTTTTGACGTTTAGACTTACATGAAGTTTCGTAATTAATGACAGCTAAATTGGAGGACAAATGCTATACTTTATTGCGCGAACGCCAGAGTAGTGATGTCCATCAACATTAAATATGGAATGAACGAAATGATTCAAAATGTTATAGGATATTGATTGCCTGTATAATATGCGTAGAATACGCAGAATAAGTATCCAAAATAACACAACAAATCTGACAGATCGATTGTGCCCCCTAAATATGATCTTTTTCTATGGCTTTATTAGAGGGCAAAGAATACGGCTACAAAACAATAAAAGACGGATCAGACCGGGTGATGTTTTTTTGTCTCTTTTTCTCTCATGTGTTGCCATATTTTTTAAACTGAGTAAGCTCTATTTTACCACGTATAAAGGTTTGGTAAAATGCTTTATTATCCCTCTATATATTGTAGATACTCTAAGGTTTTGACAGTTTTGTTCTAACGTTGTTACGGAAAGAACGAATGGGTGCACGCTGTGATTACGATATTGTTTTTTACCTGGGTTTAGATTTCGGACATTGATACTTTTATATTTTGACCCCTGCTCGTTAATTTGGACTTTGTTTACGCTTTCTGTTTTTTACCAAGCTTTGGATTTCGGACATTGATACTGTTATAAATTTTGACCCCTGCTCGTTAATTTGGACTTTGTTAATGATTTTTGTTTGATTCTCGTCATTATGCCGAAGCACTCAAAGAAAACTGTTTTAAACAGTCAGGCATGTGGGTTCGTTGTAAAACTTCGTGATTATTTCGAACGTGAAGCTCAAAATGGTGGGCCATTATTACCGGTGACGTCAATGCTTGATCGCGTAGCTGATGCGCTTGACATTGGAAAGCGAACTGTCATAAGAATTAGCAAGGATAAATTTGGCGACACTGGTATGGATGATAATGTTCTTCGCACGCCAAAAAAGAGAAAACGATCAAAACCAATCGGAGGCATCGATAATTTTGATAGTGATGCCATCCGAAGACATGTGTATGACTTTTATTTACGCAAAGAATATCCAAAGAGGGAAAAGTTAGTGAAATCACTGAAAGAAGCTGGTTTATTTTTCGGTGGAAAATCTTCACTATTAAAAATTAGGAGTAAGCTAGGTTTTGCGTACAGGCAGTGTAATAAACGCAAGATATTAATGGAAAGGAACGATATCGTGATGACAAGGTGTACTTTTTTACGAAATGTGAACCAAATAGAAGATTGGCAAAATGTGGTGTTTTTGGATGAGACGTGGCTTAATGCCAACCATACAGTTAGCCGTTCTTGGACCAATGACACTGCAGCATCTACGTCTAAAGTTCCAATTGGAAAAGGAGGCAGACTTATAATTTGTCACGCCGGGACCGCTAATGGATTCGTCGAAGGATCCTTGATGGCTTTTGTATCAAAAACCACTGGAGATTATCACGAAGAAATGAACGGAGAAAAGTTTACGGAGTGGTTTACCACAATGTTGTGGAGCCTTCCCGAACCATCTATAATAATAATGGACAATGCCCCGTACCACTCGATGAAGATCGATAAGCCGCCTGCTCAGTCCCAAAAGAAAGCTGATATCGTTGCGTGGCTTCAAAAAAATGTCATAGATTAAAATATGGACATATTGAAAGCGGAGTTACTTCAATTATTAAAACAAAACAAGCCGGCAAAATCACGGTACGTAATGATGAAATCGCATCGGAATATGGGCACCAAGTAATACGATTACCGCCTTACCATTGCGAATATAACGCAATTGAATTGATATGGGCTCAAATCAAGGGATATGTAGCAAGGCATAATACAGAACCTCCATTTACGACATCAAAAATGTTAAAATTATTAGAAGAAGTTTGTCAACGAACAACTCAAACAGACTGGGCTAATGTAGTGAATAGAACCGTGCGACGAATAAAGGAAGATTACGAAAGAGATATTAGAATCGATAATATTTTAGATAATGATATTATAATTAATTTAGGAAATGATAGCAGCGACGATAGTTCAATGGAGAGTGATAGTAATGGGGATGAATCAGATTAAAACATTCATGTAAATATTTTTATCTAAGAAAAATGTGTTTTATTATTCTTCTATAACCTTTTTTATGTACAAAGACTTTCTCAACTCACACCGTGCGACGAATTTTTTTTTCGACTGAATTTTTTCGTTAATGATTTTAAGTGTGTCACAACACTATTACGATGTGTCAAAAATGCCATCTTACGATGGCTCGAGTATATTATTTGTCACTTTGTTTTTTTTTTAATAACCCTTGTACGTTACTCTTGTAAATATGCGTTTTCTTGATTGGCGCAAGGCTCTATATATCAACCACTGTTTTTTTTATGATTTTATCTATATAGCTGTAAGAAAACCAATAACTGAAAAGTAAAAAAAATAATAATTGATAAAAAAAACGGAATCGTGCCTAAAATTAAAAACAATTACACACAAACTCGGACCTAAACATTGCAAGGAGATGCAAGGCCATTATCATGATTTGATTTTATGGATACCTTACAAGTTTATTTTTATCAATATTAAGGATATCAAGTTTTATTAAAGAGTTAAGGTTATTATTACGGTCGTTAGACATATTTAACTGTAAATGGTTACGGATATTTTATACGAGCCGTATGTTTTTCTGAGAGACAATTCTCGACGTTTCGTTGAAGTCGTATTCAACGTCATCAGGAGAACGACCTGTACTCGCGGAGGTATAGGGCGGACCGACTAATGTTTCCATGTCCTTCTCGTGCCCTGTCCGTTTACCGGACGTTGGCTATCATTTACTGCAGCCCGGAACAGCTCCACAGTAGACTTGCCAAACCACTGTCTCAAGTTTTTCAGCCATGAAGTCCTCCTTCTTCCAGGGCCCCGACTTCCGGCAATCTTTCCCTGCATTCCATGTTCTGGGGCATAAATTATATGCACTTTGCTCTTACGACCTTAATTCAACCTTTGAGAGACGTCGCAGAAAAATCCACCGACATAATTAGTACATATTGCACACTAGCGACCTCTATCGTAGAAGAAGTGAACACGCCACAACAAAGTGCATATAATTTACACTCCAGGACACGAAATCATTAATCAGTCCGCCCTATACCACCGTGAGTACAGGTCTTTCTCCTGATGACATTGAATACGACTTCAACGAAACGTCTAGAATTGTCTCTCGGAAAAACATACAGTTCGTATAAAATATCCGAAACCATTTACAGTTAAATATCAAGTTTTATTCAATGTGCCTATAGTTTTATTAAGACTTTAATGTTTATTAAGTCAACTAGCTGTAACCTGTCGAAAATGACAAAACATTGGTTCGTGTCTTTGCATCGTCCTATATGCACTGTACTTTTGACAGGTAATGCAGGCTCGGCGATAAGCACATATCGTCACCGCCCTCTGGTTTGCTGGCCCCGTGGTTCAAGCACCATCTCTGGCCGTTTAATTTAGTTTTTTTAAGCAGTGAATTTGAACAAAATTACGGAAGTTGCGCGAAGTCACGGGGACAGATAGACAGACAGATGGACAGACGGACAAACAGCGAAGTTATTATGTTTGATAAACGGTGTACCTATCTGTATATAGTTTTAAATTTAAGAAATTTGGTTCTCAAAGAATCCTAATCGTTGTGCTGTGGATGTTTGGCTCTGTTGACTAATGAGCTGGCCGACCACTGTATTATTGCAATGCAATTAATTCGATTACAGTGATCTAAAATGTCATTATCATCTCTTTTCAGATGATTTTCTGCTTTATATACTTTATCATAAAAGATTCTTACTGCGCACAATTCAATCAATGAACGTTGATCTCAGTTTCATCACAACGTGGTTCACGGAACGTGGTCTACTTGTGGATCCGTCCCAGTCATATTGCTTGCCCAACATAACTTGGCGTGCGAGGAATTTTGAACTAAAACCCGCCCCGCCCTGTCATTTAGTTCAATTTTGTGTTTGGTCGGGAGCTGTGACACCTCGATTACCAATATTCACTGAATTATTATGTCCAAAACATCCTAAACAGTCCGGGATGGTGCAAGAACAATTGCCAATGAAGTTTTAAAGTTTTGCGAAGCTGAAAAAGCGAATAATGGACCGATATTACCGTCTAACAGTTTGACAGATAGAACGGCTGCCATTACTGCACGGTTTCTTTAGTGCTGCCCGACCAAATTACTGTATTTAATACGACACCGGTCACCGGGCATTCTGTACATTATGTATTGTATAATAAATTTACACCCTGACAACTTCTAGACGATAGGGATGCCCTCCCTCGCACGCCAAGTTATAGTGGTACGTCTACAGTTGATAGTTTGCAACTGATATCTACATTGAAAAATGCAATGCTTCCATCAGTTTACATCAACAGTCAGTGCATTCTATTTGATGCAGATCTTTCATGGCATGAACATAATATTTCACATGTCGGCAAAAAAATATTTTACAGAGCAATGGACTTTCTTCCGATTCACTGTAAAATAACAATTATGCAATCCCAACTTCTGCCCCTTGACGGTGCTGATGTGTGTTATCTGGATGTGAATGTAGAGCTTCTAAACAAACTTTAATAAACAAACTTTCCCCGCGCCGATTCTTTCATCATTTATTCGCTCAACACGCCAAACCACCTAATCGCCCGTCACCAGTTCATAACAAGGTCACATTCCATACATACATTTATTTATTTATTTAATTAATACACGGTACAACGTACCATTAAAGAAACAATATATATAAACATGTTTAGATTGATAGGTAATAATAAAAAAAGGAGATAAGGTATAATACTATCAAAAACAATTAATAAAGTGATATATAAAGAAAAATAAAACATTACTTAACATAAAGTATAACAAAATTACATCAAATGAAATAATAGTTATCAAATCAAATATGAATGTCAACAATCAATAAAACTACATCAAATTAAAATAATTATGTCTGAAATTCAAGAAGCAACATAATTACAACAAAATGAAATAATTGTAAACAAATCAAATCTAAAAATCAAGAAGCAATAAAAATGACAGTAAAATAAAATGAAATGTAAAATTCAAAAATCTAAAAACAAGAGATAGACATGACATCAGTAACCAATTATAAACGACCGAATTCGTCCAGAAGAGCTTTCTTGTAGGCGGCTAGTGTTTCCGAAAAAACATCCGATAGGTAGCCATACTACTTTCCTAACCTATGGAGCCTTCTAATAGGTGAGCTATAGAGATAATTTACACTAACATTGTCACAATGAAACGATATACTTTGTCTAGTGCTCCTGGAAGGGATGTGATAAAAAATTAGCTGCGTTACATCATACATACTGCTTACTAGACACTAAAAGTCTTCTCCGCTATTTGCCATTAATACTGCATCATCCGCGTATAGTCAACAGCGTACAATCAAATGGCTCATATTCGCTTAACCGTGCACCCTTTTCCACCGACAAAACCCCCTTGTACATCCCATACCTTTTCTTTGTCTTCACTCCTTCTATGTAAATTCTCCAGTAAAGTTTGCCTACAATGTTCAATACTGATTAATCTTCAATTACCGCTTTCCATTCTCGACCCTTTACCTTCATAGAAGTCCATAATAACGGCACTCATCCAGTCTTACGGAATGAAGCTCTTTTCCAAACACTGAATAAAGAGTGTGTACGTTTTCACATATTTCTCTCTTTTCGGCCGCTCTTCCCTTTCCTCCAAACCAGTTCATACGTTTCTCTTACATGCAGTGTACAAATATTTGTTTTGTATTCACCCCTCATTCATTTTTTAGTCGGCACACTGTTATTACCATACAGCAAACCTGGTGTGGAACTGAATCCAAAGCGTATAGTACAATTAACAAACAATTTTTATGTTGCAGGTCTCTGGAAACCACAAGATTCTTTTTCGGAAAATCCAACTGTGTCTTGGCCTGCCCCGGAAAACCAGACTGGATTAGAGACCGTTTCCAACGCTAAAAAATCCTCTGGAAGGTGCACGTTTACTCCCGGTGACAAGAAGGCGTTTTCGTGTTCACAGTGCAATTATTCATCCAATCAGAAATCAAGCATAAATAGACATATACTGACACACGCTGGAGAAAAGCTGGTTTCATGTTCACAGTGCAATTATAAGTGCAATGATAAATCAAGTTTAAAAAGGCACATGCTTACGCACTTTGGAGAAAAACTTGTTTCATGTTCACAGTGCAATTATAAGTGCAATCATAAATCAAGTTTAAAAAGGCATATGCTTACGCACTCCGAAGAAAAACCTTTTTCATGTTCACAGTGCAATTATAAATGTAATCAGAAATCAGCTTTAAAAGGGCATATGCTTACGCACACTGGAGAAAAACAATTTTCATGTTCACATTGCAATTATTCGTGTAAATGGAAATCGTCTTTAAAAGCACATTTGCTTACGCACACTGAAGAAAAATTGTTTTCATGTTCACAGTGCGATTATAAGTTGAAAGACAAAACATGTTTAAAAAGGCATATGCTTACGCACACTGGAGAAAAACCATTTTCATGTTCACAATGCGATCATTCCTTTAAGACGAAGGCATACCTCAAATTACATATGCTTACGCACACTGGAGAGAAACCTTTTTCATGTTCACACTGCAACTTTTCGTGCAAACGGAAACTACATTTACAACGACATTTGCTTGTACACACTGGAGAAAAACTGTTTACATGTTCGCTGTGCAATAATTCGTACTATCAAAAATTCAGTTTAAATAGACATATGCTTACGCACACTACAGAAAAACTTTTTTCGTGTTCACTGTGCAATAATTCGTACAAAGAAAAAATGAGCTTAGATAGACATATGCTTACGCACACTGGAGAAAAACAGGTTTCGTGTTCACAGTGCAATTTTAAGACCAATCGTAAATCAAGTTTAAAAATGCATATGCTTACGCACACTGGCGAAAAACTTTTATCATGTTCACAGTGCGATTATTCGTGCAATCGGAAATCATATTTACAAAGACATTTGCTTATGCACACTGGAGAAAAACCATTTTCATGTTCACATTGCGGTTATTTGTGTCATTGGAAACCACTCTTTAAAAGACATATGCTTACGCATAATACAGAGAAACTTTTTTCATGTACACAGTGCAGTTACTCGTGCGCTCTGAAACCATATTTAAAAGCACATATGCTTACGCACTCTGAAGAAAAGCCATTTTCGTGTTCACAGTGCACTTATTCGTGTAACACGAAACCACTCTTAACAAGACATGCGCTCACGCATAATGCAGAGAAGCCTTTTTCATGTTCTCAGTGCAGTTATTCGTGTAATCGGAATTCATATTTACAAAGACATTTGCTTACCCACACTGGAGAAAAACTATTTTCATGCTTACAGTGCCCTTATTCGTGTAATCGGAAATCAAGATTAAAAATACATGAGCTTAAGCACACCGGAGAAACACTTTTTTCATGTTCAGAGTGCGATTATTCGTGCAATCATAAATCAAGCTTAAAAAGTCATATGCTTAAGCACACTGGAGAAAAACCATTTTCATGTTCACAATGCAATTTTTCGTGTAAATGGAAATCATCCTTAAAAGTACATGCGCTTACGCACACTGTTAAATAACTATTTTCGTGTTTATCGTTCAGTTTTTGTGCATTCTTAAAACACATTTAATATTTCATGTTATCTCTCACGCTGGGGAAAAACTTTTTTCTTTGTTACAATGCACTTATATGCTCAATAAAATATTTCGTTTGGGAGTAACGTATATGCTAAAAATACGTATTTTAGCATATATATGCTAAAAAGAAAGCATTTTTAGGTGCATAGTCATTCATTCTCCAACTATATATCCTAGGTACACATATTTGTGTAAAATTACACGTGCTTACGACAATGAACTGTTTTTTGGGATGCTCATCGTGGCTTTTATAAATCGTTACATTGTTCACTGCTATAACAAGCCGACTTAGCAAAAAACACCACCGAGTCGTAGAACTTTTATAAAAAAATGATTAATCACTCTACTCCAACATGGACGCAAAAGTGGCTGGATGGAATTTTTGAATTTCTTACGTGAGAATATCACGAACATACTTCAAATTATGGCACAGAGTCCACTAATGATGAGTTAGAACCAAAGAAATGTCTTCTGTGGGTTTTGTCCCTAAAAAAATATCGAACGACTTAAACAGTGCTTCGAACGCCAAAAATCCATTTGCAGCGAACACAATATTTATGTATGAAAACTACATTTGAATAATAATTATAATTTTATATATCCAACACTTTAGAAGATTAATCGCTTTTCTCCAAAAGTATTGATGTTAGGTCATTTATGTCAATATTTTCAACTCATAATTAAGAAAGAATCTCTCCCTGTAGAGTATTGTGGACTAACTATGTATATAATTCAATGTAAAATAAATACGGTTTGAATATGAAATGTGAATTATTTACTTATTCAATTTAAGTAAACTTGACTAACCTTTGTTTAATTGGGATTTTTTTATCTAGTTTTATCCCTTGCTGTAATGAAAATGTAGTTTTCGATAAAATAAATGATATTATTAAATCCAAAATTAATGTAGCAAAGCTTGGAATAGACTTAATTGCCAAATAATAATATCATTAAATACAAAATTAACGCTGCATACCTTGTAATAGAGATCAGTGCCAAAAAACATTAATCTTTTAAAAAATTAAATAAATAAATCGGCCAGACATACGGATAAATTGGTATTAATTGAAAAACGAGGACCATGTCTTGTAATAAAAAAATAGATGAAAACTATTCATTCATTTCACGCGCTTCATATATAGCTTTTATAAACTACTAGCTGTAACCCGTCAAAAATGACGGTACATGTCGGTTCCTAAAGATTACGTATTTTTTTATTTAAATATATATATATTATAAAGGAGTTACGACGGACGGACAGACAGCGAAATTATTATGATTGGGATACTGGTAAGGTAATATAAAATTAAACAAGAACACAAGCCACACAGGTGTTAGCATCACTGCATAGGTACAGCTAACAGGGACCACACAAAATATCTCCCTAACCCCATCAACAACTGAATGCAGTAAAATAGGCACTAAGTACCAAAATTTCATTTTTCAAACTAATGCAGCTTTGTTCTATATGACATCGCCACTAACCCCAGTAATGCAATATATCCCTGCAAAGTTGCATTTAGCCGTTATGCTCGTTTGAATATCACGACTTCGCCAAGTACCACTGCGTATTATTTTAAAAACGGCACTAAGTGCCGTGGTCCGCTAACTTCAGATTATATGAAAATGACTGACCAAGTAGAGTGCGCGTCGTGTGAGCTCCCCATACAAACAACAAGGAAAAGGTATTATAAAGAATATAATACAAATAAAAGAAGAAAAACACAAGACCTGGAATATACATCAATAATTCAGAATATCATTCCAGCAAAAAATCCACGAGTAAATGAGGTATGATTTTTTTTTATGTTTTGAAATTAACATTCATACCGTTATTTTGTTACGGACAAAGGATACGTTTAAATATGCTCGGGGTACTTACCTTATGTTAAACTACACAGACGTTGGACTTAGTGCCTTTGGAAAGAGCGCTGGGTACTTGGGAGTTGTTTGAAATATTTCGCAACTTAATTACAGGAAACACAGAAAACTTTTTCTTCTAGTTTTTATGTAGAAAATACAGGTAGGATGTATAGTATAGATTTTTCAAAAAAAAAAAAACTTATATGTGAAATTTTTCTTCACTATATCTTGTTTTCCTCAGCTTGTCGGTCATGGTAGGTACTTAGTGCGTAATTTGATACAACCATTCAACTGACCGAGACCATAAGAAGACTTGTTATTAT
Source organism: Agrypnia vestita (assembly GCA_016648135.1). Lineage (NCBI taxonomy): Eukaryota > Metazoa > Arthropoda > Insecta > Trichoptera > Phryganeidae > Agrypnia > Agrypnia vestita. The sequence continues at coordinate 97,474 of JADDOH010003594.1, read as the reverse complement.
TGTACTACAAAATAAAGATATAATTATATGGAAACGAGACAGTGATAAACATGTGCCTTCAGTGAAAGGGAAATGCTTATATAAATGCTTAGGTCTAGTTCAAAATTGAAACTTTGCACACTGAAATAGGAAATTCAAGTGAACCAATAAATCAAAACAGTTCTTGGGTTTAATCAAACACACATGCTTATTACTGGCATGCTCTTGTCATAGAATAGAGACGCTCTTGTTCAAAGTGGAAACTGAAAACTGAAATAGAAAATTCAAGTGAACCAATAATAAATCAAAATAGTTCCCAAGTTTCCAGTTCCAAGTTTTTGGTTTTAGTTTTTATAATTTTTATTGTAAGATTTGAATCATTCATGTCTTTTAATAAAGTTTCATAAACGTTATTTCTTGCTATATCATTTTCACATAGCGGTGACCGAGTATTCCACAGACATTCGTGATTCCTATAATAAGTCACGAAAAGTAATGTTTTATCACCTCCCCAATGCGCCATTTTGTTTGTTGTTTCACGCGTCGCAGACTGAGGAGGTCGCAAACCGACCGAAACCGACTAGGCGCGAATGCCGAATGACATAAGCATGCTCATAATAAGCAAGCCTGTTCACACATTCTCCAAAGACACCCCTTCTGATAGTGGCATGCTCATTACTGGCAATGTTCGTACACACATGCCACTAATAAGCGAGGACTAAAGAAGGTCGATAATAAGCATATGTATTAGTAGCTTTAAGACAAAAGCATACATTTTTACGAAAACGGGTGTTTTGATTGGTGGAGAATGCAAAAATGTATGCTTTTTTCTTAACTATTGCTCTTACTTCTGATCAAAAGTCTTTCATAGGATATAAGATTCGCAATAAATGTGAAATCAAAAGATAACGATAACCGAAAATAAGACTCGTGCAATACCAACGGACACAGAACTTTTATGTGAATTTATTTAAAGATTTACGTCATTTTTGAAAAAGTCTTTACCTCAAACTAGTACAAAATAATAAAAACTAATTGACACAATGTTATCACTGTCGGACATATAGCAATAATTGCGTGTTATCAAAAGATCATAGACCAAAAATGATCGAATTGTGCAAACAATCACTATACGAAAGACTGCTCATCAAAAGACTCAATACCTAATTGCTCGGAGATGAACATTAAATATAATATGGCGACACCAACAGATCATTCCGCCAGAGGCGACAAATATAAATATAAAATGAAGATGTTAGTATTTGCAAAACAAATAAATGATTGAATGTTTATAAATATTGTAGCGAGATGGTGAACCTACTGAATACTGATAACAATTCGACGGCGTCACGCAACGCAAGGTCTGTCACCTGTGACCGCATTCTTTGGATGATGCCATGACGTTCCATTAATATTAAAACATTAAGTTGGAATAGTCTAGAACAGGCCTCGTGGATTCGAATTAATGAATTCAATCAATCAGAAAGCTCTAAAACGTAAACAAACGTTAAGTTACTCACATATTGTGAATAACTTAACGTTTGTTTACGTTTAAGAGCAATTGAATTCGTTAATTTCAAATCTGTCAAACTTAAAACGTCAAAATTAACGGCATTATAATGCTATACACTTACTGTCAAGATAAAGAAATAGCAATATTGCTATTTTCAGAATACGATCGAAATATTTATTTAATTAAAATAAATAAAGTGTATCAAATATATAAATAAATAAACTACTTATCCCCTTCGTCGCAAGATGTCACTCTGCAAATATCAGTTGTCATTCTGTATACGCTAACTTTTCTACTTTTCTAACGCTAACTGAAGGACCATGAGCCGTTCTGACCAAGATTTTCCTGCCGTCAAGCCCGAGCCAGGGTCTGCAGCCGAGAGCGGCGATGAAGGGGCGGGCGGTGGAGCGTCATACACGGATATAGACGTATGGCTTCCCGACATCAAGCAGGAGTGCTTGGAGTACTCCAGAAAGGTCGACCAGCACGCCGGTGAGGACTTTATTGATTAATTCAGAATATGGGATCCAAGGCCCATCTTTTCCAGAGCACATTTCGTCGATAAATAAATGCAGAATGTGGGTTTGTGAGCTATTTTTATTATTCACACATTGTCCGGTGTAATTAAGTGTCCTGATTCCATAAATGTTATAAAATAACCGCGCTCGCAAATATAAAACGAGTAACTGCAAATTTAAAAATACAAATTAATCCCTTAATATGATTGACAGACCAGCCATTTTATCTTTACAAAACACGAACCAGACAAACTAATATTTTATTCAAAGATAAAAGAGAATTAATGTATATGGGAAGCATAGAAAATTTACTATTTTCATCAAAATAAGTGTTTTGTAAAAAAAATCCTTTATAAATAGAAGCAAAAGGTCATCATTACTCATGAAAAATAGTGATACGGAGATCAATAGGGCTCAATAATAAAACCTAACCTAACCTAAGTAACCTAACCTAACTAAACCTAACCAACTAACTTAACCTAACCTAACTCAAAAATGTAACAATTTTTCAATTTTGGAAAGTCACGCAAATTTTATATATTATTTATTATAAGAATGTTCTTAGGTTTTCACGGCCACTCAGAATCTTCAAGTTTGTGTTTTCTGGGGTATTATGCCATGTAGTTACGACCTTTCGGGCCGACGTTTCGGATCCCATTGCAGGGTCCAACATCAGCCCTGATGATGGACCCTGCAATGGGATCCGAAACATGGCATAATACCCCAGAAAACACAAACTTGAAGATATTTATTATAAATTAAAAAACATTCTAATTGGAAATTGTTCAGGGTTTTTATCATTTTATTTAACTTGTATTGAAAAAAATGAATTTTTCGTAATCGATTTAAGTTAGTGTAATGATAGTCCAGTGTTTTACAAAAAAAAACACAGAAATATTGAAAAAAATGCAAAATTTGATGTCGCATATCTCCATAACTATTGGTATTAGGTCATGATAGCTTGAACATTTTCGAATCATAATCAAGGCAGGAATGTAGTCCTGTGAGGTTTTTAATGTTTTCCAAATAACCCATTGTAGAGTTTTTATTACCAACGGATTTATAAAGAAAAGACGAATGCGCTCAATTTTTTTCATTTCTGTAAACGCAATATTTTAGATTGTTCTTAAGAATTTTAGGCGAATTTGTTTTGAAGTTGCAAAGACGTATTTGCAACATAACTCTGCTTCACAAGTTGAAAATTTTTGATTTTTTTCTTTAGCTTTAATCGATAGAAGATATATTAACAGAGAATATGTTTGTAAAATTATAGAGAAATTCGAAATATTTCTCTAGTTATTGCTTGCCGCTATGCCGAGGTTAGCCCAATCTGTACAGGTCCCATTTAGGGAATAATTACGATTTTTAAATTGTAATAAAATTCTTTATTTCAGGTTCGCCGCCGTACATATGTACGCGTGCGTGGAAATGTCTTGGAAGTGAAAATTAACACACTTCCCGTCATTCAATCGAACTGAAATTTTGCACATCGACTCTACGTTGATGACAATGCATTTGTCGGTATGCACGGTCATTGTGGTTGTTTTCGTTTTTCGCAAAAAAAACTCGCGCACTGAGAGCTCGATTCCAATAATTTCAAGTTCCTTAAGCGGACGCAGCCCGCCGGTGTCTCTGGGAAATACGATCGTCGCGGGACATCTCTCCTCCCCGGAATTGAGTCGAATTTCAGCTATTTTCATTTTAATCCGAAAAACCACTTTGAAATGTTAATAACTTTGCGAGTTTTCGTCCGATCCTGAAAATGAAAACTTTTCTCGAAACCCTCTGAGGGACCTGATTTTTATTATATTTTTCGTGACCTCCTCCCTAACCCCCTCCCGCTGCGCCCATCTCAAAAACGAAAGTTTATTTTCATTTTTAGACTTTTTTATTTGCAATTAAACATGGTGTAAACGAAAAAAAGCGAAAATATTAATGGTGGAATAGGTGAAAAATCCGGCCTTCTTTCTTATGTCTGTTGGAATTTTGCATCCATCTCTGTCTCGCAGCGTGACAAAGACAAAATCCATTTTTGGGCTTTTTTTTACCGAGCGCGATGTTTCTTCAACTGGTCTCAAAGTTTGAATGAAGTTCAAAAATCGAGTATCACGTACGAATAATAGAAAGAAGCGCCATCTTTTGCCTATTTTTTTATTATTTTTACCCCCTCCAGTTTTATTGATATCCATCTAAAATCGACATTTTCTGTTTTTTTTTTAATAATTCGATTAAAAAAAAATTGTAGCGAGGTTCGACAACTTCCTACACATAGCGCGCGATAGTACACGTCAGGTCTACTTTAGAGTATTTTTTATATATTTTCGTATGCTGCTCTACGACGCGTTGGCCAATATATAAATATCGCAATCGAGAAAGCACGAGTGTGCTGAAAATAAACGTTCCGAAGTCACGCACTTCAAAATTAAATTCGCTTTCATTTGGTTTTCACAGTTTCATCATCACGATTTGTAGAATTTTTATTTTTCAATCTTTTCTTTTTTCTATACTTTTTTTTTGCAAGGTAACAAGCAAAAACAGAATTATTTTATACCAAATCTGGAATTATTTTCAAACGATGTTCATTTTTTCTCCAAGATTCTCTAAGAACGGCGCTCCAAAGGCTAGGTTCCTGAATAATCACACTTGGGTAACGTCATCATGATAAAGGAGTACCTACCTATGAAAATTAGACATTCCTAGAAGCATTCATCCTGTACAGAGAAGAAGTTTGAATGACATCAAATGAAAAATTCTCCATACAAGTTTTTTCCAGCGTATCTATAAAGAATTAATTATGAAAACTTTGTTTTTATGGGTTAAATTATTATTCGTTTTATATTAGCGAGCGCGGTTATTTTATGACATTTTTGGAATCAGAACACTCAATTATACCGGACGATGTGTTAATATCAAAAATAGCTCCCAAACCCATATTCTGTCTGCATTTTAGCCTATCCTCGATATAGTTGAGTGCTTTAAAAAAATTAATAGAATTGATTGCCATTCAAGTATTTAAAAAATATATTATAAAATTACTTTCTATAATACCTGTCTTTTGTTATTTTTTAAAATTAATATTTTCCAAAAGTCCATAAGAAAGTTAAATAAATAATTTATATATATATAGATATATATATATATATTATAGATATATATATATATATATATATATATCTATATATAATACATATATATTTAATTAATGTATTTAACGTTCTTATGGACTTTTGCAAAATATTAATTTTAAAAAATAACAAAAGGAAACGTCTCATACACATGTGTTTTGTGGGCAAGGGACCCTGTGATTCTCTTATTCCATTTTCGACCCTTTTTCCCCTTTACATAGGGTCATAATAACGGCTCTCATCCAGTCTTAAGGAGTGTGCCTATCCTCCAAATATTGATTAAAGAGTATGTGCATTTTCACATCCTTCTCTCTGATCAGCCACTCTTTCCTTCAAACCAGAATGGACTCTTATCTTGCAAAATTGTACAAAAAATTTAACTTTATATATTCATCCACCCATTCACTGTAAAAAGGTGGAGCCACGATTTTATCTTAATACTCAACTATTACCATGAAACAAATCTGGAAGAAAACCGGATTCAAACCGTACAGTACAATTAACAAGCAATATTAACATTGCAGGTCACTGGTCAGCCCAAGATTATTTTTCGGAAAATACAACTGTGTCTTCACCTGCCCCAGAAAAGCAGTCAAGATTAGAGACTGTTTCCAGCATTAAAAAAACTTCAAGAAGGTGCACGTTTACCCGCGGTGGTAAGAATGTGTTTTCATGTTCTCAGTGCCCGTACACAAACAAGCAGAAAGCTTCTTTAAAAATTCACGAGCTCTCACATACTGCAGTGAAACTATTTTCATGTTCACAGTGCAATTATTCAAGCAATCGGAAATCAAACCTAAAAATGCATTTACTCACGCACCCTGGAGACAAACCGTTTTCATGTTCACAGTGCAATTATTCGTTTAATCGGAAATCACATTTACAAAGACATTTGCTTACGCACGCTAGCGAAAAACTATTTTCATGTTCACAATGCAATTATTCGTGTAATCGGAAATCACAATTACAAAGTCATTTACTTACGCACACTGGGGAAAAACTATTTTCATGTTCACATTGCAGTTATTCGTGTTATCGGAAATCATATTTACAAATACATATGCTTACGCACACTGGGGAAAAACCATTTTCATGTTCACAGTGCAGTTATTCATGTAATCAGAAATCGTATTTACAAAGACATTTGCTTACGCACACTAGCGAAAAACTATTTTCATGTTCTCAATGCAATTATTCGTCTATACGAAAATCATATTTAAAATTACATTTGCTTACGCACACTGGGGAAAAACTATTTTCATGTTCACAGTGCAGTTATTCGTGTAATCAGAAATCAAAATTACAAAGACATTTGCTTACGCACACCAGCGAAAAACTATTTTCATGTTCACAATGCGATTATTCGTGTAAACGGAAATCATATTTACCCTCACATTTGCTTACGCATACTAGCGACAAACTATTTTCATGTTCACAATGCAATTATTCATATAAATTGAAATCATCCTTTATAGTACATATGCTAACGCATACTAGTGAAAAACTATTTTCATGTTCACAATGCAATTATTCGTGTAATCAGAAATCAAAATTACTAATACATTCGCTTATACACACTGGGGAAAAACTATTTTCATGTTCACGGTGCAGTTATTCGTGTTATCAGAAATCAAGTCTACAAAGACATTTGCTTACGCACACCAGCGAAAAACCATTTTCATGTTCACAGTGCAATTATTCGTTTAATCAGAAATCAAATTTACAAAGACATTTGCTTACGCACACTAGCAAAAAACCATTTTCATGTTCACAGTGCAATTATTCGTGTAATCGGAAAGCACATTTACAAATACATTTGCTTAGGCACACTGGGGAAAAACTATTTTCATGTTCACAGTGCAATTATTCGTGTAATCGGAAATCATCCTTAACACTACATGTGCTTACGCACACTGTAAAATAACTTTTTTCATATTTATCGTGCAGTTTTATTACACTCTCAAAACACATTTGATAGTTCATGTTATCTCACACGCTAGAGAAAATCTTTTTTCTTTCTTATAATGTACTTCTATGGATTTATAATAAAAGATTTCGCTTGGGAGACTACGTATACACGCTGAAAAGAATGTGTTTTTAGTTTCACAGCAATTCATTCTCTAATAATATATCCTAGGTCCACAATGTGTGTAAAATTACATTACGACAGTGATATGTTTTTAGGTACATAGTGCAAACATAAGTACGCAATAATATTTACGAGGCTACGCTCACTGAGGAGGAAAGGCTTTTATAATCACAGTGAGCTTATAAACAGGTTGTCTTATCGAGAGCAAATTTTAATATAAAATTAAAGTAGAACATTTATGAACTGATCTTGTACAGTACCGCCATGGGAACTTTATGTACGGAGGAGGAGACAATTAGACGTACCACGAAAAGATTCAAATGTTTGTCAAATCAGAGAGCTAGCACTTAGTTGAACATGATTTAAATAAAACCACAAGATAAATGGTAAAAAATTTCAACAACTTCCTATGTTTCACTATGTACCTGGACTGAAATAATATATATCGTGAAACCGATTTGTATACGTAAATATATAATATAAATTTTATTAGCTCATACAAGGAACAGAATATCGTACACTATTGTAAGAATGAGTTTGTTATTAAAGTCACCGTGTAAAATTGTGTGATCTATCATTTTTATCAAATTGACTCGTCTATAATTATGTATATCTATCTCATCCTTTAATTGTGGGAGACATTTAAATATTTTGTTTGTATTTTGTCCTACCAAGCAATTATGTCTCCCTGTTGGATGACCGAATAAAATAAAATAAAAACACAACTTTACATTGTACGTTACGTCAGATATTCGATTTCTGAAATATTATCTGACTTACAGTATTTTTTGTGGATGGGAATCAATTGGGTGTGCCACTATCTTAGAGTTAAAAATGATGTACCTAAAAAAAACATTTACGTGTAGGTAATAGGTACGCACGTACGTAGTAATATTAGTAGCTGTCAATTTTTTTTATCTAAAAGTCTTTTTCTTCAAAACCCCTCTTTTTAGATTTTCTATAGATGATTTGATACGTGAAAAATGGATACGAGTCGTCAGAATCCAAAGAAGAGAATATGACTGGATCCTATCAGCTTATTCAAAAATGTGCTCTAAACATTTTGTGACAGATGATTTGTATTTGACGAAATTGAAATATCACCGGCTAAAGAAGTCAGCTGTTCCTATTATTGAGGTGATACTAACCTATTTATTGTGATTTTTCTGCTTGTAATACTTATTGCCACAATACCTACCAAGGGACTATAATCCGATTCACAAGTATTATTTATGGGCCTACCACACGCACAAGTACAGTAGCCGGCAAACATCTTGAAATTCTACGGCGTAGTGGGGGGAAGTTTGCGCATCTACCTTTCCACCAAAGAGACCCAAATTTCGTCTTCTGCGCATTCCCCCACCACGTCAAATAATTTCAAGAAGTTTGCCGGCAACTGTATCACCACACTTTTGCAAGTGCATGCCGGTTGCACCGTGTACAAAACACCAACTACAACTTGAAATTCCTAAAAACAACATTTAAACACCCTGAATGTAACTCGGAGGTAGCAATTATACTTCATCCTTGTCATATGATAAAAATGGTTAGGGCCACTCAAATCATGAGCATGAGCGTAGCTAATGCTGTTATTTTATGCAAAGAGCTTATACCATCATCCATATTTGCAGATCCAGAAGGCACAATAAATTTAATAACATTTTTTAACCATCTTTTTGACATTTTAATTTCAAGGTCATCAAACTTATTTCGCCTAAAAAACCACTTTGTTCGCAAAATGCCTCAGAATTATCTGGTTTTCTAGTGATGGTAAAGAATTATATATTAGGGTTTTCAATTTTCTTGAAATTTAGACGAATATTATTAATTATCGCCTAGTGATCAATGTCGGCGGTTCGAGTCCCATTCCAGGACATCATCAAGTTAGTCCTATTCTCATAGCACAAGCGTTTAGCTTATTTTGAGAATAGTAAGAATATTGATGCGACACGCATTCCGTGTTCGCATCTCTATTTTTAAAAAAAAATTAAGAAAAAATTGGTAGAAACAAAAAACAAAACAGGGTTTTTAGGCTTTCTTGTTTGCATTGAAAGCCTCAAACACATTTATACTCGACATTGATTGAAACGAAACGATTGAGATATATTGCAATGTATAGAACAAGATCATATTGAACTGCTATTTGGAACTATCAGAAGACAAATATTTGGAGTTGCCGTTCTACTTTTTAGACAATTGTATACCATTGGAAAATGTTTCAATATTAACTTGTTCTTCTGCTGTGCAAAATGTAAACTGTACAATTGGTAGACGTGTGCACGGATGTTTCCGGGGTTTCGTCAGGGTGTGGGTGTCCCGTTGGGAGATTCTGCGGGGATCATAATTTTGCTATTTTTTAGTTGTTAACTCTAAATATTGCAGAGAGGAGTCACCTGCCCTCTGCCTGGTGCTGCTCCTATGTCTATGGTTCCGTGTCTGCCGGTCCTGACTTCCATGCCGGGGGTCATTTTTCTTTTTTTTTGTGTTTAGTCTTTTTTTTTGCCCCACGATGGGGACGGTTTTGTTATTCTTCTTTTTCGTGATGACTTGACTTTTCAACTTCCAACAGAAGCCATCCATTGTCGCCGCCGTGTGACGTGTCTATTTCTTACTGATTTTATGTATTTTATTATAATATGTATGCATGTTTATTTTTTGTATATATTTTACCTTTTTTTTAAAATAGAGATGCGAACACGTGTCACATCAATATTTTTACTATTTTCAAATTAAGCTTGTGCTACAAAAATAGGACTAACTTGCTGATCTGGAGTGAGATTCGAACCCGCGACCATTGGATCACGAGGCGAGAGTCCTAACCACAAGACTAACAAGCTACTCATATGTATCCTATTAAAAAAATAATAAAAACATCTTCCAACGGCGGGGAAAGTGAATGGTTTTATTCGAGCAACCGCGCCGCCTCCCGACAGTTTACACGACTTGCGCGGGATAGCGCGATCTTGTATGTTAGTTGAAAAAAATGTCAACCTGGAGACGATTGAGTAGGACCGATAAGGAAGTTTTTTCTCTTAAAACAGTCCTGGGTAACTGTTGGATACCATTCACAGTCATGCCTTTTATTGTGAGACATATGTGAAATCCAGGAATAATTCATCCGGGAGAATAAATAGATCATCGGACCCAATACGCCCGTGGGTCACTAAAACACTGTTAGAAAAAATAAATAATAGAGGTTATAATTTTTGTTATTGAGAAAGTCACCTCGAAATATATCTCATGAGGTGAATTATAAATATATTTAAAAAAAGTTGAATAAATTTTGATGAATAAAAAGCTAATCTTTTATAATAATTTAACTTAGTAGAGAAAATTTACACGGCAGTCGGGATACAATTACGTAATAAAAATATAAGTAGGTCTCAAGAAATAATAACCAAATATTTTAGTGATACAAATATGTACTAACATTTAATAATTAATTTTAATTATATTGACACACACTAACAGTAATTTTAATTACAATGAAGTAAGAACGTCGGTACCTGAATGATGGGATTCGAAAATATGATGGTTTTCATTAAGATTTGAGAATTTTAAATTCGATTTTAATGTATAAAGAGCTTTGGGGAACAATGGGATTTGAATAATACCTATATAAGTTGGATTAAAGTAAGCGTTCTTTTAAAGCATAGATTTTTACGTTCTCCACCAATCAGACGATCCGTTTTAGTAAAAATCTATGCTTTAATCGACCGCTTACTTTGATCGAACTTGAATAAACCGGGCCTAAGTAAACTGAGACATCTACAAAAAAATAATTTTTCATGTAAACTGATTGAAATTTAGCTTTGTATACAAAATGAGCAAATTTGGGAGTATAAAAGCAAAGGCAGCAATAATCAAAAAAATTAAAACAAACTAGCAGGAAAGCAATCGGCTTCGCCGATTGCTTACTGCTAGGCCCTGCGGGCGGCTATTGTGGCCGCTTCGCGGCCAATGACGGCCGCTCCGCGGCCAGCCATGGCCGCTGCGCGGCCAATTATGTTTGCTGTGCAGCAAACGTCGTTTGTGTTTGCTCTGCAACAAACACAATTGATTTCCTTACTGTTACAAAGTTAATAGAATTTGATAATTGGCCGTATTCTGAAGTAAGCAATATTTCTTTTTTTGTTTCTTGACAGTTACTGTATAATATTGTGATGCTGTCAACTCTGAGTTTTTAAGTTTGGCTGGTTTAAAAATAATGAATTCATCAATATTGAGGAGAAAAAAATCAGGTTTTAGTGTCTATGGTAGCTGTCAGTGACAAAAAATTTCAGTGAAAAAATCAGGTTTTACTGTCTATGGTAGCTGTCAGTGACATACAAAAAATGAAACAGCTGTCGAATTCTTCTTTGTATTTATTTTTATCGATAAAATTACAGCGTCTTATTTATTAATAAATTACATAGCATTTTAGTTTAATGATTATTGATAAATAAATGTATTTTAAAAATATATCATTTTGTAGTCCATTTCACGACCATCATCTTTAATACTATCCACATAATAAAATGTAAAGATTGGACCTTCTAAATCGCCCGAGTACATCTTCGTTAACCAATCGAGCATATTCATTCTTTGGACACAGTATCGTTCGTTTACTCATTAGGGGAACATCCGCTATAGAATGTACTTCATTATATATGCTTTGAACAACATTTTGACTTACACTTTCATTTGGAATAAGCACTGATGACGCATACTTTCCTTCCACAGGAGGCAGCTTTCCATCGCCTAAATCTAAAAGCCACTGTGTAAATGAATTTTCACCTTCTAAAGCGGGGACATTAGTTTTCAAATTGAAAATAGTAAAATTTTTCCAATGTTGGCTGTTTTTTATTAAAGATGTCGCTACTAACTGACCGCGAGAAGCCCTTCGAGAAACTGATAGAATTTGTCTAGTTGCCGCCCAAAATGATTACTTTATTGCCAAAAATATCATTATTACCCATTATATCGCGCAGAGTACGTTCAATTATATCTAAAGCTATAACTGGCGCCATCGGTGCTTCATCCCAGATGATAACATCAGCTGCACTTATAATTGCACGGTTCTTGGATGTCACTCTGCATGTTGTGTTATTCTATAAATCAAGAAGTAAATTAAAAGCCATGTGACATGTACGTCCACCCGGTAATAAAATTGCTGATATTCCTGTCCAAGCAACAGATAAAACTTTCTTAGATCTTCCTCTTCAAGTATGTATAATAGTCTTATAAAGGAACGTTTTACCTGTGCCACCAGGACCGTCAATAAAGAAACATTTTTTTGTTTCAGGTACATCTGAAATTTTTTACTTAATATACTGTCGAAAGCACAATGTTGTTCTCGATTGAGTTTTCCAGCCATCTCTAACCCTAAAGAACTTTCTAATGCTAAATTAATATCAACCACTTCATTATAAGTATTGCTGTAATCTGGTCCCGGCAAACCCTGTGATGTGCAAGAAGAATTTTCATTTATTAATGCCTTTTGAATATACAAAAGGGAACAATTTTGTGCAATTTCTGCAGTAGCACCTTGACGACTAAAGTCTTCTGACATCAAATCTTTGAAATCGTTCCACAGCTGCAACGGATCTGGTGGGAGGCAATGAATCATTAATAAGACAAATAGGTCGCGAAGAGCTTTGGGCATCATATACTTTGAAGCTTCAGCCATGCAACGCTGCCATTCTCCAATATCATCGATGAGTCCTAATTCTCGTCACTAAATGTGCATCACGAAATGTAGGAAGTAGACAACCATTAACAGTCCGCAAAGATTCAAAGGACGTAGCGCCAGTCACTTGTAAAAGAATAAGTCTTAAATGGTAAAATTCTATATTTCTAGGAGAAACGGGGGACATGCGACCAATAATCTTGTCCCCGCCACATTGCCTCTTCTTCCACTGCTTATTGCTAGAAAAAACATAGAAATTAGTTAAATCCTGATACTTAATATTACATGCCTCATTATCTTGTTGGTTAAGTTTAAACCATACAGTTAATGTTGTATTATTTAAGGCTGTAGAGTCCAACCAAATTCACCTGATGGAAATAACAATGGAAAAACCATTGGATCTAAATGTTTTGATAACATATTAATACGCTGGAGACCTCCTACATTCTTAGGGTGAACAGCAACATCTACGTTTGGCGGTAACCTACCTTCGTAATCTGCTACATACACAATGGCGACTTCATTATTATTAGATGGAGCATTATACCTTCTTTGGTCATCTAACGAAGAACGCGTAAAGAGTAGTTGAATATTCCGCATCTGGCCCCCGTGCTCTGCAACTATAGATTCTTCTTCCTCAACCGCTTCTTTCAACCTTTTGTATTGGAGAGCATATGGACTTACACGACGGATGACATTATCAATAGTTTCCATTATATTTTGTTGACATCTAAGGTTAGACGGATGGCTCATACGTACCCTGACTGCTTCATACGCATCGTAAACACATAGTTGCGCATATGCCGGCACCTCTCCATCACTCTGCAAACTTCTAGACGTTTTATGATATACTTCACCTGAAATTTTTAAACAATACGGGCCTACACCTGGTATGTCACTTATTTGCACTCCGAAAGATGCAAATGCATTAGCACAGTTGTACTGACGAATAAAATCCTTAAAATTTTTAGACTCATTTCAGCATCAAAATGAACCGCTTTGCAATGATCTACAGTACTCTCCGTGGCCATGAATTAAAATTGTTAATGGCACATTTAAAATAAGATTTCGCATTTCTTCCTTCAGCATACACTCTTTGCCTAGCATTTTTACGTTCCCGCTGGTCAGCATTCCTTCTTTCACATTCCTCTTCTGTTATGTTTGACAGTCTACGTCTGGCATTTCTTCTTTCATATTGTGAACACGAATCGCATTATCAAATTGCCGGTTTGTGATGTTGAGTCTTCTATCGGAATTCTGAAAAATAATAATATTTATACGTAAAATGACATTCGCGCCACGCGCTGTGAGACTTTTGAGGTTATATGAGAAATGTTCATGAATCTAAGGTTAAGTTCACTTTGCAGTTTAAATAAAATATAAAGCGTAATAAATGTTTAATAAACAAATGTTTTGAACGTTTATTGAAGCAAGATTAATGCAAAAACAATAAAAAGAAAAGCGTAAACGTATACTTACTGTCAATGTCATAAAGCGTCATTCTGTGGTATGACCAGCACAAAAATTCGTTGACTGCAATTACGTTGGCTGTTTTGAATACACGGATTCCACGAAAATATTTTAAAAAATCTATAAATTCCGATATTTTAATATTCGATAATTTGGATTTGGATGTTTTTTGATATCAGTTTGTTCGTATTCCTATATTTTTTAATCTTTTTAATGTACTCTAAAATGTTTTTTTTTAAACTGGCAACAGAAATTATCAGTATGCAGAAACGACATTGGTTGGAGTAATTAATATATAGATGCTGTTGTGACATAAATATATTACGTGTACGCATTTCTATTTTTAAAAATTCAAGGATGTTTCTAGACTGCTGCATGTCGCATTTTATCATATTATGAATAATTATTATTTAAATAAATTGACAAGGAATGTTGAGTGATGACATATTGTAAATATGGTTGCACGATATCTGGAAACTCCTACTCTATAAAGTGAATACATTTGTAATTAAAATACATTGTGTATTTCTATGCATATGTTATTAATTGATTTACTACCTAATAACCACTTAAAAACTTTGATAAATTTAAAAAAACTTAATCATTATTATTTTATTTTTTTTGAAAATTTTTTTTTTGAAATTGCTAAAATAATTTTAGAATAGTCCATTTTCTTTCAAAATTCACATTATAATCCCATCATATATGTCTTCAATACACATCATAACTTTTATTTGATTGTAAAATTGATTAAATTAAATTAAATAATACAAGTTTATTGGGTTTAAATAGAGAGGTTTAAATAGGACGAGTCACAAAGTTGGTGAAATGCAAAATTGTGACTGTCATTGCGAGATTGGTAGTCGATTGTAATTAACATTTAACTGGCATCTGACATCTAACTGTTAGATATGTAGCTTTTAGTGTATTAGAGATTGCTATTCGAATTACGAATAATCAGTTATCAATCATCGTTAAAATCGAAAACGCATCTTACAAATAACAGTTAAACTAACGGTTTATCTATTGAAGAACTATCATGTTATCGTTTATTTACATTGGCGGTCCGAAAGCCAAGAGGAATAAAGGTTTTTTCCCGATCCAGGGGTCAAAGGTTCGATTGAGTCCAAAAGAGAAACTTGTGTATCTATTTGGATTCCGGTCTGGGTAGGTACGTGACAAAAAAGAGTAAGAAATTTATTATTCAAGGCTGGTATTTATTGGGTCAGTATTTTTAAACATTTTTAACAAAACTCTAATAACTGGGCATATATTTGACAAAATAATTTTTATTACAATCTAGCTTATTTATAGCCGACACCCATGAAATAGTAATAACGATTTTTATCAAAATATTTGAAGATTTTTTTTATTTTTCCCCTGCCGGCAGTTAAATATACTATTCTAAATTCTGGCGAGTGGGCGGAACACGAGATGGTTCGCGTCTTTGGTAAGTCCTATATGTGATGTATTTTTGACGGGTAATGCAGGCTCGGCGATAGCAATATCGGTATCGTTGCCGCCTTCGGGTTTGCTGGCCCGGGGTTCAAGCCCCCATCTCCAGCAGTTAAATTTGTTTTTTTAAACATGAATTCGAAAGAAATTACGGACGTTACACGAAATTAAGGGAACAGACAGACAGACAGACAACAAAATTATTATTTTTGTTATTGACGCCATAAAATCTATAAATAACTATTCTAAAATAAAATATAAATATAAATATTGTATATTGACTAATTTAAGCATTTATATTTTCCGTATCGCCAGTAGCATGCAATACAATTGTATAATATTAAAGTGTCCTGTGTTCTATAATACAGAATACATTAATAATATAATTTCCCATTGTTACACATGATAGCTCTCAGCCAATGACATGTTGAGATTCGAAGAACTGATTAATCAAATTAACTGTCAATTGAAAGCAATTTTTTAATCAAGTCGGACAGACAAAGTTTAAACATCATTCCAGACGAGCCCATCCACAGGTAATAAATTTAATATTTAATATGCATTAAGTGCCAATTAACGATGTTGTGAACACAATGGAATTCGGAAGATTTGTTATTTCGTACAGTAGCGGCAAAAAGTACTGTATCTTATTGCTTCTCTTGCATTTTGCATGCAAGTAAGTATCACATTTTTGAATGGAAATGAATGAAATTAAAATTTACTCTCTGTATCTTGATTAAAAAGCTAAAATCAAAGATTTTGATTTTTTTAGTATTCGGTTTAAAATAATAATATCCATTCCATTTAGTATTGAAGTTGTAAAGTTGTCAATTAATGTAAATTAATAAAAATCACGCAAAATAAATTATTTTTTTAAAATAGTCTCTAAAAACATAAATTGTAAGAAAACCCACTTTAAAAAAAAATTAAGTATTGTAGCGACATGCTAAAAATAATTTACGCAGTGTCCGAATTAAGGTTATCTACAACCTTCGAGAAACGTCTAGACAGGCCTGGTTTAACCGAGAAGCAACAAGAACCTTCTCCTAAAAACTATAATAATCTATAAAGCATGAAAATAACAGCATTTTCGGGTTTAAATACGGCGCCGGCCGCAGCGCGGTTGTTGTGTTTGAACGAATCGTTACTGTACGAAGTCAGCCACGAGCCACCAGACGATGCCCAGTGCGGCCAGTCGTGAGGGAATCGAAGCGATAAATAAACTGAATAATCGAGTGAAGTACTTATTGGCGAAATAAATCAGAGCGATTTATATGAGCAAAATTTAAGGGAATGTTCTAGTGAATGTTAAATATGTGTTATCCAGCGATAATAAAGAGTTCATTTACAAGTGATATACTGCGAATAGTACAATTAAAAAACAATAGAGTTTAACTCATTTTAAGTGACTTTATACATTGAATAGTTAAATAATCATTAATTAATAAATCGATAATTAATTTCTGGTATTTTCGTTCATTATTTAAAGATTATTTAAAGATAATCGTTTACTATGTAATATTATTGAAAAAAATCCATAAAGTTATATAAAGCCCACCAAGTAAAGCAATTTTATTCAGTTAGTTCTAAAATATTGATGGTTTGGTATTTTATTAGTTAATTATATAAAATATTTTGTTTCGTTTTAAACCTTAATATGCATAATATCAAAATATATTATCTAACTTAATAAATTAATTTTAATTTGATAACTTTCCATACAAAAATGCGATAGAAAATGCAAAAGAAGCAATGAGAAAATGTGATGATTTCGCACACATTGCCAGACGATTGCATTAAGTAAGGACTTTGCATGTTGTCAATGAAGCTATAAATAAAATAGGCTATATTAGTCTTTAGTTATTCGTATAAAGATGTCTGTCAGAAGCATTTAAAAAATATATGTTTATGTATATTAATTTATGTCCCTAAATAACATTAAATTAAAGATTAAGAAGACTTAATTATATAAATGATGCTACTTTTAATATTTATTGTAAAGGATATACTTAAATCCGCTTCAAATAAATATCATACATAATTATATGTGCGTCGTTTTGCAAAACACGTCTGTCAAATACACCGCGCGGGCGAGAGACAAGAATAGCGTTTAGTTTGGAACAGATTTTGCAAAAAAAATATGCGACACACATGCTCTGTTTTATTTGTCTGTAAATTCTTCCGCTATACGGTTCTAGTTAACTCATTAATATGTAATTATTAATAGTCATTTTACTCACAAAACGACCTGAAATGGCGAGCACTCCAGCGGTCGTTTGCGGAACTATAAACAATCTAGTGGGATTCGAATTTTTCGAATCTCCTTATTCAAATGTTGCGTAGATCATAATCACACAACATTTAATTCAGGAAATAAAGTGGTATGATTTATATATTTAACCCTCTATACTCAACCCTGTAGTGAAAATAGACCTTGACGAATATTTTTACAAAATTTTTAATAACAGCATTGAAGCATCTTTGGAAAAAGTGCATTCAACTTCACGGAGATTATATTAGAAAAAATATATTTACAATCAAACTGTAGTATGTTTTATTAATGTCGTACAGGATAAGCAGCTATCTTAGTTGAGCTGTTATTCTTTCAATCATTGTCAATGTCAAAATACTACCGCATGTCAAAATGATATCTACACGTGTCAACTGTTATCTACTGTCAAAATGCTTTCTATTTTATCTGCTATATGATCTTTTATCTGTTCTCTGTAATCAAAATATCTAGGTACTAACAATAGCAGTGGAGATGAGGTCTCTTAGACGTATGTGTGGTAAATCTATGTATGATAGAGTAAAGAATGAAGATATTAGGAATGAATTTAAAGCTGATCGTAGCATAATACATAGAATAAAAATGGGATCGCTCAGGTGGTTTGGGCATGTTGAGCGAATGAATGAGGAAAGAATGGTAAGAAAGATATATGATGCAAGTGTTGACGGCGCCAGAAAGAGAGGGCGACCACGGAAGACGTGGCATGACTAGATTAACCAGATACTGGAAGATGGTCCTGTTAGAAGCCTGAACAACCGTCGAGCTTGCATGCGAAGATGTACGAATGTAGACGAAGCGAAAGTTGTATGTCAGGACAGAAGAGTATGGCGCTCTATCCTCTCTGCCTACCCCCAAGGGGAAACGGCGTGATGGTAAGTAAGTAAGTAAGTAGAAACAATAGTTGAAATATTGACATTTGACAAGTGAAGGTTTGTTTCTAAATTTCAACATGAAAATGTTCAATATTCAGTAATATTAAAAAAAAAAATTTGAATGCAGTCAATACTTATTTAGAATATACTGAATTCGAGATTTTATAGAAAATATAACCCTTCCAAAATCAGGTTTGGAATGATGTGTCACATGACAAATGGCCGTTTCATCTCTCAAGCGAGAGTTGATGAGAGTTGGGAGTTGATTTTAGGCTGAAACAACGTAGCAGACAGCAATACTAATGGCAAATATCCAATATCCTAAATGTAATACTAGCATATCCCACCACTTCACCTAACAAGAAGTATAATTTTTTAACGCTCTTCCCAATGAAATAAAGACGGAAAAAATTATAAAAATTTCAAAACCAAATTAAAAAATCTACTAAAAAATCAATCACAACAACGCAATGAAAAAAAATCTTATGAAAAACAATCAATATACACTTTTAAATGTTATTACAATACCTTCACAATCTTTGTAACTTACCAAAACTAATATTTCTAGATACTTTTTTATTTTTTTAAATTAGGTATATCCTTTTTCACTATTTTAATATAATGATACTAATGATTACATTAAAAATATATATGAAAATGCCCCCCCGGTTTAAAAGAAGAGAATTAAATTCTCGAAGAATATTTTTTCTTTTTCTGTATGAAGGCTTGAACTCATTTGATATTAACACAGGCTTAAAATTTTTACATTTCTACTATAAGATACCTCAAATAAATAATTTAGAAATACTCGAAATTAGGAAAAATGTTAATATTAAGTCTAATATAATAAATACACAGACGAAATTTTTGCATAATCCTATTTTGAATATTTTTCCACTTAACATTCCAAATGACCCATAATAATCAACACCTCGAACCCCCCCCTCCCCTCACCAACCCCCTCAACCGCCCCTTCACCGTAACATATTTGCTTGTTTCAACTTTTAAGATTAGTACACAATAATCCTGATAAGAGAACATTGTTCTCGAAACATGTAGATTTTTTAATCTAATATAGTGGTGAAAACAAAGTAATTTGTGTTTTATTTTAATTAAATTCTCTTTTAAAGGTGGGTAAGTGTTTATATTCCCGTTCTGTTACTCTTATATATGTTACGTAATTAACACCGTTATTATTATGTACAATGCAATTAAATAAATGTACATAGCAAAAGCAGAAAAGTCCACTATTTGGTAACAAAAACAGGAATATTCAAATTTAAAAGTAAAATATTTATTTACACACGTTCATAAAAGGAAAATTAACGTGTTAATTGTTTTTAAAAACTTATTTCCAATCAGATATAGGTGTCATAGATTTCAGAGAAATTTCCTTCAGTAGTGACAGGTTTTATGTACATATTTACTAGTTGTTACCCATCAAAAATGACTGAACAATGGTTCGCGTCTTTGCTAAGCCCTTTTTACAGGATCTTTTTGGCGTGTCGCAGATATGCAATAGTGGCGATATCGATAGCGTCCTGCGCTAGTATTCGCGCGGCCGTGGTTCGCGCCCTGCCTCCAGCCGTTTAATTTGTTTTTTTAGCAGTGAATTCGAACGAAATCACGGACGTTACATTAAGTTGGGATGGACGGATTGACGGACGGACAGATAACAAAATTATTATGTTTGATTTCAGAAACACCGCAGTGCAATGTAGCTACCTTTGGTTTTATACCTCTCATCTTATGACCACAAACACGTTGCCAATCGGTGCCATGCAGTGTCGACAGGTGGCGGATCCGAAGATTTATGAATTGAAGCAAATCTGAAGGTTTTTTTACAAACGACGCATTGTCTCGGTCGGTAAACTAGAGAATGATCCCGTTGGTTGCACCGGATGCAGTATTTTTCAATGAGAAGCTGTGCGAAGATCGTAAATGTGTAATAAAAGTCCGAAACAAAAGCAGACAAGGCGGGAAAAAACCCGCTGCCCTGGTGGCAACACTGGTAGCGGGAATAAACAATGGCTGGCAATTGCCTGCCACAATAAACAAAAAACAAGCAATATATTTGGTTTACATGGTTCTCTTTGCGCTTCCGGTGCATTCTGCATTCTTGTGACGTCAGAAAATGTACTATACGCACGTTTAATTAATTTATTTTATTTAAAGAACACAACGCGGCTTGCAAAAAAATTAACATTAATAACAACATAATAACAACATAAATTAACAATTACAATAATATGAGCTATTTATAGAAATCTATATGCGAAGATAATATAAATGCATGTACAGAGTGATTTAAAAGAAACTTCCATAACTTTTAGTAAAGGTAAAACACTTAAGAAAAAATTGTAAATAGTAATTTGATATAATATGTACACTCCATTACCAAGATATTTAATTATATTTTAATACTAGCCATGAGATTAGCAATGTAGCTGTGAAGGAATGCACTATCTATTCTAACAATTGCGGGGTATAGATGCAAATCGCCACTATTCATATGGAGCCCATATGGAAAGTGGCGATTTTGCATCCATATGCCACAATTGTACTGAATTTTTGCAAAAATTGCCGCATTAAGCGTGTACAATAACGCACACAAAACGATTTTCAGAATTTCGTAGTATTACAATCGGCCGTACTCTGAAAATAGTAATATTTATTTACTCATTTAAGTTTTAAAATCTTTCCCTCGTCTATGTGTTTTATTAAATTATATCTCTACTCTTTTATATTCTACGTTTTCAAATTTTTCTTTATTACTGTGTTTTATATTGTATTATATCTCTTTTATATTTTACTTTTTGTCTATTTCTACACTGATGTACAATTCTA
This sequence comes from Agrypnia vestita, assembly GCA_016648135.1. Lineage (NCBI taxonomy): Eukaryota > Metazoa > Arthropoda > Insecta > Trichoptera > Phryganeidae > Agrypnia > Agrypnia vestita. The sequence continues at coordinate 75,648 of JADDOH010003594.1, read as the reverse complement.
TTTCTATAATTTACACACATACGTTGTTGTGTTAATATTATGTATAAATGCATTGTAGATAAAAGGCTATTTAGCCGTGTATATTAAATAAATAAATATTGGGATCTTAAGATTTTTACCCCAGTAAACGAGAAAAAAATAAAAATTAAACGAGACGTAGGTATACGTCGGTGTTGGGATAGATATAACGCGGCAATATTGTTTATTTTTTCAAAAGTTTTTCAATAAAATGATAATTTCAAATGTACCAATGTACAAAATGTACAAATGTATAAGAATCATTAAAAAAATAAAAATAATTAATCACCTATTTTATAAAAAAATCACCAAATTTCTACCTAAAATTAGTCTCACAGGGTGGTATAACCCCTGACAACCCCTAACAAGGGGTTTTATTCTCTCTCGATCGTTCGCGAGTAAATCAAATACTCAAACAAAGCGAGCACTCACAACAGTTGTATTTTCCGTCTATAAATACGAGTATATTGTCAATTTCCTTTATTTGAAATACCTGTATACCGGAAATGTTTCAGCAGCGCCCGCCGTGGGCTCACCTGTCGGCCCCGCTTCCGGCGACACTGGAGCGACACCGGAAGATGCGGCGGTGGCAGACACTGTCCATCACGGTTATGGAGCGCACTTCCGGTCATTGAGAAAGCGAACACTTCCGATTCAATGCAAATAAGACTCATCTCATTGTGGACCCGTGTTCAGGCTGGATTGTGTTCCAAATTTAATCGTTCGCGTGACCGAAGTGATAATCGACTGTATTCTGTACGGCCTGCCCTAATTGCCCGTCGCGTGACATTAATCATTTGAGTGACTTTTCAAATTTGATTAATACTAAGTAGAAAAAAATATTTATTGAAATAATAAAACAATAAATTGACATATGTACACAGAAAATACATTTTTTTATTTTATTGAGGCAGTTCTCCCTTTAGAAACTTTTGTGATTTTTAAGTTTAGTTATATCTAAACTACTAGGTATACAAAGACGTAAAGTTTGCAAGTTTGGATGTAGGAGGTAATCTCCGAAACTACTCGTCCGATTTCAAAAATTCTTTCACCAATATTTAGGATGGACTTTCAGGGTGGACATATGCTATGTATGTATTATCCCGTAAAATAAAATGCCTTTTTGTGGTGACCTTATTTTACAATTAACTAAAAGTTACTAAAAATCTACGCGTGCGAAACCGCGCGAGTAAGCTAGTATGAAATAGAAATACATTAATAATATCATGAGGCGGCCCACGTAGCCCCACGGGCATGACACTGACGAGGGTTCCGGGTTCGATTTCCGAATCAATAAATCGATATAAAACAGCTTAGTTATCACCTGATGAGATGGACTGCATTTCCCGAAACTATTTTTATGAATAGATATGCATACGAGGAAAATATGATTACATCAATACATCAAACTCAGCTAAATGCTCGCTAAATCAAAATAAGACTATGATCGTGGTCTCATGGTAACGGCTCGAACCCCCGACTGCTTACTAACTGGATCACTAGGTGAGTGTTTCAAGCACTTGACCAACCACCTATACACTACAATAATGACAAAAGTGTAATTCTACGCATGTGCAAAGGCACACATCAATAGTGTGCGCGCAAAATATCTATGCGAGAAAGAGATAAAGTTATATGACCACTTCACGCTGGATACTATTGCAACAACGCAGTTGATGCATGCTATCGGTTATTTACGCCGAGCTCTGTGTGCAAATAACCCATTTATAATAAATATTATTTAACCATATTTCAAACATTCCAAAATTTCTTGGTGTTTATAAAATAAGTTGTTAAATTTTAATCAAAATTTATTTTCTTCACCTACTAGTTTCATCTGATAAGTGTAGCGAGTCATTATTATTACTTATTAATTAAATAAAACCTTAAACAAATTTACGTAGGAAATTATTATATTGTTATAATTAAAATTATTCTTGCGACAGATTTCTCAGTAGCAGATTTAAGATATAGTGCCATGAATAAAAAATCGACCTGTGGTACAGTTATGATTGAGTCGTTTTATTATAATATATTCCTACCCACTACGAATCAATAACTTACTTATAAAAATAAGAGCATTAAAATATACCATAAAAATAGTCCCAAGGCGAAAACACCTCTGCCTATCTCGAGAGTCATTAATCTCTCGCGCGTTAGATGCACGGGCTGGATGAATGCACTTTATATGATAATCTCGAGATATAATCTTTAGGTTCACTAAACCTCTCTTGTTAACGTGAACCCGAAACCTTAAAGAGTGCTGGCGTTATAACTGGTCCTACACCCTTTCTTCCATGTGATAAATATGGACTGGTCGCCCACTCAAAAAAGGTTATTACTTGCTAACAAAAAAGAATTTTTGAGTATCTACTTATTCAGTATGTAAATATGTATGTAATATTGTCGTTAAGAAAAATCCCTATTTTATTTATTAGTGTCGTTCGAGTAACGGATTCGCCGCAGTGGGATGTAAATAAAATACTTTAAAGAATTTAAATTTTTATTAGTCACTGGACACAAACTTTAGCTGGATCACTGCTCTGTGATTCGCACTTTAGGTAGCCAAAAAGTTCCACTCGCCTCTGGTAGCTATACCTGCTCTTGTCTATCGTACAAATTCACAGAACGTTTTCTTTTCGCTCGCTGGTTAAAACAACACAGCGCGTCCATGACGTGTACAAAGACTCGATTTCTCGAATCTTCTGCTATATATTCGCGGATTGATAGCCTTCCAGATTTTTCTAAAGCGTTCGCAAATTTTCAGACTGTTGGGAAATGTTCAATTATGTGCCGTTCTTCTCTATTTTAGTATCTGGTACCAATATTATATATATCTAACGATAGAAAAATTATTGTCCTATAGTATGCAAGCACATCAAATAACATGGAAAACGATGTAAAAAATGTTCTTAGGTTTTCACGACCGTTCAGAATCTTCTGTGTATAGTTTTCTGGGATATTCTGCCATGTATATGTGACCTCTCTGGCCAACGTTTCGGATCCCATTGCAGGGTCCATCATCAGCCCTGATCTGATCTCAATGCTTTGGCGCCATTAACTTTCACCTATGTCATATTCTTTCTGAGAAACAAGGATTAAAATGATGAAATATTTTCGTCAAGATAAGATTTCTGAGCATGCCCATACCTTCAACTGATTTTCAAAGACATATCCACGTCAAAAACTTGCAAGATAAATGTTGCATTATGTATGCAGGTATTTTCAAGCGGAGAATATTCGGATCCGCCAAAAATAACATGCAATCGAATCGCGAACGTTGTTTTGTTTGTATGGCGATGTAATTTATTCTGTTATCGGCGCACAGTCCGTGGAACAGGTCTTAAAGTGTTATATTATGTGTTAAAACGAGTTTGTATTACGATTCAAAGTACGTATCGTCTCACTAAAGAGGTGTTGATACGAAATTAATTAACAGCCACAAAAAACGAAGATACAATTATCCACAATACAGAGGAAGGCTAACTTTATATATTTTGTTAATCAAGGTAACTCGTAGGTTAAGTAATTGCAAAGTTCGGAAATTTATAAATTTTAAATTTTCTGAAAAATAAACTATACAGGGTGTAACAGAACTAGTCCGTAATACTTGACAGTAATAATAATTAGATATAAATAACCGAATATCGAAAATAACCGGTTAAAATAGCGGTTCAACCATCACTAGTATAGATTCCTGCCTAAATTATGAGCCGTAAATGTTTAAGCAATAATGTTCTTATATCAACAATTATGGAGACGGGCGACTTCAATGTTTGCTATTTTTTTCAATATTTCTGATATACATTATACATTTATGTAAAACGACATAATATTAAAATAACTTATATCAAATATTAAAAATTGATTCGCTTTAATATAATGCAAGTCAAATTAAAAGATTAAAACCTTGCAAAAATGTACGATTCAAATTTTTGCAATTCGTTTTAATTGATTTGTATTAATTTATGTAAAACGACATAATATTAAAATAACTTATATCAAATATTAAAAATTGATTCGCTTTAATATAATGCAAGTCAAATTAAAAGATTAAAACCTTGCAAAAATGTACGATTCAAATTTTTGCAATTCGTTTTAATTGATTTGTATTAGAGCGAATGAATCTTTGATATTCAATATAATTTAATTAATTGACACTATTAATATTTACCCTCCACATTAAATCACATTAACTCTACTTTCTTTGGTTTCTGCAGCTTAATGTTTTATATTTACTCATTACCAATTAGCCTGTATTTATAAATATATTATAATTTTAAAATAACTATTAAGTCAAGATCTTGTGCCCTTACTTTTCATCCTATACAGTCCACGCTATCGTTTCCATTTATCATCCCTTGCTTAATTTCCGTCAATTTAACCCCCATTCCTGTTTGATCCCAGAAAATTGCATACGGGATCAACACAAAGAACATTTGTATTGATTTGGCGACAATTTTATAACAATGAAATATTTTTTCTGTAAACCGTGTCCACAAATTATTAATGCTCTGGAAAATATAAAATAAAATAAAAATAAGTGGGCTTAATCAGATCCAGAATTAAGACGACACCAAATACTTAAGAGTTCTTCGTCAAATACGTTTTGGATTACCAGGGTTGTAAGCGAAGAGCACAGGTGAGTCAACGAAACATTATGAATACTGAAGTTAGTGACGTAGTAAGACAGGTCCAGACAGCATGCCACCAGAAGTACCTTGAAATATTTTTATAAATTTTTCATTGGCGATACCTGGTTCAATATCGCTGACCACGTGACCTTGAGAACCAACAGGTGGTTGGTCGGCCATGAGACAGTTGACAAGCGTTCGCCAATCCAAATAACGGAATGGCGTTTCCGGACATGTTGACAATTGAAATTAGTTAATTTGCAGAGATTTGTCACCGATTTGAATATCATTCGGGCTTTTATGTAATGCCGCGTAGGAGACATCACTGGTAATGGAAAAATATAAGCGTAATTGCAAGCTATTTTATACATAATCGTAATTTTAATTATGTTATACGTAGGTAATCGTAATTACACATGTTATTTTATACATATGTACACTCCACTTTATTCTAAAGAACTAATTTTAGTTCTCCGATAAAAATGATCATAAAAGAAAAAAAAAACAGTAATTCATTTGTTTATTGAAATAAACGGACATAGTTCAATAAATACGAGTATGATACATAACATGAACAACAACAAGATACTCGACGATCTGAGAGATCTGAGGTGGCTTGGGCACGTACTAAGAATGTCTGATGACCAAATTCCTAGGAAAATACTGAGTGCGATTCCTGAAGGAAGACGTCCAGTAGACCACCCCAGACAGAGTTGGGCGAGGCAAATCCAGAAACTGTGTGAGGAAAGGATGGGAATACAATGGATGGAGGCGCCTTGTCGATGCAATGAGTTCCCGACCCGAATAGGATAAGGGGAAGAAGATGAAATGAGATGAGATGAAAAACATAAAATACACCAGAATAAAGTTTATGGCAATTCAAAACAAAAGCAAGGACAAATGTCCTTGCATTTGTTTTGAATTCTGGTGGTGAAGGAGGAATGAAATGAAAAAAAATCAGAATGTCACGTGCCCTAATACTTTAACACTTTTTTCCATATTCTCAATAAAGAACGAGAAAACATCTCCCTTCTGCGCCCCGATCTACTACCCGTATAGGTCAGTACCACCGTATATAGTAAATACCATCGTTATCACCATTCCTGATGACTACATCTCTATAGTAGTGACAAAATTATAACGAGCAAGTAGTAAAAACATTTGTTTACTGAAAAAATAATTTAACTATAGCACATGTATTCTAAATAAATATTGTAACGAGGCAGAATATCTACTAAAAGTGCTGAAAATAAATATGGGCGGCACGCGATGGCGTGCAGTCAGCCATGACGGCGGACTGTTATGCACGCAATCCGGAGTCACTCTGGAGTATTCTAGCACATTCTATTTCATGGTAAAGTGTTCGGCGGAATAGCCTAGAATATTCCACATGTTTCTCGTTACCTCTAGAATGAATCTTTCGGAGGAATTGTACTATATAAGGAGTCGCGCGACGCGGGCTCGAAAATTCAGCTTGTGAAGTTAACCAGGCGACATCTCCGTGATACTACCGAGCGAACCGAGTGTGATCAGTGCTTCGTGATATTACAACACGCGATATTAGTAAGTGAACAGCGCAAATAAATGACTAGTGTTTTCATTTTCCTCTCAAAGTCACGTCCCGTGACAATATTAAAAAAAAGGCAAGCAATGCGCGCAACGGTCAATACGGTACCTGACAATATTTTTGAACATAGTACACAGTATGTAATATAATATTTCAAATATTACAAATTACAAATGATTATGAACATTAATAGGTAGGTAGGTACACAGTTATCTTGAAAAGAAACAAAAAAAAATAAAAGAAAAACCTGAACCCTTCATTTATTTATTATTTGATTTGTATAGCTCATTTTTGCGCCATTTTTAACAAACATTGGTAGAGAATTAAGTTTTTTGTTAATTTTATCATCAAAATTTTATTGATCATTATTTGTGCCATTCGGTAGCGTTAGTGACGGACATTATTACACATATAATTATCAGGGGCATGCAGTGAGAACAAGAAACATGACTTTTTCCTAAGCATATATTTTGAAAATAAACCGAATTAAGAGATATATCTCAATAATTCGTAAAATATATCTCACAATAATTAACATATCCAGATTTTAATATTTCATGATATTCTGCCAGATAAAAATTTAATTTCGATTTTTTTTCCAAATACATGTTTCCAAATAAACGCCATGGGAATATGTATTTTTACTATATTATATTTCCGCTAATGACCTAGGTACATTTAAGCAGCGTTTTTAAATATTTTCGACATTTGCACATTTATATATTTTTGTAACGAGATTATTCAACCAGAAGCGACGCGTTTCCGAACAGTGCGTGCCGGCGTAAACAAATTGTTATTATTTTTGGAACCCGGCAGAATCATCAACTTAATTCTGACATACGTAACACATCTCACGCGAGAGTAGGTGGTTGGCCCGACTCCAGCGGGTACTCCCCCGCCCAGCATCCAACACGTACATTACCTACGTCACGGTGTTTCATCAATGAATCTGAATCAGAAAATTAATATAAGAAACGTAGACCAAATTAGAAAAAGAAAAAACAAAATGAATCCCACCTGAGATTTTAATCTGGTAATAAATTTAGATATCAGATATTGATAAAAACACACAAAAAATTACACAACATTCGGTTTTACCATTTTAGCCATAAATACCTACAAATTTTTATCCTGAAACACGAGACAAAAATAGAGCATTAAATTGCAAACATTTATTCCAAATCACTCAACAGACGAACGGAATATCAATGGTCAATGGACAGATGTAGGCAAACGTAGATCATCGACTGGGCCCTTAGAATATATACAAACTATTGTATATACTCTAAGACTGGGCCAATGGCATAAAAAGGATAATTAAGATAATAGGAGAAGCAGCTTAATGCGGAAGACACAGAATAGAGAATTAGCGATAGTTGAGAGAAGAATTAGGAGAAAAAGAAGCAGAAAAAATGTCTATCGCATACGTGTCCAAATTCAACGAATCTGAATCATTAAAAGGAAATTTGAAGGTGTTTTTAGGTTTCCCGTCTTTAAAAAAAGATATTGGTCTACCTGGAAATTCTTTTAGGACTAAACTTAAATGGTGCATTTGCTACATTTTTGCTACATCACGTGGTATGTTTACAAGTGAATGCGCATGCGTTGTATCTGTCATGTGGGGAAACGAAATTATTGTTCTCCAATTCATCGCCGTACAATTTTGTGGGACACTTCAAACCGTGAATATGAAAATAAAATTATCTGAGGGTCAAGAGCGTTCCTTAATATTGTCTTGCTTGGCTATGGAAGGCCCGATTATTTGTAATAAATTGTCAAAATCAGTTGTTGTCATTCGAGTGAAATTGACAAAAGATCCATCAGACATTCGAAGATCGCATAGAATATCCATCCTTCTTTCTCTTTGCAGTAAATAATTTCGCACCTACCACCTTTTTCTCCTCTTACGTTTCGATAAACACGTTAAAATAAATAGATACGCAGCTGTCATCCTAACATCATCGGGCGGCAAGTGTAAATAGATACGCAACTGTCAACATAACCTCATCGGGCGACAAGTGATATGCGAGTCCCGGTGTGTACATGTCAAATGACCGCGTCATTGTCTCGAAACATGAGCGTAGATGTTGATGCGACATGCCGTGCGGAATGTTTCGCGATTTGTCCCCTAGTGAATACATGGCTTTATACTGTAAATAATATTAGCGCGTGAATTATTTAATATATCTATGTGGGTATTAATGATGATAGTCAGAATATATATAATAGGAAAATTTAAAATGAGTTCTTTAGTAAGGTTAATGAATGCGTGTTTGATTTTAAAAAAGTTTTAATTTTTTTTCTGTACGATTATTTATACGGCGTGTCTCGGTGGGGAGATTATTGTAGTAGCTGATGTCTTTGTAAATGTAATGGTTTTGCATTTGCGTTGTTTTGAATTTTGGTTTAATTATTTGGTTATCATTTCTCATTAGTTTATGGTATTCCAGGTTTTGATATAGATTATTCTCTTTCCATATTTTTATTAAAGAAACTTGCTTTATTACATATAATAACTTTATAATATATGTGTATTATTATTTTTAATGACAGGATTTAAAAGTGAAAAATATAGAGAGTAGACACTATCATTTGTTTGTTCAAGGAGAGCGTACATCCTTAATTATAATACCGCACCCCGAGTGCAAAAGTATCCAAAAAACGTTTTTAATTATGAATATCATATTTTTACACATCGTGAATTCTGCTGCGTATCAAAATCACCTTTGTGTAACTATCCATTGCTGTTTTAATATGAAAAGTGATACATATATATTTAATTACATATGAAGTTTGAATAAAATAATGTTATTTTGTCATGTTGATAAATAAAAGTATTACTTTTAATGCTTACGAAAAATAGTGGGCATAACGACTGTCGACGGTTCTTACGTATTCTGTCAAATCTACAAAAATTCTTTTTTCATCTAAAAAAAGCATAGTATATCAAAGGAAAATCAATATTTTTTTAATTATCCGAAAATTATATTATATGGAAAAATACATTTTTTTAGTAATATAATTTTCTATTTTTTTGTCTTAATACTATCCAGCATACAAAATCACTTCGGTAGGAAACTAGAGCCATCTTTTGGTGAGCTCATTAACTAATTTCCCATACAAAGTTGTGATTAATTAATTATGATGGATTCATTTATTAATTAGTGAAATTCATTATTCATCACTGTCATCGAGAATACGTAAGCGTACAAAATTTCAGCTCGATTGTATATTGGGAAGCAGGTGAGATATCGATTATAACATTCCGTCCAGACAAACAGGGGAAGCTAATATAAGCATGGTAAAATAGAGTAAATCGAATAGTTTAAGATAGGAAACCAAAAATCAAATTTTCAAATTTACAGTATATGCGCAGTATGCAATGTATGCGCAGTGACCATCGATGTGTCTTCGCCAGAGCGGTACATTACCTGTTCAAATATGTCTTATTGAATATTACTTGCGTTCATTAGTTTAGTTGAGTTGCATTGTGGTAGACCATTTAAGCTATCAAGCCAATCGCATCTCCTATTAAAAACCATTTAGGCTTTCTTAAAAAAGAAATGTGGGAAAAAACAATGCATGTGTTAATAAAAGTTAGTTCGTTAGCTTAATTAACAAGTATTTCCATCAGATGGATGAGTGGCTGGTGGCGTGCATTGAATAGCTAATTGAGGTCACCGATGATTAGGTCACCGGTTTGTCATGAAGATGGCAGTCAAAATAGTTGGTAGGTACTTCAATCGTAACACTAAGTAGAAAACAGCTCATTTTTCCAAGTACTCGTATATAAAACGTTGGCGTCATTATTAATTTTGACGATAATTTACTGTTTAAAATATTTAGTTGGCTGATTTACTTGTAAAATAATTGTTTTGGACACAAGTATAAGTATGCATGTCTTAAGAAGGAGAACACGCTTAAGCTTCTTATTTAAATTAGTAATTAATGTCAGTTCCAGAATCAAACAGATTTTGCGTAGTACTAATGTATAACATCAAAATAACATATTTTAGCTAGTCGAAAGTTAATTAAAATTAAATGCCATGTTAATTGAAAGCCTTGATGAGTAATTAATTATACATAGAAAATAATATAATGCAAAATACTAATGGTCGTGTGCTATATGTTCTATGTATCATTGTGAATACTTAAGAAAGTACGATAAGGCGATGCATTAGAAATGTGGATCTTTAGAAGAATGCTCAAAATTCGTTGGATATAGGTATAGAAAGTAACAGAGCTAGTCCACAATACTTTATAAGTGTATACATTTCTGGCTAAATAATGAGTTAAAAATGTTTGAACAAAAATTTCCTCATATCAATAGTCATGGAAATAAGCGAATTCAAAGTTTGGATTTTTTTTCAATATTTCTGATTAATCTTTTGTACTTTTGTTTTATACCTTTTACAATGTACATATACATGTATATATACATACATACATATTCATAAATTCACTCTTATACCTACACAAATACAAACGCACATAAATATATACATATACACAAACACACATACATAGACATTACACATACATACAAAAACGCTTGCATATGCTTAAGATGGAAATACTCTTATCGAATAATAAAACTTCATTCACATTAATAAAAGTAAAATAAAATTATTAAAGCCTTGCAAAAAAATCTGGCTCAAATTTCTGCAAGATTTTAATCATTTTATATGACTTATCTTAAAGCGAGGGAATTTTTAATATTCGATGTGTGTACTTTAGTGATAGTCCAACGTTTTACAGTAAGTTAAGTGCAAACCATGTTAAGTTTAATAATATATGTACTATGGTGTTTTTTGTTTTTAAAAAATCTTGTTAATTTATGTCTATGTAGGTAGGTACTAGATGTAAAAATGTATTTATTTTTTTCAACTCCATAAAAATGTGCAAATAGATAAATAAGAAAAATTAAAAAAAAATTCAAAATTTGATGTTACTTATTTTCATAAAAAGATGACACCACTCAATAAATGTAACACGGACTAAAGAGCGTTACACAATCGGTACATGGCGTGAGGTAATGAACAGGCGATTTGAATACCAAATACGATGAGCGGAACTAGACTAAAAATAAGCAACGGATAATGTCTGCTGGAAACGAACAGGCAACTCCAAATCGGGACAGCAGTACGTTCGTAGTTTGTCAGATTTGGAATCGTTTGAGACGCCCATGGGAACACCAGACCACAATTCGGAATAGCCAAGCTACGGAGGCGGATGTCTGGTAAGCACCGTTTGCCCCATAAAAATATTACCCAATAAAATGTAGGTACACAATTTACGTCCTATTCAGCCACTTAAGTTTTATATCAAAAACTAACTAACTAAACACCACGCCGTTTACCCGCATATTCTTCTAAACAACATATTCTTTTGCTTCGGCTACATTCATACATTTTCTCATACAAGTAATATGGTTGTTGAGGCTTTTAACACGACCATCCTCAAATACTCGTAGTATCTGATCGTGCCAGGTCTTTCGCGGACGCCCTCTATTACCGTTGCCTTCAACACTCGCCTCATATATTTTCTTAACCATCCTTCCCTCGTTCATACTTTCCACACAAAAGTTTAACTTGTTTCTAACGATCTCCAATTATCCAATTAAGGAACAACTTTTTTATATGTGGAATAGTTTATCGAAAATATTTATCAAAAATATAATCTTCCAATGCAATGATTAAAAAATTATTAAAACCTCTTAAATGATCTATATTGTGATAAAAAATTTCTAACATAATTAGAGCCAAGTTTATAAACACAGGAATTATTAAAAATATCTTCTTTGTGTATTGAATTGACACAAAGATGAACACATTTGAAAGACTCTCCGTATCATCTTCGGAATGCTACATTAAGTACATAGCATTGATCGTCAATAGTCTCCGTGATAGCCGACTGCTTCCTGCTTAAATTGTAATTACCAATTACTTAGAAAATTGTCTTTTAATAGCTATGTGGAACATTTTTACAAGCCTACATTTATTAGTTCATACTTTTTAGTTTTAACAAAATCAAAAATTTTAATCAATGGTCGAATAAACGTGATTTTTGAATCTTAACTTCATTTTTGAAGCACTTATATTGAGTACCTGCATTTAAAAAAATATATATTTTACATGCTTGATAAATGAACCTCTCTGGACATACCCGATTAAAATTATAAATGCGTTCGTCAGCGAAAACACGCAATAGGCTGTCAGGGACAAATTCATCTTCGAATATGTGCCAATTATGAATACAAATTGTACTAAACCATCTGTCTTAATTAATTTGAGTGCCATAAGAAATCTGTTAAACATATGTTACACTATTTTAAGCAATCGCGAGTTGACTTAGATATATTCACAACAAATGAAAAATGAATTGATTAACTAATTTCTAATGAAAACTTCCAGCAGAAGAAGCGGTTTATAGTTTATAGTAAGGCTGACTTGAGCTTGGAAACAAATAAAAATAAGGTTGCTTAGATGGTTAGGTCAAGTGGAACGAATGAGGAGAGAATAGTAAGGAAGGTATATGATATCCGCGGAAAATAAAATCCATTTATGATAGAGTAAAGAATAAAGATATTAGAAAAGAATGTAAAGCTGATCTTAGCATAGTTAATAATTAAAAAGGGTTGCTCAGATGGTTTGGGCTTATTGAGCGAATGAATGAGAAAAGAATGGTGAGAACGATATATGATGCAAGTGTTGAGGCGCCGGAAAGAGAGGGCGACCGCGGAAGACGTGACATTACCAGATTACCAATCCTGCTGGAAGCCTCAAAAATCGTCGAGCTTGCACGCAAAGATGCACGAATGAGCCGAGAGTGTGTGAGGACAAAATAGTGTGGCGCTATGTCCTCTCTAACTGCCCCCCATAACGTGTTGGTAAGTAAGAAAAAAAACGCGTTATCCACGTATTTGAAGATGGTCCTGAAAGGGGCTTTAACTATCGACGAGGATACATAAGTATATGTGGATGAGGCAAGAGTTGTATGTCGGGACAAAAGAGTATTTATTTAATACACGGTACAACGTACCTTTAAAAAAACAATGTATATAAAGATGTATAGATTGATAGGTAATAATAAAAAAGGAGATAAGGTATAATTCTATAAAAAACAATTAATAAAGTGATATATAAAGAAAAATAAAATATTAAGTGAATAACATGAAGTATAACGAAATTACATCAAATGAAATAATAGTTATCAAATCAAATATGAAATTCAATAAAACTACAACAAATTAAAATAATTATGTCTGAAATTCAAGAAGCAACAAAATTACAACAAAATGAAATAATTGTAAACAAATAAACTCAAGAAGCAATAAAAATGACAATAAGATAAAATGAAATGTAAAATTCAAAAACCTAAAAACAAGAGATAGACATGACATCAATAACTAATTATAAACGACCAAATTCGTCCAGAAGAGCTTTCTTGTAGGCGGCTAGTGTTTCCGAAAAAAACATCCGATAGGTAGCCATACTCGTTTCCTAATCTAGGGAGCCTTCTAATAGGTGAGCTATAGAGATAATTTATACTAACATATTCTATATTATATTCTATATTCTCTACTTTCCTCGGGGAAACGACTTGATGATAAATTAGATATGAAAATATCATCCGCTTTTAATGAGACAAATAAATTCGGGGCTTAATAAAGAATAGAGAATATTGAAATTTTAATAATTATAAAACTAAACACAATCAAAAAACATATCATACATTTTGTTTTACTGTAATTGACATTCAGCTAAAAATACTTTCCAATTAATCCGTTATTCTTTATTTTTAAGTGTAGAAGATAAATAAACGATCATTTCGATAATGTCTTGTTTAATGGTTCAGTAACAAGGAGAAACACAGATGGAGTCATTATCCAATTGTAAACACGTACACCGATGGCGCTGGTAGGATTATATTTGGAGGGGAGTGACAGACAGAAACGTGTACAGCATGCAGCGTTGCGAGATGATCTGGGAAGCTGGGAACACCTCCATCTCTGCAGCGGGAAGTAAATCATCTATCAATCAAAGCTGCTATATCCGCCGCGTTGTTTCATGGAACAAAAAATGTATGCGGCTCAGTCATCATTGATGGTCTTGAACGGTGCAAGAAATGATGATATAATATTAAAATTAATTAAATTTATAAGCGATGTGATAGTAAAATCCGGATGTGTCAATCATTACGAAGAGAACCATTAACAACAAACCGGTTTGGTTTATATATCGCGTCAAAATTAAATCATTTGAACTATCGGAGATTTAAATGGTTTATAATTAATACTTTGGTTAAAAGAGGTTGCATAAAAAACAGATAAACAATTCAAATTTATTGTTTCAGAGGTAGGTAGTTTTTAGAACTCCATAAGCGTATATATAAAAATAAAAACACATTTGTTTTTTAGTCTACTTATTAATTTTTGTGAGACGCGTTTCAAGGGCACTATCAATCTAAACATTTCCTATGAGAATTATTGAAAGGAACAGCTATATAATTTTAAGTACTTACGTAGGTTTTTGTATTTTGGCTCAGCTGATAAACGGAAATTGTTATATTTTAAATTGTATTTTAAAATTGTATAATGTGTTAGGTTAAGTTAGGTTAGTATGTAATAAAAAAGTAAAATATCATCATTTGATTAAAATATTTTTTATGCACATTTAATTGCATGCAGATTTAATTCTTAACTGAACTGTAATTGTATATTTATTTATTAATTCTTATACAAGGTAAAATATAACATTTTGTTTGGACTATGCCTGTCTCATTAGAAAAATCTGTGTTGAGACAAGCACAACTTACAGTTGTACAATTTAGTGTTTTTTACATGTATCCTATTTTACAAAAGAACAAATACGGTGATCAGAAAATTTATGTATGAGTTTGGGTGAGTATCCAATTTTATGGTATCCCATATTTCTAATCCAGGATTTTATTTGGTATTTTATATTTTTGGTGTAATTATATCCGGATTACGCTGATTTGATGCAGTCAGTTAAAAGTTTTGGTCTGAAGTAGTTAAAACTCTTAAGCCCATAATCTAATATGTATTTGTTCTTGGAATTTGAAAATAAAGTTTGTTTATTCAATTATTATCTGAATCATTTTAATTGTGCACTTTTATTTAATTTTAGAGTGGTATTAACATATATTTATTGTATCGAAAAAATCCAATTTATTGAAAAGTTTATCTGTCCTTGTTCTTATTGGGGTTTTGAGAATAAAAATAGTAATAAATTTGAAAACAATCCATCAAAATTAATAAAATAAAAATAAAAATTATGATATTTTTCTGAATTGTAATGACTGGATTGAGCATATTCATTATCGCTCCTCCCCGTCTAATTATGCCATATTCGTCAATTATGTTATCGATTATAATCCATTGACAAATATTATTTTAATGTTATTATTTCTTTACATTATCCTCGTATAAGGCTCAACCAAGATAGTAATAAGTCACATTAATTACTGTTCTGTAAGTAATACTACAATATGCATTTATTCTATGTCGATTTGAATATTTGTGTTTATCGTACCTGCAAATCATTATGCATTGAGTAAAGTGTCAGCGAATATCAGCGAGAAATTGTGTCGTGTTGTTGACAGAACGGGCTTTACATTTTACCCTTGGGCCTAATGCACGAAGCAAAAATTTGGCATTAATAAGCGAAATATAAACAATTTAGCCTTCAACATAACGATCATCGGATTCAAATTACCAAAATTGGCTGCATGTTTAGTTAATTATTTTTGCATAAATTTTAGATAATCATTGAATATGCCATTGAGAAGGCAGCAATGATTTTGATTGCTGTAAATACGAAACTATAAAGTTTTCACATTATTTATGGTGTGTAATGTATAATTTCGATAATATACTCTACGGTACCAAGCACGACAAAGGATTCCAAGGCTGAGAACTTAAGTGACGAGAAATACGTCACGTGACGCAACATTCCGTTGGGCGGAAGTTCACGACCGGATGGATGATTTTTCTGATACATTTATAAATATATTTAATAAAAAAATTGTACCCATTTGATCAAATTACTGCATTGTTGGAAAGTAAAGAGACATTCAGGAACGTGCCTTAAAGTTAGTTGAGTGGTAACACCTTACATTAAAAAGAAAAATATATTATTCTACAATATGACGCTGTCCTAAAATTGGTAAAAAGTCGACAATATATAAATTTTTTAAATAATGCATTTTTATTATGTTGTTCGTATATAATCAATTTCTTTTGCTTTTTTTCTATACATTATTAATTAGTGTTTTTTTTATATTTTTTTTATTACATTTACAAAATAACATATTCATACACAAAAATTTTGTGACATTATATCGTATTGTTAAAGATTTTCTATCGTTATATATAAATGTCTAAGCCATGATTCTAGATCATTATGATTTGGGAGTACCTACGTAAAATTAATGTAATTAAAAATATCGTTATAAAAATTAGTTTCGTTATTATCGTTTATTATCATCGTCATCATCACTTTTGGCTCTACAACCTTTTGGCTTTTGGGCCTGGTGGGCCTCATTAAGAGTCTTCCTCCACTCGTCTCGGTCTTGTGCAAGCTCTCTCAGTTCACAATCTCCAAGGCAGGTATGTCTTTTAGGACGTTATAGCTGCAACTTAATTTTGACCTTCCAGGGACTTCGGTGCTTATTGTTCGGTCATTCTTTCTGCAAGACCCAGTCACCGAAGTCTTCCCAGTTTTATAAATGTTGTGACGCTTAGCTCCTTAAACAGAGTATATTTTTCGTAGAGTATAGCGCCATTTTCTAGAACCGGTCCAAAGATAAGCCTCAAATTTTTCCTTTCAAAGACATCCAGTGCTTGCTCATTCCTCTTAGTCTAAGTTAGTAGCCACGTCTGAGCTGCTTATGCGAGCATTGGTATAATGAGCGTTTTGTGCACTAATATTTACGTGTTTCTGGATAGCAGTCTGGATTTTATCTGCTTTTGGAGGCTGAAAAAGCAGCGATTTGCGCTCACTATTCGCTTCTGGATCTCCTCTCTAGCGTAATTATTGTCTGTTTTCAGGGAGCCTATACATGTAAATCGTTTATTATATGTAATAAAATTGCATAAAAATACAATTTTCTTTAATGGACTTCATTACCACTTTGGAACACCACGCAGACATACCACAAAAAATAACATTAAAATTAAACACACTTTTATCATCTCGTTTATCAAATCTCCACAAAAAGAGAACAATGCAACATAACTCATTCTCACAGTTAAATTCAAGTGACTCGGTTATTTAAATGGTTTTTATTTCAGATCGACCGTTTCGGGGAACTTGACTCGCTTTGAAACAAAAAGGAAAAACAACCAAATACCATCCAACAAATCAACGCCAAGTGATGTGTTGTCAACCACCATTATTCTTCACATCTCTAGCTGGTCGCCTCACACCGCTTCTGTATTCCGACATTCATTTTTATGTCTATTTCCCATCTAGGCGCCGAACACCGCCGCGGGAGATTTTCACATTGGGCCACGGTTTTAAATGACACTTAACTGTGCCTATAAAATACAATTCAAAGAATAATTATTTAAAAAATATATGGGCCTAATGTGGATTAAAATCGAATCCGAAACTGATGCAATCAAATTATTTTATAAATAGCTATAAAGATTATTTTATGAATAAATCCGACCCCTTAAACTGTATGAGTAATAGATATAGAACAAATGTTTGCTTATTATTAATTATAAACTTTATTTTTTGCTGATCTAATTTTTTTAAAAAACTAGTTTTACATCAAAGACTTTAAATAATTTAACAAATTAACATGGATATAACGTAACTCCGCTGTTTTGAAATTTTCAAAAAATTTGTAAAAAATGAAAAATATTGACCAATGTATGCCCATAACACAACGAATTTTGTGTGTGCAAGAGATACGTCAAAAATGTTCATTTTAATGTATTATATATTTTGGTGCCTCATCCCTTATCAAGGTACAAGTATCTGACAGAAAGGTCGGCGAAAACATAAAAGCCTGAATTTTTGAAGATTTTGAACAGCCGTGAAAACCTGACAATATTGTTAGTAACGCTTTTCGACAAATCAAAATGAAAAACCAACTCAAATCTTTCCAAATATTTTATAAGTGCCAATTTATTTATTATTCAGTACGGTATGTAGAAAATCTTAACGAATATATAATTTAATAACTTGAAAAATTACAACTTATAAGCGCGCTCTTAGATTCGATGTTAAATGTGTACAAAAATATTAGTACAAATACGCACTAAAAATTAATAAAACAAAACAAAAATATTCATATAAAAGACTTGTTTTTGTGAAATAAAATGTAATATAATATGCAGCAATGATGATACATTTACATAAAAATTGTTTGCTTTTGGAAAATAGTATTTTTTAATTGCATGACACAGGTAAGCGAAAAAATTTGGCATATTATACTCAATGAAATTAGCTGGTGAGCTTAGAAAATATTATGCAATTTTATGAGACAGGTTGAAATTGACACTCTCGCTGAATATAACTAGTAATCTTGATGAAGATTAGAATTATTCCTAGACAGAGAATTTTTTTTTACTAGATTTGTTCTTAAGAATCGCACCTTCAAAATAAAAAAATATTGTTTTGTCAGTAATGTTTTAAAATAATATTATAATGTCAATTTGGTATAATTTATGCGTATTTTTACATTGTAAACCTAACTTCGCGCGTCATCCGAATATCTCCATTCTTGATTAATCTTAATTATAAAGCGAAAAAATAAGCGACTAAACAACCTTGAAAACGAACAGCTAAAACTGTCAAAAGATGCGCTCTAGCGTCGTAATATTTGTATAGTTTATTCCGTTTATAAATTTCTAGGTTAACAAGACCATTTTCAGCTATTAACATCATTTCCATCATCAGGATCCATTTTTGATCCGTTAAAATTTATATTTAACTATTGAAAACTAATTTGTCAAACTATTTGTTCTATATTATCCAACGAAAAAAAGCATTCGAAAAAAGTGTGTTAATATGATTGCGTTTAGTTTCGGCTGTTTTATTTTTAGGGAATTTAAAATTAATATCAACCAACAATTAAATCTTGTGCGAAACTAAATAGTAGAGCTAGTTATACTGTATGGTAACTAAAATTAATTATACTGTTATAAACATTTGTCTCTTTGATTCCCAGAATTCATTGCTGCCAACAAAAAATTTCCTCACCATAAAAGCATGGAGCACGTGATGAGCGCGCTCCATTGTGATCAATGGTCGATTATAGAATGCAAGGAATGCGATTACCATAAACCATTTTAATTGCTTCTGATTGTTACTGACGTCACACTATCCGCCCCCCTAATTCTATTCACATCTGATGACGCCGGCCCACTAAAAATTATTTGATAACTAAGGCAAATACTAATATCAAGTTAAAATTAACGATTCAATTATTATAGATATATATCAAACGCACATTCACATTATTTGCTTATATATTTACCTACATATAAGAAAAAATTAAGAAAATACGTGGTACTTACTTTTGATTAAAAATTTAATATACTTATATCTTATGCTGTATATACGAGTATTAGGAAGTATAAAAATTATTATATTGCCTATTTTAAGAATAAAAAAAATATAATAATTTATCAGAGCGTCCATAATGAGGACAAATGCTATTTCATACTTTCCTTACAATTTTCTGTAGTGTGACATCATTATCAGATAGATTCTATAAATTGTTGTTTCTCAGTGTAAAGGGAAAAATCATAAATTAATATTGTCCTACAGTAAACATGTAACGTTTTTAAGGCCTCGATTTAAAAAAAAGGCCTCTTCAGAATAATAATAAGTCGTGTATAAAACAACTCTGGTATTATTTTAATTTCATTTCAAAATTGCAATTATTAATTGTGATTTTTTGTTCCTTAATGCCATAATAATTACCATTAAGCGCCATTACTGGTTCGATTTTTTGGTCATGTCACTTCATAGATTTGTTGTGTATCGACACACATCATCAATTTACATTAAGTGCATTATTAGGCGATCATATAACTTTACCTCTTTCTCGCATAGATAGCGACAATGCATACATTGACGAGTATACAATACATTCTTAAAGTGCCATGACAAAAAAATCGCTCATAATTACCGTCGTTAACCACTCCCTCGCTCAGCATTTTAGCAAACACTCTCGTGAAAAATCACAGGATATAATAATAATTAATAACGACCCTTGCGTGTCACATGAGCTGCGCGCTGATTGACATGTCACACTGGGGCGCCCGGGTCTCATTAGCGGCTGGTCATCATCAGTGTTGTTGTTGCAATTCCAACCTGATTCCGGCGAGTTGCGGACATTCGAAAATAGGATAATTGATAGGCAGGATTGGCGCGTGGCATTATCAAGAATTTACGCCAATTACATTATTTTGTACGTAAGTGTACAGAAATAATAATTGTTTATCATAGATAAATAAACAGATATGTGATCAAATTTTTTGTTTATTTTTATCGTGATCAGTTTTTTACATAAAATATTTTTCACGCGCGATTGCTCGTCCACACCAGTCCAGTATTTTTTACCGGGATTCGAGTGGTCAACGTAATGGTAATGGTATTTATCGGGAATTTCGCATGCCCTAATTTGCATACGTCTATACAAATATTATAAAGAGGAAAGATTTGATTGTGTGTTTGAATTGAATAGGCTCCGAAACTACTGGACCGATTTGAAAAATTCTTTCACATTCAGAATCCTACATTATCCCTGATGAACATAGGCTATATAATATTTTCTAAAATGTTAGGGATCCGTATGAAAACTTCGATAACGTAACCCAACGTGTGAAAAAATTACGAAAAAAAAAACCTTATATTGCGTACGCTGCGGAAATTATTGCCAATAGAGCAATGTAATGTACTACAGTTTTGTAGAGGACATTAATATCTACAAAAAAGTCTGCGATATCATATATCTAAGTATTACAGTTATGTTACAATAACTTGTGTTAACATTAGATGGAAACATTGTTTTTTAGAGAACAGCGGACCCTTTGTTTTCCCTCACAAACTTATTTTTTACTTAACCCGTGCAAGGCCGGGTATGACCAGCTAGTTATAAAATAAAATTAGAATACTTCTCACATTCCTTGTAGTGTGTACAGGGTGATTCATTAAATCTTCGAAAAGCGCGTATCTCATATGTGTAAGGGGGCACACACCTACCAGTGTAACAGTGTAACGAAATAATAATATTGATAACTGATAACTGTTATCTGCTGTCAGCTAAATACATATTACTGTCCTCTGTCGCAGACGCGGTAAAGATGCGATGTGTCTCCACTCTCCACGCAATGTGAATCGAAGGCATTCGATAAAAAGGTTCGACTAAAATCCCCCTACCGAGTTGTGTTGTTTGGTTATGGTTGCATATGGCGAGCGATAGATAAATATTTACTCAAATAAAAGCGGACTTCTTATAAATTCCTTGCTTATTGTTTACCGTCAAAAGTGAGATTTGATTAGTTTGGTGGGAAAGTGGGTGAACACTGGAGAAGAGATAAGTGAAGAGTGTGCTTAGAACTCTTTGATATCGGTGATTGAAATGTGTGATTATTACTTAATTATATTTTGATTTATATATATAAATAAAACACTTGTATAAGACCAATTTTGAACTTATGTATAATATCATCAGTAGATGAGAACATCTGTAGTTCTCGAAATTAGTAGTGTATACTTAAACTCAAAAGTGTTCTTATATAAGTGTTTTATTTATACATAAAAATTAATCATGTCATTCTACAAAATTAATGCCAAATAAATAAATAGTATAATTATATCTAATAATATGTTAACATCTTAACTGTCCCCCCAAATAATTTTTAAATACAATAGTAATCTCATGACATGTGACCACATATCATTCTCGTTACCATGGTGACTACATATTAAATTCAATACTTACCCATAACAATAAGACTTTTTAGAAATTCACATGTTAGAAAAGCCACAACATTAAAATTTTCCAAAATTCTAATATTTCTTTTTCTCGGTAAGTAGGTAAAAACCTTTCTGATTTCAGTACCAATAATTTTCCTACCTATAAATTTGAATTTAAAAAATAATAGATACAAGCACGTATCTACACAAAGTAACATGCTTAGCAGCCGTTATCTAGCAGATAAAGCTTTAAAATATAATAGCAAAATAAATATTATAAAATTTTACTGCTATCTTCCTTCCCAGCGAAATAAACACAATAAACAATAAACAAGATTTTACACATAATTTTTCATAATCGATCGAGGTATATGTTACAGATATGATAGTTTTTTTGCAAAAAATAAGTCACACATATTTAAAAAAAATGCAAACTTCGATATTGCATATATTTATAACTATTGACATAAGGTCATATTTGCTTAATCATTTCGACTCGTTGTGAAGGCAGAAATCCACCTGAAAAGTTTTTGCTTCTATATTTGAGACATTCTGTATATACAGGAAGTAATAGAGCTAATCCGAAATACTTTACAGGTAGGTTTTTGCCTAAATTATGTGTCGAAAATGATCACGCAACTATATCTTAATTCCTAATATCAATAGTTATGGAAGTATGCGACGTCAAAATTTACACTGTTTTTTAATATATCTGTATTATCTATTGGAACGTTGGACTATCGTGAAAGTAACTAAACATCATCACTATTGGCACTACAACCCCTGGTGGGTCTTGGCCTCCTCAAGAGTCTTCCTCCACTCATCTAGGTTCAGTGCCAGCTCCAAGACAGAAATGTCTTTGAGGACGTTGTCACTCCATCTTAATTTTGGCCTTTCTAAGCTCCTTGAAATTAAGTAATATCAAACATTAAAAATATATTATCTTTATTACATGTCAAATAAAACGACTTAAACTATATTTTCCTGTAAGGTTTCAATAATTTTATTCGACCCGTATTGAAGCGAATTATTTTTTTAATATTCGATAGAAGTTACTTTAATTAAAGAAATGGTGGCTTGCACATATTTGATTCATAATTTAGGCCTTAATTTACCTATAAAATATTCTGGACCAGCTCTGTTACATTCTGTATAGATAAATTTTAGCGCTTTATAAAATAATTTATTGTAAATAACACACTTAACAAAACCTTGATGATTTTAATTGTATTTGTATGTTTTAAATTTGAGATGGCGCCTAGCTTTATTGTTTTATTTTTAAACTCTCTTATATTTCAATGTTAACAATACCGTGCCACATCATTTATGATTTGTGAGTTCTTGTCTCGTGTTTCAGAGTGCTATTAGTTTTATCTTTCACAGCGGGGGTTCTCAGTCTGCCCAAAAGTACTGCCTACTCCTTTCCTGAGTTACCTGCCCGTCTTGGAGCAGGAAGATGAATCATGGACGTATAAAGGAGCAGAGCTGATTATCTCAAGATACCCCTCCATAAAAAAGGTATTTGTTTTACAGATGTATTAGTAAAATTATTACTCAACTAACTAACTGTCACGTCGCTTCTCCGCAGGGGTTAGCAGAGAGAATAGAATACCACATTCTTCTATCTTGGCACACCACTTTTGCTTCAGCAACATTCACACATTTTCTCATGCATGCTCTACGGTTGTTGAAGCTTTTAACAGGGCCATTCTGCATTATCTGTAGTATCTAATCACGCCAGGTCTTTCAACTATTCCCTCTGTCTCTTCTGCCTTCAACACTCACCTCATACATTTTCTTAACTAACCTTTCTTCGCTGATACATTCTATATGACCAAACCATCAAACTGATTCATTCTTTATTCCATCTACCACGCAACAACCAGCAGTACAGTCACTTCTAATATGTTCACTCCTCAGTCCATACCTCAGACCAAAGATTTTCCAGACAAGCGCCTTAGTGACCATTTCCACAGCATTCAGTCTACTTTCATTCGTTTTTGGTCAATTCCAGGCTTCACTTCTCCATTATGTACTGCTAGTCTTGCTTACTTTCATTGATTCTTATTGGCCGTAATTGCATTCAGAGCGCCATTTACTATGCTTCAGACACTCTCCTTTCGATATCGTTGCT
The DNA here is from genome assembly GCA_016648135.1 of Agrypnia vestita. Taxonomy (NCBI): domain Eukaryota; kingdom Metazoa; phylum Arthropoda; class Insecta; order Trichoptera; family Phryganeidae; genus Agrypnia; species Agrypnia vestita. Next base: position 51,333 of record JADDOH010003594.1, on the reverse strand, counting down.
GAGGTTATTGCTTATAATGTTTCAAAACATATTTACACTAATAAAAAAATAAAAACTGTACTGATAACAAACGGCCCAACATGGGAACTAGCTCACGAATTAGCAAATAAAGATATCAATACTCTAAAATCATGGTTTGACAGCAACCTACTGTCACTCAACGCCAAAAAAACTACACATATCTTATTTTCTCTACAAAAAATACCTATACATAACAACAAAATTATAATGCAAAAATGTAATACGAACTGTAAACTACCTAACAATAATTGTACATTAATCAACTCCACCTCCGAAACAAAATACCTTGGTGTGATCATTGATCAACACCTCAAGTGGTATAGACACATCATTGAACTAGTAAAAAGAATAAGGAAATGTATCTACATATTCGTTAGATTAAGAAATATTTTAAGTACAAAAATTATTAAAAACGTATATTACGCCATTGTTCACTCTCTACTCATATACGGTGTTATCGGATGGGGAGGTTGTTAAAAGAAAAATCTAAACTCAGTAAAAATATCACAAACGAACGATAGATTATATATTTAAATCATTTCTATAAGTTGTACAAGACCACTTCATGCACCACTTTTGTTTAGCTTCCCTTGTCTCCAATATTTAAAAATCAAAATATCAACAACTTCCCGACTAGCTCTGAAACTATCAGTATTTGTGTATTTTTTTATTAAAATACAACTTTTCAGTATTTGCCTTTTTAGGCGTTTGATTCTCGCGCGACGCGAATCTGGCATTTATGTCACAACCCCTCACCTGTCCCCTTTCTTGTTCACATAGACGAAATCTACCTGTCGAGCGTTGTCTATCTACTACTACCTGTTGTCTATCTAATCTACCTAGTCTACCTGTTGTCGTGTCAAGAGAGCAATACCTGTCGAATTGACTCTCGAAATAATCTTGTGCTTTCACAACAGTTTGTTATTTAAGTGCTCAATTTGGCAGATCTGTGAATTGATTGGTGATTTCGTTGACCATTATAGTGAAACGAACGGAGGAGGTGGTAAGCGGCTATTTCATCCGATTTCCTTTATCCCTAAAATACAGTCCAATTGTCCCGAATTACCTCCCATATCCCTATTCCATCATCCATCCATATCCCCATATTTCATGTTGGGAACAGCAATGTGATTTATTTGATATGTTAATTGATATGATAAATATAATTTTAACATGGAGTAAATAAAGAAATAAAAATAAAAATATTTGGACGTTACTAGTCCAGTTAAGTATTATTAAAGAGTTAAGGTTATTATTACTGTCGTTGGACATATTTATGTGTTAAATAAGAGGGATATTTTATTCTCTACAGAGGTGTAGGAGTTCGGTCTAACCTCCGCCATAATAGGATGACGCTGAGTAAGACTTCAGCGAAACGTCGAAATTTTCTACTCAGTAAAATATACGGTTCATATAAAATATCAATTTTATTTAACACATAAACAGTTAAGTATTATTCATAAAATAATAATTAGTCAAATGATTGGCTATTTATGCGATATTTTTGTCACGAACTTCTAAAAGTCCAGCAATTAATTATCTCCCCGACAGTTTCTTCTTTGCTTATTGTTAAAATTGATATTGCAATTTGAAGCAAACTCATAAAAGCGTGTCGTCAAAATTTGGCATATTAAATAATTTGAACATTGGAAAAAAGTTTGACGGAATCATTGGTCTACTAGCTAATAGCTATTAGAGATAACTTATCCTAACACACGACAAATATAATAACTAGAGCGGCATGCGAGCGATTTAAAATATTTGTTTTCTTAACCAAATGCTAAAATTTTGGGGGACACCACTATCACTAGATAAGCGCAGCCGTAAAAAAAATGTTGTTATCAAAAATACTAATCTATCACTCGTGTCAGTGACACAGGTATCCAGCATGATAGTGTATTATACAGTACCTATTTATAGTGTTCCTTCAAGCGCACTTGATCCATCGGATTGAGGTGCAGACAGGCATACATACATACAATCGTCATATAAATTATAGATGTCTCAAAGATACGAAGCTATTTTTACATGGGAAAGTAAGTATGAAAGCTTTTTGGGTACTCATACTGCTTACGACCCATCGTACGGTTGGCTCAAATGTCCACTTTACACAATGGAACATTCACGTATTCCACCCATGACGGCCTACCACATCTACCACTCACAAAGACTTCCATACCTACTTCTCCATATAAAAAATAGCTTCAGCTCTGTGAGACATCTAGACTTCTACCACCACTTTACACAATGTAACATTCACCTATTTCACCCATGATAGCCTACCACTTCAACCACCCAAAAAGACTTCCAAACCTACTTTTTTTAAATTTAAAAAATGGCCTCATCTCTGTGCGATATCTATAATATATATCTTGATTAATTATGTCCCCCTGGGAATAAAATCCAGCATCGCAAACAAAAGTGGTGCATGAAGTGGTCTTGTACAAATTATAGAAATGATTTAAATATATAATCTGTCGTTCCGGCGATGGTACGACCAATGTACATTATCATACATAGAAAATTGGTATCTGCGATGCCATCTTGAAAATTTTGAACAGACTCAAAATACTCTGAATTAAAAATTATACATCATTCGGCACTGACACACTAGAAACTAAACCTTAACAGTTAAATGTCACTTGCTGTCAATTGCAATAACGGTTACAACACCTTCACTTCACTTTACTTAAATGTCTCTATTAAAAAATATTATCATCTTAGTTTTGAAAACCGTGGGGATACCGTTGTCTTTAGAGATACCTTGAAGATTTATGATGGATATAATAAACCAATTCTCAAGACTACAATCATAATATGAGGATGTAAGTAGGTACTCCGTGATTCCCGAAGAAGAAAAAACGACTACTATAATAAAGATTCTCACTTTATTCTTTATACGATTTAATTGTGATTGGCTTAGTTGTATTATTGATAGATCTTACACAATATTTGATTCAATCCAAGATGAAATCTAGAACGGAAAAATCGAAAATTGAATCTTGACTTTTCTCCAACTAATGATTTTGAGTCATTTTGCGTGAATATTTTCGACCCAAGGTGTTGTGGACTAGCTCTGTTACACCCTTTACTAAGTTGATATAATTGTTTACTATAGCTAATTTTATTAACTCTAGAATGTAGTGGCACTGTAGATAAGACGTGCCTGTATAATTATTTTTTAAACTCTAGTGTAATGTCTGGAGGATTTATCAACCCTTCCAGTTCATGTATTCATATAAAGAACTCATGACGTTTATTACAAAATTAGCTTAATCCGTCAGCTTTCAGATTTTCGTTAATTAGTAGGTGTATTGTGTAGGTAAGTCATAAAAACAAACAAAAAATGAAATGAATCTAAAATGTAAAAAAAATATTTTTTACATTAACACATTACAATATGAATGAACTCGCCGTTTCTGTTAATTCTTTTAACCTATGATTTCTAGTTGCTGAAATTCAACTGAATGTTATTCATTTTTTCATAAAATGTTAACTAATATTGAACTTTAACAACAAATAAAATCATTTCAAAGTCGTAGTTCGGCCGCGAGTTAAGTCCTGATAGCGTTAATGACGGACATTGTTACATAGAGGATAATATATTCAGATAATAGATAGTAAAGGTGTCAAAGTGATCAGTGCTGATGCAGTTGTTGTAGAAGAATGTGCGGTCCCCAAGTAGAGTACTCGGAGAATTGTATACTTAACGAATTAAGGAAAAAAATGTTCAAATAGTGTCTTACCTAATTGGTTCCTATGTTCTGGCGCCATATCCAAAAAGTGTTCTTGGGAGATAAAAGGTGAAATTCCTTCTTATCTTATCTTTTCACCACACAACCACAGTTCACTCCGATGCGACACATTGTTTCAACAAAAACACAATTTTGTTTAAAAAAACTAAATATTTTCACTGCACTGTCTTTCACTACGTAAGCAAATTCAGAACTAAAAAACAATATAACATTTAACACATTTATTGCAACTTCAAGTGGTGATGAGATAAATTACTCTGTGTGATCGGTATTCGATTTTAAAGATGATTGGTAACTGATTAGGGAGCGCTCATAAACCATTCTCTTCCATTATGTAGGTACTCTTTAGAACCACTCCCTCCAACATATAGCCCTAGCGTGGCTTTTGCTTTGACGCCCCCTCCCCCCGAGAGAAAAGTAGTTTTTTCCTATTAATTCCAGAAGACATTTTGTGCTGTTTTCTCTTACCAAAACTATTTTAAAATTATTTATCGTGTGCTAACCGGTGCGGATTTATCGATCGCAATGTAGCGTTCTAATTGTGCCAAATAAAATAAATGAAAGAATTATGTAGTTCGTGTCTGACCCACTCCTAACGTAGCCCAGGTAACATTCTAGAGGCTACCAATGCCTGACAACAACCTACCTAGAAACAAACCTAGTTTTCTGTTTTTAATATATTCATAGCCATGAACCATGCTATCTATCACGATGTATATTTAAACGGAGAAGTTTAATAAATGACTTACGAAATGAGAACATTGAATATTACTACGTACCTACCAAGTAATAAATATAAATACTAATTATGTTTTCAAAACAACTCACGATAAATAAACATGATGTATTAGAATTTTTGCGTCAATAAAAACTCCTATCGATGCAACAATCAACCAATCAAATAGATTCAAAACTTTCCTCTGGACCGTGGATTCTGTAATATATTGCCTACGTGCTTGAATTGCAATTGATTTATTGCAAAATAATTAAGTGAATAAATGTTAGATGTCTATAATTTATGATTTAAACGAGGTTTTGATAATACGTGTCAAAGTCTCAAGATTAAACCTTGAAAAATTCTAAAGATAAACCGATACACGGAGAACATAACCTTCTAGAATTATGTTGCTCTCAAAACAATGTTGAATGACTTTTGATAATTTTCAGATCTAAATCTGTGTTGACAAACGTAACGCCGGCGTAAAACTTGACGAAGGCACCTAAAATACGTTTTATTTTAGTAAACAAAGTTTGTGAGATAAATTATCACGATAATCCAAACAGATTATCACAATATTTCATTCTTCTTAGGTTCGGAATGGACTGGAGCAAACCGAAACACTGTTTCGCTTCTTTGTTTTCCCTCAAATATACATAAGTCTCTTGGGATTCTCGCAAATATAGCTTTAGCTCTTGACATTCTTTAATAATAACTACCTATTAGTTATTTTGGATTCAATAAAAATAATAAAGTCGAAAGATTTCTAAATAAACTTATGTTTTGCAATAGAAATAAGAAATATGTAACATTTTTCAACATTGCTTATATTTCATACTCAATGTTTATTTAGTTCTACAATACATATTTATAGCCTAATACATGATTTTAATATAGTATTAACATAAAAATAGCGTATACAAATACATAATATAAAGAAAATTTTTGCACTGTGATTGATATTCCTCTATAATCTTTATGATAAGTTCCGAAAGATTTTGAATCCTTTGTGCATTAAGCAATTTTGTGAAATATTTTTTTCTATAATCTTGTACTGTCCCCACTTGTGTTGTGTGAATGAATTTATTAAATTATATTTTATTGTCAAAGTATTTGGACAATAATCCACGAATAATTTTAGATATTTGTACCGAAGCAATATATTTTATTCACTTTATTGATTCTAATTTGAATTCATTCAAAAAGCTTATATTTTTGTTCTTCTATTGCATTTCAATATAATAATCAATTTAAGTAAGCATACAAATCGTTATCGGACATCGAAAAAATTCATACGTACTATAATTCTTAAACAAATTTAAATGGCAGTGTGCAAACTATATTGCTCGGACAACGAACAATCCTTGGCACAATAACATATTGTATATCTAGGTAACATTGGTGGAAAATTGATCAAATAATTGTTTAATTTAATAATTAAATTAACTAAATAAAAAAAAGTAAGTGAATTATAAATATTTTATTTTTTAATATTTAAAAAAATATTAGAATCAAAAGTATACTGTTCAAAATTACACGTTGGAGGCCAAATATTTTTTCGACTGAAAGATTTTTATGTATACTTTTTTACTTAAATACATATTGTCATTTATATAACCAAGATTAGCAGCACTGAATTCTGTTATAAAAATAGCAGAACGAAAATAGACTTGTTGCAATGGAAATACGATCTATGAGGCACAATGCGTGTGAAAGAAATTGTGATGTACCTACGAAGAGACAGCAGGGTACAGATTAGAATGGAATGCAAAGCCGCTCTAGGATTCCGATACGTCTAAGATTGCTACAGTGGCTTGGAATGCTGTTCGTATCATTGAGGAGAGGAAAATATGTGTTTGTAAAGAAAGAAGAAATGCCTGACAGTGACAGAAAAATTGCAGAAGACGAACAAAATTGAGAATGAATTAACGTGATAAAGTAAACAAGGAATGATTATTTTGGAAAACTTTAAGTTAATGTTATGTTTATGGCCTTCTAAATGAAGGTATTCTCTATATGTGGGGTATAAAAATAAAGACAGCAATATCCAAAAAAATTTGAATGCAGTTATCGATGATTATTGATTTATAATGCACTGAATTCGAGATATTATAAGAAACATAGCCTAGAAATTTGTAAGAAACATGATTTTATTTTTTGGACATTGCTGCTTTGCTTTTATACCCCACATATAATATTTCAATGTCCTTCTGAATGTTAAGGCTTAAAGAAATTTGAAAGGATACTGAAACGTTCCTTTGAGTGTCAATTTCCATTTAAATGTACACGAATACGAATGCGGAACTTTCGTTCCAATGGTTTGTTTTCCAATTTATATACTTTCATAATATGTACCTGCAGAAGGATATTGGACAGCCTGACGCACAATTGACTCTAAATCTAAAAAACATTAAGGTAAATTTTCATCTGTTGGTTAATGTATCAATAACTACTTAAATTATAAAAATACATGTAATAATGTTTAACGATAAAAAATGGAAGAAATATCCCTACACTAGAATCAAATAATTACCAACTTTTTAAAATTAATTAGGATTACTCCTGCATAAAAATTATATAGACTCACTGTTGAACATCCCTAAACTAAAATTGTATAAATGCCCTAGCTTGAGGATAATTTACCAATTGACGGCGGTGACCGTAAAAAACAATGTAGTGGAAAAAAGTTTAAAAGTATTTTATTATTAATATTTAAAGCATTAACTTTATGGTCAGACATTTTAACAAAATATCATTTATGTTAATATATAACCACTAAAAATTACTTTTTTGTCTAACGGTTTCGAAGCTTAACCCGTCTCTTCGTCTCCTGATGAAGAGATGGGTTGAGTCTCAAAACCAGTAGACAAAAAAGTAATTATTAGTGGTTATGTACTAACATAAACAACATTTTGTTAAAAATGTTGTAATTAAATCAGCAATTTTAATATTTCGTAAAATCAAAAGAATTTGGTCTTGATTAAAATTGCATTTATTTAGTACTAGCAAAACAATGTTTTTCATTTCCTTTAGCAGCTATTTTAGGGAGGTGCGGATTGTTTAGGCTCTCGGCATCCCCCAATCGGAAGATAGGTCGTAAGTCAACTAGCAGTCTTGAAAACTATTCCAACCAATCTATTTTACACAATTGCCTGTTGCAACAGCTATTTTCGTTGTCGGAGGGTGGCACTTGGAACCGCGTTCCAAAATTACGAATGCAGTTTGTGTTCGATGCAAAATATGGTTAATGCACCTAAATAAACAGTCGTAACTCAAAGGCAGAGAGAGAAAAATACGAATATATTTTTTTCACAAAAAATACTTAAATCACGCGTGACGACATTTTGTCAGACGTGTTGAAATATTGGGGCTGTGAAATGACGAAGATATCGTCTGACATATGGGTCAAAATTGTTTTTTTTTTTGCAAAAATTCTATAAATAATTTTCTCTCTATTGCTGTGTTAAAATGTCAAAATTCCCAATAGTTTATGAGATAAATAAAGAGTAACACATAAGTAAACAACATTAAACCACTGGCCCTGAAACATGTTGTTATTTTCAATATACAAGTGGTGAAAACAAAGCATATTTTTATCAATTATATAAACAACGTTATGTTTTAGCAGCACTTTTTATTTAGGTTAACTTGTCCGTCAGCCACAAATCTTGTAAATAATATTTGATCCACTTCATAACTTACAGTCGCTCCGAAATTTGGTAATTCCTGTACTCATGGTCGGTGAGGAAGAAAGCAAAAAGGCGATGAAAATTAATTTTGAAAAAAATATTCGGCCGTATTTTGAAAAAAACAATATTGCTATTTCTGTATCTTGACAGTTATTGTATAACATTGTAATGCCGTCAATCTTGACGTTTGACAGGTTTGAAATAAATGTATTTAATCTATCAAAAAACTTAAAATTTATTTACAATTTATGGATAATTTACTTTCTAATTGATTGAATTCATTAATTTCAAACCTCAAAAAATTTAAAACTTTAACATTACAATGTTATATAATAACTGTCAATATACAGAAATAGCAATATTGCTATTTTCAGAATACAGCCGATTATGTGTCCAAAATTATTAATAGATTTATTTTATTATTTTATATAATATTGCGCCTTATTTTGGTTAAATAATACCTCATGTACAGTAGTGGTGCTACTAGATAATGAAATAAAGTATGTTTCGTACATTTCGATAGGTAATTATATAAATTACATTTTATAGTAATCGTCTTAGGGCGGGTTGTAAGCGAACACATAAAAAAGTAATTTAATATTAATCAAATTTGAAGTTAACCCAAAGAATACATATACCTGTAGAATTTTTACTGCGTAAAAGTCTCGGTAGTACAATATTTTTGATAAATATTTTTTGCGAATCTTTCTAAACGATTTGTATAATTTTGTCTTTATTAGCATTTATAAATTAAAATTTAACGAATAATCTTCCTATATATGCACAAAAATTAATAATAAAAAGTAACGCATTGTTATCGTCTTTATATAATTTGTCTTAATATAACTGCTTAATATTTATTAGTTACAAATTAAATGACCAATCTACGCACGTTGAGTAATTCAGATTGATTGAGAGCGAAAAGCAAAAAATTAGAACAAAAGTAATGTATTATTCGCTTTGTAATACCGCAATGAGACTTGGAGTCATTAACTAGCGGTGTAGTTCATTTTGACTAGCGAAGCTACAATTAGAAGTTCCAGAAATAACCTTCTGTGTTCGATGTGCCTCGTAAATAAAGACGCAATCGACTTTGTGGCGGGCACCATGAGAGCGAGCGAGACCGAGCGAGTGAGAGGACCGCTAAAATTATGGAGAAAATAATTATTAAAAGCTCCATTTATTGCCCCTTGGACAAACACGAATGAAAGTAATAAAATAAAAGTATACAAAACTCAAAATAAATAAAAAGCATTTTTTGTAAAGAGTAAATAATCAAATCTACATAACTTAAGTCTTCACCTCCTTTAAAAACTATAAATAATACCGGTATGTGTAAGGTATAATAGATAACAAGTTACATATAACCTTTAAGAAGATTTAAGAATATATTTTGGAGATTTAAATGATTTTTGAATGCCGTGGGCACTTTTTTTTTTAATTTTCAAAAATTAAAAAATCAACACACAATTTTGAATGTTCAATATTTTTTTCAAGTTTCGGCAGATCAGTTGATAATGGCATAATCTGCTGATACGATGGTCCTGGTTTGGGTAATAAAAATATTGAACTCTAAAACTCGTTTTATTGATTTTTTAATTTTCAAAAATTAATAAATAGAGTACAATAAATAACGTCAGATTACAAAAAAATTAAATAGCCTGGGCGTTGATATTATATATTGTAAAATGGGATTTTTGTTTTCAAAAAAATTCAGAAGGCGCTAATGATGATTTGTTTGTATGAAAATAGCCTGGTTATTTTTGGCAAGTCATGGAATTGACTCTTCTTTTTTTCAAAATTGTGGATTGGTGCTTTCTGTGTAACCACGATCATATATGTATTTTTAGGAGCTCTGTCAGATTAATTTAAAGCAAAAACTGCGTTTTTTGTAACAAAAATTTTGTAACATTTCTACACTTGTGTTTTATTTTCATGTTTAACTCAAAATTCTTTATAGGTGCCAGATATCGATCCCTGTTCCCCTCATAAGCTAAATGCTAAGCAATCGCACCTATGGTAATGTTAATACGAATAATGAAGAAATGCTGATTATTACAAAAATTATAAAATGTATTTTTATTAGATAAAAATAGTCAAGAATTAAAAAAAAAATAAAAAAATAAAAATAAAGTTGTGTTGTAAATAGAATAATAAAAAATTGTATACTACACACTTTAACACACACCTACAATAAAAACTAGCTACGTTCAATGACATTATACTTTCCTGAACTAACTAACTAACCACCACGCCGTTTTCCCGCGGGGGTAAGCAGAGAGGATTAAACGTCACACTCTTATATCCTGGCACACCACTTTTGCTTCGACCACATTCATACATCTTCTCATAAAAATTCTACGGTTGTTGCGGCTTTTAACAGGGCCATCCTCACATACTTGTAGTATCTGATCGTGCCAGGTCTTTCGCGGACGCCCTCTATTCCTAAAATGTATAATACTATTTTCAAAGTTTTGTACGCTTTTATACTGTACTTTTCTTACTTTTCTTGTACACTTATGTTTATAGTACTTTGCCTTAAAATACATAAAACACATTAAAATATAAGGCAGTTGAGAAATCACCAGAATTTCTTCCTGTAAATAATTTTCGTGAACAATAATAAAAAACTCCGCACATTCGATTAATTATATAAATTAATATTAATTAGATACGTGCCAATAAAACATAAATGTTAATTTAAATTTTGAAAAATATGGTTTTCTTGAAAAAAAATTCAAGTATTAAAAACAGTCCCTCCCATGTCAAATTTTGACATAATGCTAGGTCGTAGTCATGAGGTGTTTTTTTTTTTGTATAATATTAAATATTAGACAGTAAAGGCTGCTCTTCCTTGTAACTGTGCATTTGCACGAGGTGGCTTTAATACCCGCTTCTAGATTCAAATCACGTTAAATAACAAATCGTACGGCTTAATGTTTCCCTATTCGTATTATGCACATGGCAACATTATATTTTATTAGCGTTTTATGGGAGCTTCGATGTTCACCAAAGGATGACCTCGGTTGACCCGAAATTGTTCAGACCTACAATTATTTTTCTCTGAGATTGTATAGAAATTAGAGATTATCAGAAATTACAATTATGAACAGTTACTTAAACTAACGTTACTATAGGAAGATTCCGGAAGTCGGGTAATGTTAAGAGGATGACGGACAGAAATTACTAAAGTCATTGCTGAACATAAATAAATAAGACCCCGAACAAAAGTTTTTTTTTTTTACGCTTCAACAGGCCAGGAGGCCCAATTACAATAAGCGAAATACATCACAAAACACCCAGGCTTGAGTAAATCACATAGATTAACATTGTGACCTCACCGGGAATCGAACCCGGAACCCTCGCTGTGGGAAGTCAGTGTCGTAACCACTGCGCTACGAGGGCCGCCCCCGATATTGCGATGTCGATATTGCAAAACTAAAATGGCAGTGGGCCGGGCATATGGCTCGGCAGGAGGATACTAGATGGGCACCCGGAATCCTACTGGAGGCCCTGGACGAAAAAGAGAAGAGTCGGAAGACCTCCCAAAAGGTGGTCTGATGACATATTCCAGCAAGCAGGAAGAACCTGCATGCGAAGGGGGAGAAACAGAAATGAGTGGAGGAAAATGGAAGAGGCCTACATCCAGCAGTGGAGAGAAGAAAGCTGAGGAAGAAGAAGAAGAAGAAGAACATGAAAGACCAAAACTAAAATGGAAGGAAAATGTTATAAATAACATATTTTTAGGAATTTTAATAGGGTTTTATATTAGGTTTTCGAGATTTTATATGGAGATTTTTGTATTTATTTGGTCACCAAAGAGGAGTACATCAATACATGGTAAAAAAAAAACTAAATTATTACGAATATTTCTGAATCGTACCTACTAATCCCTGAAATAAATTCCCTACATAGGTGGATACATGGAAATGACAGCATAGATAATAAGGATGGATGAAAATTGTCACAGTAGCCAAGGTTAAACTATTTAATCAGCTAAGTGATAAAGTTCCGCGATAACCGGAGCGGACCTACGGCGGTGCGAAGCAGACAGTCCCATTATTTATTTAGATACAAGTTCCTATCTCATCACTCTTGGACTGACGTCTCGTATCAGAATTGATATTTTCAAAGGACATCGGTCTTAAAATAACTAACCTATAAAAGCTGATAAGATAGATAGAGTAGCTTGTTGGTCTTGTGGTTAGGACACTGGCCTCGTGATCCAAAGGTCGCGGGTTCGAACCTCACTCCAGACTAGCAAGTTAGTCCTATTTTCATAGCACAAGCGTTTAGCTTAGTTTGAAAATAGTAAGAGTATTGATGTGACACGTATTCCGTATTCACATCTCTATTAAAAAAAAAAAAAAAAAAAAGATATGAATGTTTTTTAAGAGCACCAGTCGGTGTCCGATTTTGTCAAATGGACAGATAAAAATCCGCCCTAAAACTAGCGCGAAGTACATTAGATGTCATTTAAATAATTTCCACATTTTCACATATTATAAATACCGATGAAAATATATGAAATAGATTCATAAAAATTAATTACATTCTGTGAATCAGTATGGATAGTGTGATACAGTGTCCCGACGAAGATACAGTGGTATCCAAATCGGCCGGCAGTAAATTTAATCGAAGCTTACTACTGTATACTTAAATTAATCAAAGTAACGAAAACGAAGAAAAAATTACATTTGTAAGAGATTCTGAAAGAAGAAGGAAATCTTTGCAAAAGAATCTAAGGCAAGATCTGAAAGTCAATAGTCCAAATATTTCGAGGTACTGTAAATAAATGATGGCTAATGTCCGATGACTGTACGAGCACTGCAGGTCGATTTTTTGATCACGGCACTTCAAAAATGTATTGTACACTAAATCAATCATGTGTGCGTTATCGCTGTCTTTGCGAGAGAGAGAGAGAGAGAGAGAGAGAGAGAGAGAGAGAGACAGACAAAGTAACAAGAGCGCTTCACGCTACAGAATAATGCAACAACACACTTATTCATCCGTATTCTGAACTAAGCAATATTGCTATTTCCTGTACCTTGACAGTTATTGTATAAAATTGTGACGCCGTTTTTTGATGTTTTATGTTTGACAGGTTTGAAATTAATGAATTCAATCAATTAGAAAGCTCGTTATTCGTAATTATGAATAGCTTAAGGTTTTTTTTATGCGTTGGAGCTCTCTGATTGATTGAATTCATTAATTTCAAACATGTCAAACTTAAAATATCGAAATTGGCGGCAATACAATGTTATACATACCTGTCAAGATTGGGATAAATATCTGACATATCAGGTGTTAGGTATAGGTATGGAATAATTTCGTTGTCTGTTGTCCGTCCGTCCGCCTGTCTGTCTGTCTGTCCTCGTAACTTCGTGTAACATCCGTTACTTTTTTATAGTAATATTATTTTTAAAATATTCTTTTTCGAATATATTTTCGAAATTTTTTTTTTCGAAAGCACCGCCATTTTGACGGCTTAGAGCTTGTTTAAAATAAAACTATATATAACATATTATTAGTAATTATAATTAAACAATATTTTCCGAAATATCTTGGCGATTACCCATTATATTAATAATTTAAAATATACTGATCACTTTTATCTAAAATTAATTTTCTGGACCTACTAAAGCAGCAAAGTTGCGAAACTGCATACATTTCACCAGACAATCACTCACGTCAGCTCTAAACACGGTACCGTGGTCCCTCCCAGACCTTCGCCATGTGAGAAATTTCAATAACTCTCGAATAATAATTAATTATTATTCCCAAACAGGTTTCGGCGCACGTGCGCGCGTGGAGCAGCGCGTCGCGCCGTCGTTTCCTATCACAATATTGGTTTCCACATCCATTGTGAGCTATGTTTGAATGGCAGTATCGCATTTCTTTGTCGATGGATCTGATGCAACGTTTGGTCGAGGAGAGTCCGGGTTCGTAACCGGAGACAGATTAAACGCTTGATTGAATTAGAGATACGTATTATATAGTGTAACGTGTTTAAGTGACGTTGATATGTTTAAAGCCATGTGACATATACTTCCGCAAAGTTGTATGAAACAGACATATGTAGACCAAAAAGTCCGCGCACTGCAATACATTTAGATATCGATACTTTTAAGAATAGTTATCAATCACGAACCACTAAAATATGTAGACATGAAGTAACCAAAATTTTTTGGTGTACAATTTTTTTCAAAATTTTTGAAAAATTTATAGCTGCTTGTAAATTTTAAAACAATTATGTAAAGATAAACTATGTAATTACAAAAATATCATGTCTAAATTTCGCGTTTTTACGTAAAAGAGCCTATTTCGAACAAAATTTGAAAATGATTTTAAAAACGTCTATTGTAAAAAAATACGTTTTGTTTACTAGGGGATTTTATTATACAAAAATATATACTTCAACCGTAGTGACTGTGAACCAATCCTCCCTCCTAAATAACGGGTGTAGTTCAACTTTGCACAATTTTATACTCCGTGAGTATTGATATACTATTTTGGTGCAAGTGGTGGATTTATTATTTTAAAATCCACCACACGAAGATATGGAAATAGAAAATTTCGTATAAAGTGCATAAAAACAACATTTTTTCATGCAAATGTGAATACTCGTATTATGGAAGGCAAGAGACCGATGCAGTTGTTTCTATTTAATTAATAAAATGCATAATAATAATATTCTTCGAAGCGGCCCTTCCATTATGCAATTCGACCTAACTTTTTGATAATGGTACTGGCTTACTTTACTTTGTACATACATATTTTAGAATTTTCGTATTTCGGTGGAGACGCGTCGCGACATAAAAAGTTCTGAGGATAAAGATTAACTAGGGGTACCTATATATTTACATGTCGGAGAAGTACGCAGGAGAATTTGATGCATTTAATTTGACTATTAGTGTAGATATATGATGAAAATATTAAGTATTGTGAATGTACAAATTATAAAATTATAATTATAAAATATAAAAATTATATATCTACATGTGACAAAAATAATTTTGAGGGCAGTTGCAAATAAATAAATACTATTTAATGAATAAAATCTTACAAAAATCGCTTCTGCATGCGTGGTGCAGAGTAACACGTGAAATAAGGTATGGGATATGAATGGTTTTAAAACAGGTTTCTAGAAGCTTCGTGAACTTTCTAGATGTTTCCCAAAGGTTCGTAAAGCTAAAATTTTCTACCCATGTATTAATTGTGATATTACATTTGATTATTACCACGTGATCAAGGCGACATTTACATTCTAAGTATAGAGCTATACATCGACGGCCCATACGTAAACTTGGACATTCACCAAAAATGCATTTTCGACTTTTTTGTACCAATACTTAGAAAAGAAAAAATGTTTTCTACTTTTTCAAAGAAAAGATCTGACGTTAAAGTGAAAAAATAAGCTCATTTTATCTGTAAATTTGAACTTCAAACAACTCTCACGTAAAATTTATTTTTTGTAGATGCCTTTGTTTACATAGGGAACATCGATATAAAATGTTGCAGACTCAAAAATCAAGTATCTTTCAATCAAGAAATTAATGTAATATTATAAAAACATAATCATTTAAGGTACAATTTGTCTTTTAGGTAGACTGAAAAATATTTAGAGTCAACGATCAAAGTACCTACATATTGCATTGTTAATATTTTTGTATTGTTTTAAACGAAAGCATTGAAAGCTATAAAAATACCTTTCTTAAGCATCCCTTGAAAGTGACCTAAAACAAGTAACATTTTAGGCAATAAAAATAAGAGTTCATGTTGAAATTTTAGACCCTCCGGCAGACAATGAGGGGATTAAATTTCACACCGATATTTCGTATCCCTAAGAAATTTCGACCAGGTACAGACAAAAAACGAGGAGTCAAAGAACCCCAACTGAATTATCTGCTTGATACACAATGTGGCCGTCCAATGAACCCTTGTACAACAAAACGCATTTGCCAAAGCTGTTTGTGGAAGAGTACATGTCTATGTAAATACGTACCTGCTTCAAAACAGATGAAATTGAAAGACGCATTAGGCGTGGTGCTAATTTAGTATTTTTATACGTATTTAGTTTAATACTTTACCTGTCGGTAAGTGTTTCTGTCACTCTCGAAACTGGATATTGTGTGCATGGATATAATGTCTATTTAAACTTGTGTAAAATGTAAAATTATAATATATTTTCGTAATATTTAATAATGAATTCTGCAATAACTTTTGAAAAACTAATAGTATTCTCAGAAATATATGTATGTGACGTAAAGGAGACAAAAAAATATGGTTCTCGTTAAACGGAGATTACACATATAGAAATAGTAAGTGTCCTCTATCCAAGCCCACCTCTCATTCAATTTTTTTATGCAACGATATTGCACGGATTCAATGTGACTTATTTGGTTTATATAGAAGTGAGGCGATATCACACAGGCATATTCTAAGAGAGAACGGGCAAGTGAACAGTAAAGAATCTTCGTAGTGTAAATGTTGATGAAATCGGAAGACGTTCTATTGACAAAGCCTAAGAGTTTTAAGGATTTACTTACTACATAATCTATTGGTTCATTAAATGAAGACCTCATGGCAAGAAGTTATTAACTAACATTTTTGTCAAAAATGAGTTAATAAGCCGTATAAACTAAATATTGTACGCTCTTTCCATTGGAAATAACTTAAACTTAACATAAATCAATAAAAATTAGTCTTGAATTATCAATAAAACATATTTTTCAAAGGCGAAATGCAAATGTCTAATTATCTCAAAATGACTTGAATGTTAGTTAACAACTTCTTGCCATGGGGTCTTCAATATATCCAAAAATTTGAAATAAAAAAATATGCATCTATATCTTATACCTTCCCATCCCACTACAGAGTGCAATGCTGAGCATCGATTTTCTATCTAAGAAATTAAATTTTTAAATCTCGAAAATAAAAATAAATATTTCATTCCGTCCTTCTTTCGCAATGAACCGTACACATAACACACACTCGCGATGTCTATACGCAATCACGAGAGAACACGTTTAATTTAAGTTTACTGCGTATACCCAAGTACGAGTAATAATTTTGATAAAATCTCAGACGATAAATAAATGAAACCAGATTTTGAGAAAGAAAAAGGTGAAGAAGAAGATAATTTGTTAAAATGGAGTTAATTGCGATTGATGGGATACGGGTTATGCATAATGCAAGGGTAGGAAGGGTCCGCCAGGTAAAATATCGCGCATAAAGCCACAAATTTATCAGGCTTTTTCCTTATAGGATGGCGCACACACTAAGCCGTGAAATTGGTAATGAATGATTCAAAACATTGTATATTAACACGTCATTCCACACGCCAGCGAAATGCTCGACGCTGGCAGATTTTATACAACGTTTTGATGTAAAAATAAATACAAAAGCTATAATTACAGCAATGGACGCGAGATACGCCCCCAGAGATACGACAAAAACAAAAACCAAGCGTCGTATATGTTTCTGTAATTAGATGCATTCAAATTAAAATTAACTATACCTTACAATATGTTAGCTGCATTTCGATGATAAATAATTATAATTATTAGTTTTAATTAATTAAAAACTTGTATTAACCAATTGGAGTAACTTTACGTCTAGCGGTTTCGATACCACTGTATCTTCGTCAGGACGGACGGATATTATCTATTTTAGTAAAAAAAAAACAATTTTGAATGGGGGCGTGGCTACAGTCATGGCGGAGGTAGCTGACAAGTAGACACCGAGATGGGGAATAAATCAAGTAATGGACTATTTATAAAATTTAGCCGATTATTAATTATATTGGCTTTCATGTTCAGGCATTCTTTGATTTCTAATATTTCTAAGTTATCCAATCTAATCTAACTATCGTATAACTTAATATTAGAAATCAAGAAATGGCTAAACACTAAAGACAATATAATTAATAATCAGTTAAATTTTATGAATAGCCCGTTACTTGATATATTCCCCATTTCGGTGTCTATTTGTCAATTACCCCCACCATAAGTGTAGCCAGGCCCCATTCAATAATAATAAATTAGTTTTCTAAAATAATTAAAATAGGTATATAATTATATACATAAGTTTATAATGGTTGCTTTTGGTGCTTTGAAGTAAAACGAAAAATTTGAAGTAGAACGAAAGTAGAATATCAATATAGTGAGTGGATATAAAGCTTACCTTAGCATAGCGAATATTATTAAAAAATGGTGGATTATGAGGTTTGGACACGTAGAACGAATTAATAGTGGGAGAATGGTAAGAAAGATATCACAGCACAAATAGAGGACGTTCGCGAAAATATTGAAAAAATGTCGAGCATGTATGTGAAGATGCATGAAAGAGGATGAAATGACAATTGAGTGTCATGATCGAAGAGTGTGGCAATCTACCTCTTTGATTATCCCTTCATTAATTAGGTAGATAATTCAATCTGTAGCTTTGAATTAAAAATAACATTAATAAAAATGCATCATTGACAAATAACAATTTTAATGATTAACAATTTTATTATTATGAATAATATTCGCCAAGGCAACAGCAATAGTTTACTCGTGATATAAATAAATCAAAAAAATTAATATAAAAAGTTTCGGGATAATACGTGCTAATCCCAAAATTATTATCCCGATAACCACTATAATCAAGGCCATGATCTCGAGATTGGATTCCCAAATCGTAGGTCAACGTTCATCGAAAAATTTCTAACAATAAAATGCATTTACGAAACAGGTTTAATGTCGAGAATTATAATAAAAATATTCAAATTATCTGACGCAGCAATAAGACAGCGACGCGTGTTTATTTTCATGGTAGGAAATGCAGTAAAGTCTATTCAACTCGACGAGTAAACAAACGCCACCGAAGTCATATATTATTGTGCTGACAAAAAATGCTGAATCCGCCCTTTATACAGAAACAAACCACCAAATGTTCTACAAACTGCATGTGGCCTATTCTCCCAGAGTAAACATCCCTTAATGATTCAACCCCGACACACGAAACCGACCCTTGTAATGAAAGAACCCCCTTAGCTTTCAACCCATTTTTCTTTGAAGGTTCTGTGCATTTTTTTGTAAGACTGAAATGTCAAAATACAATCTTTATACCTGAATACAACCTGAGCTAGAATTTATAAAATATTGTTATGAAATTATTGCAGCGTGTAAGAATATCGTAGACATCCTTCAAATAATTTTAATAATGAAATATAATTTATGTAGATCTGGCATGATCAGAAAAACCTAATATTGGAGGAGGAAAAGATTCAACAACCGGATTCTAGAGTTTGTATAAGAAGATGTATAAAAGTAGACGATGCAAAAAGGTTAAGCCAGGAAAGAAGAGTGTGAAGAAGAGAGGGGTACAGTGTAGTGGTTAGGTTAGGTTACATTATAATCGACAGAATAAATAAAGACATAGTTTGGTAAAGAAAACATATGAGGCGAGTGTTGAAGGCATCAGGAACAGAAGATATGATCACATATACCAAATGTAGGAGGACAGCCTTGATTAAAGTTTTAACTACGAATGGCGCGCATGAGAAGATATATGAAAGAAGACGATGCAAAAGAGGTGTGCTCGGACAGAAGAGTGTGGCGTTTTATCCTCTCTAGCTACCCCTGCGGGGAAACGACAAGTAGTTACTCAGATAAAATACAACAAAGTAAAAATAATCGTAGAAATTCACAATTGTTGAATTCAAATTACACCAATAATATTATTTGAAAATCGAAATTTTTTAATTTCTTTGATTTCTAAAAAAAACAATTTAAATTACATTTATTGTTTGAGAGCTAAATTTAGAGAATTCCATAATCACACATTTGAAAATAAAAACACATTTTGTTTCTTAATTCCACTTATTTAATTTTCAAATCAATTTTATATTTATATATATGAAGGATTGAAGGAAAACTATGAAACTATTGAAGGAAAAATAGTTTTCATATAAATTCATATCGTTGAATGTAAAATAATTCCCTCATAGGTGAAACTCGCCTCACAAAAATTAAATAAGTAGAACTAAGAAACAATTGTATGTGAACATTTTCATATGTAAAATTTAAAATACCTTTTTTTATTAAAGTTTTCATAAATTTTAACACACGAAACCACTTTGGAATGAATATATTTTAAAAACCGTACAGATTTAAAATTTACGATGTCAAAATTCTCCGTCCAATGGCTTTAACGCGATTTCCCGGACGAAAATCAAAATTGGAACGGATGCAATCCCGATAGTCGAGTTCGAGCGGCGCTCGAAAACTTCCGATTTCGGCGGGTCGAAATATGGCGCGATTTTCGAAAAGTAGCGGTCGGATTACGCGCTCAAATCGAGCGGAAGAAGTCAAAACCCGAACGCTGCCCACAGCTGACTAGATAGTACTCGACAAACCAGCCGTGCTAATGCTCGGGCCGCAAGACGCGCACGAACCACCGCACGCACAGGCAAAACCACAAACCCGAGCAGAAAGCTTTAAAACACTCGGGCGCATTTCAAATCAAGACTCGTGTGTTAAAAAAAATGCTTTCGATGAAGTTTTACGTACCTGCCAGCCGCTAATACAAATGTGATTAAGCGGACTGTAATTAATGCGAAGGAATGCAAAGTAAGCGCGTGAGTAAAAATACACGCAGCATTTCTGGGTCTTGTAAAACTAGCGTTACAAATGTGTTATTCCTTTTTAAAATTTGTTGCTGCTCTAGTGATTCACGGGCTTGTGGTGGACAAAAAAGTTGTGGGTCTCTTGTTGCGTCTCGTCGGTTACAAATACACCAACTTACGTTCTGTCTAAGCTCAAAAGAGACCACGTGGTTGCCAACCATTTTGGTAAAACAAAACTCAACCTTGTCGCCGCGGCGGTGTCCCGTCGAGACAATCCGAAGTACGTCATAAAATTGTCATTTTGTTTTATTGCTTTTGATCGGTAATGCATGAGAAGAAAACCCGTATAGGGTGCACATTCAACTTTTATATCACGCATTTGGTTTGAATTTATGACAGGAAATTGAATCAATAACGCATCCAACATTGAAATATAGATCAGATCAAACTTGGTCGCATCAGTGTTGAAAGTAATTCATAACGGTACCAACGCATTAGTGTTTTGATGGACGGACATCATTAAAAAATCACAATCAAACTAACTATTTTTGTCATAAAAAAATCTTATTTTTATTAATGTATTAGGAGGCGTCAACATATTATGTAGTAAATGCCTGTTTTTAAATTTTAAAATGCGCAACATAAATAAAATATACATATGTATAGGTGTTACATTCGAAATAAAATGTTAGATTATGCAATTGGTAGAAATTAAAACACGAATAGTTTCATAATGATTTACGTAAAGGATAATTTTGAAAAATGAACACTTATATCTCTACTCGATTTTATTAAAACTCCTCGAGTTTCGAGAGAATCAGTAGCTCTCATCGACAGGTGAAGTTTTAAAGTATTTAGTCGAAATACTAGTCGATATATAACTTCAGCTGTCGATAAGTGCTACTGATTCTCTCGAAACTCGAGTAGTGTTGATAAACACAAGTAGAGTTATAACAGCGTTCATTTTTCAAAATAATCTTTAACCAAGAAAATTTTCTGTTCTACAAGGTATTCAGCCGTATTCAGAAAATAGCAATATTGCTATTTCTGTATGCAAAGTTTGAAATCAATGAGTGAGATAGCTTAGTTATTCACATTTTTGAATAACTTAACGTTTTTTTAGGTTTTAGAGTTTAGAGTTTTCTGATTGATTGAATTCATAAATATCAAACATGTCACACTTAAAATGTCTACATCGACGGCATTACAATGTTATACAATAACTGTCAAGATACAGAAATATTGCTTTTTTCTGAATACGGCCAAACACGTGTTAACACAAAATAGTACAAAGTAATTGATAGGCACCCAAAACCAGTGCGTTTGTATAAGATAAGCAGGTAAGGCTGATGAAGATTTTGTATAGTAGAAAAAAAGGGATAAAGCACGCAAATAATATCAAAATTTAATGCAATTGAGGCAACCTGGGCGATTAAGGTTATTGCAAACATTTGATGAAAAATGAATTCATGGGCATAGGTAGGTACGTCAACATTGTGTATGAGGCACAATGTTCTACAAAATTCAAAATAAATAAAACTAAACTATCTAACATACTATCACCTAATATTCCACACAGGGTAAGCAACTAGGATAGAACACCACACTTTTCTATCCAGGCACTCCACTCTTGCCTTGTCCAATTGCATTCATTTTATCACAAACGTTCTTCGGTCATCATCCAATATTTGGTTTATAAAATCACGCCAGGTCTTTCGCGGATGTCCTCTATTCCTGTTACCTTGAACACTCGTCTCTTATATTGTTTTGATATATTTTTCCTTTTTTTAAAATTAAGATTAACACGATACTAGATACTTAATTCAAATGTAACCCAATTTCATCCCAATGACAAATGTCTTCGGTACGACATGTACGAAATAGGCCCATGGCATGTACAGCGATTAGCAGTGTGCAGTGCAAGTGGCGAACAAACAAACAAAATAAAATACAGAGCAACATAAACATCGCAAATTTAGTATTATTTATTTGCTTATATCTTTTCGTTGCACATGCTTACCATTATATGAGCTTTTCACGTAGAACTAAATTAATAAATAGTTTAAATACTCCCGAATTGAACAAACTGGTTGGCGACGTGTATTTGAGCTACCGTGATACGATCCCCGTCTACAAGACGTCACAAATTTGGGATATCGCATACGTTACATAAACCCAGACTGAAAACGGTGGCACCCGAACGCAACCGGTCGGTCCTGGTGGTTCCAGAATGAAATCGATAGTGTGATGACAAAACCGGCTTTGCAGAAGCAAAAAGGATGGTGCCGGGCCAGAGGTAGTGGTGTCCAAGTGGACCAAAATACGAGCCGTGCCAAAATGGTGGTGACCGGATGTGCGAAAAAACTGGTGGTGACGAACTACGGCCAGTTGCTGGAGCCGTTCAGACGTCGCGGCGCATCAAGTCGTTATCCGGAGCGGGCGAAATTAATTGCCAGGAATTTAGTGTTAATTGACGTTGTCATCGTGGTGTTAAATTTTTCCATCGTGAGCTGTTATGTAACTGGAGACGTGTATGAAAAGTCAGAGCCGTCCATTTTCATCGTTGCTTGCTCGAATGTCTTCTTCTTCGTCTGCGAGTATTAATTTAAATAAATTTATCATCACGCCGTTACCGCGCGGGAGAAGGAAAAAAGGATGCCATGTAGGACTCACTCTTCAGTCCTGAGGACTCATCCATAAGGTATTGAGCATGCTCAAAAATAGCATACTCTAACAACTGTTCACACCTGCTCGTTATTAGTATGCTTATTACTGGCATGCTCTTGTCATAGAATAGAGACGCTCTTGTTCAAAATGGAAACATTGCAAACTGAAATAGGAAATTTAAGTGAACCAATAAATCAAAACAGTTGCCGAGTTTCCATCCGCGCAGTTTTTTTTTAGTTTTTATAATTTTTATTGTAAGATTTGAAGTATTCATGTATTTTAATAAAGTTTCACAAGCATTATTTCTTGCTACGCCTACCTTTTATTTTTATGCAGCGGTGACCGAGTATTCCACAGACATTCGTGATTCTTATAATAAGTCACGAAAACCTAATGTTTTATCATCTCCGCAACGCTCCATATTTATTTCATCTGTCGCGGACTGAGAAGATCGCATCGATAATCGTTTATAGTCGCGGATAACATTAGCATGCTCATAAGCAAGCTCAAAAGATACCCCTTCCACTCGCAAATCAAATGAGCACGCTCATGAATCAACCGGCGGTTGATTTTTGAGCGTGCTAGTAATGAGCATGCCCATTACTAAAAATTAAATAAGGAACAGAAATAAAAAAATCAGTTTCTCAGTATAGCTATAATAAAAATACAAAAGTGAAATAAGACAAAAAAATACGAAGATAACTTTGCTTGTCCCTTAGTAATGTGGCAGATAATTAACTAACTAACTAACTAACCATCACGCCGTTTCCCCGCAGGGGTAGGCAGAGAGGAATAAATTACAAATTCAATAAATAAGGTATTACACAGCCATGTACATTAATTTTTTCAAATCATATAGAGTTTTATATAATTAATTTTGTGTGTATATTTTTTACATGCATAACAGCTTTTGATATTTTTCGAGTTATTTTGAAAGGTGTACTGCCTTTTTAATTATTGATATATTATAGATGTCTCATAGAGATCAAGCTATTTTTTATATGGGAAAGTACGTATGGAAGTCTTTTTGGGTGTTCATAGGGCTTACGACATATCATACGGCTGGCTTAAATGATCACTTTGCACAATGTAACGTTCACAATTCCACCCATGATAGACTACCAAATCTATCAAATTTTTGGAAGTTGTGTATATGTTTAACTTGCAAACCTTGTTTCACATGCGAGATGTATTTTTACTACCGCCACCTGTGGTCAAAAATTCGTCATTCGCATAATGCAATACAGTGTCATTATTAATAATGAGATATCTATATTTTGATTGGAGTTTTTAAATCAATATTCTTTACATATGACATTTTCCCAAATTATTAACGCATGAAAATTATTTATTTTTATCTCCTTTCTATACCAGTTTTTATATATTCAGAATATTTTTGTAATATTATTTAACATGTAGTTTCTTTTATTTTTTTTTCAATGGTGGTATTCAGCATATGCAAACAAATAAATAAACATATTTTTGAGCAACAACTACAACTTATTTGGTCTTAGCACGAGTCACGTAAATAGGTTTGCCACAATGTCCACAAGTGTGGACGGACATCTAGACTCTTTCCGGGCTCAGGGATTTATATCCGGGTCAATGGGCATCCCATTATTTTTCGTGGAATGTAAGAAGCTCGTCTATTCCTACTACTTATATACTTTCAACAAGTACAAACCATTGAGCAACAAGTACAACTCGAGTTGAGTACGTCCACTTGGAAATCGTATTGGCGATCGTAAACACCAATCGGCCGTTAACTACAAAGTAAACAGATATTTAATAGAGCCGAGAAACGAGATTCGTATAAAAAAGCGTGGATTTCTATATACAAGTAAAATAAATATCATTTTAATCATTAACGTTATGCAGTAGCGGTCTGTGTCTGGCGTTGCACGTGATGCAGATTCAGTCAATATTTATTTATTTATTTGTTTACTCCCATTAGGTATAGGCTTTTACATAAAGAATATAAAATAAATTTCAAAAAGCACATACATTAAACAATATCTGTATAGCACCAAAACATGAGTATAAATGTTAAAATTATAAAATAAAGAGCAGCAATGTGTATAGGCTTTTACATAAAAAATATAACATAAAATTAAAATGAATATACATTAAACAATATAAGTTATAAGTAGCAAAATATAAAGTATCAGGAATAGCACCAAAATATGAGTATAAAATTTAAAAATATAAAGTAAAGAGCAGCAATGTGTATAGGCTTTTACCTAAAAAATATAACATTCAATTAAAAAGAACATACATTAAACAATATTAGTTATAAGTAGCAAAATATAAAAAGTATCAGGAATAGCACCAAAACATGAGTATAAAAATAAAAAATATAGAGTAACGAGCAGCAATCCGTATAGGCTTTTGCATAAAAAATATATCATATTGCTGGAAAAATATAATTGTATGGTGGATTAATACTGTGGGGGACAGGATCAACCGAATGAGTAAAAAAATGCAGGTTTTCAGGGGAGAAGAACAAAATTTGGGAATTTCGTTTGTTTACGAAATATCTCTTAAAGCCTTTGTTATTTTTATCTTATTTTTGCACCCGTGCCAGTGGTTTTATTTTGCACTAGAACGTTGAAACCGTTGAATAATGTCGTTGTTTATTGTCAAATTTTACAAATAATTAATCATGTCCTTTTTCAAAAAATTATAAAATAGTCGCATTTTATTTTATTATCCGAGTTATCTAATTTTTCCTCGCTAGATATGTATGTAAGGAACAACTCTGTATACTTAACTCAAAACTCGATTTTATTGATTCATTCGGTTGTTTCTTTCGCCCACAGAATTGTGCCCTAAGGGACGCTATTCAGAGGTCCCCGTTCCACAAAGAAAATGTAAGAAAAATAAGAGCATTAGAGAAAACGAAGGAAGAAGTAATTAAAAAAAAATCTTAGCCCTAACACTAAGTACTGATAGAATCGATTGACTACAGGGTATTACTGAGCACACTTTGTAATGGATTATTAATTTAATGTAGTAAGTATTCATTAATATCATAGTGAGGTGGAGTGGCCTACATTTTGCCCATAGTCCTAAAGAATATCTGTGCAAAATCTGGTTTAGATAGGTGAAAGTTTTTGGGAATGCATAGAGAACAGATTATAGACACACTTTCATTCAATTTGGTATATATTTATATTATATCAAACGTAAATTTTTCTACTTAACTAACCTAACTATTAGGTTAGGTTAGTTAACTAACTAAGTTAATTTAACTAACCTTACTATTAGGTTAGTTAGGTTAACTTGGTTAGTTAGATAGTAGTAGCATAACCTCGAGTAACGTGTGTACTTTGATGTTACATAATATAATTTTTCAGTAGAAATATACTTTTATGTAACATTTAATGGAGTTCTTTTGATGATTTGTATAAATGAAACTGCTCAGAAACTGCCCTATGAAAGCTAGTATTTAAAATAAATTATTGATTTTACACATCAAAATTCGAATCATTATAGAACATTTATTATTTATTAATATATAAATTTTCCTTGAGTCATTATTTTATGCTGATTTTTTCCGTAATTAAATTAAAATAACATTTTTATTTTACTAGAAAGTCAATAATCTTTTAACTCCACAGACAAATGTCTCATTAGTATCTCCGATAAAGGTCATTGCAGTGTATATGCTATGGTAATAAAATTAACACTGTTTAATGTTCGCCGTATTTGCATTGAATGGCCATATTATAACTCAATTATTAACTTTATTGCATATCTCGCGGCAAAAGTATATTCCTTTATGGGCTCTTTCAATTGATCATATTGCTAGAGAGCATCGACTATGCGGTAATCATAATAGGCAAATCGTACGGCTAAATGCAGGTATGCACGTGTCAGTACGGATGCAATGCACTCTGACGCACCGCGCAGACATTTGCAGTGCGTCACGAGTCGCGTCACACGTAACGCGCATTCAAAGTCACACACTAAAATGGAAAAATTATTCATTAAAAATAATTTTATTTCTCAATTATATAAGAGATTTTTCAACACTACTGTGAGATTCATATATTTATTTTTTTACAAATAGATGGACGATCGTTTCGGCTCATCTTCTTCTCATCTCATCTTCTTCCCCTTGTCCTATTCGGGTCGGCAACCCAATCATCGATAAGGCTCCTCCATACGTCCATGTCTTGCGCTGATTGTGCGCGAGAATGAATTGTGAATTTAGAAGCTCGTTATAATTTTTAAGCAAGGCGAACGTATTGGCAGTATTGGCTTCAGACGACAGGCCAAATTTTGGACAAATAATTTACTTGTTCGAAGAATATTTTTTCTTCTGAAAGAAGTACACAAACAATCCTGATGAAGAGAACATTGTTCACGAAACATGCAGATTGTATAAACTAATAAAGTGGTGAAAATAAAGTGGTAAAAATAAAGTGATTTGTGTTTTATTTTAAATAATTTACGTTAATTCTTGTCATATAGTCACTCATTTTGGTGATCTGTGGTAATTATTGTTACCGAGGTAAATTTGTAGAATTCTACAATAACGTGTTTGGAAATAAAAGTCCTTTTGATTATACTTGTTTATTTTACTTGAGATGGGTTTTGCCTTATGGGGGGGGGTATCACAATCTCTCATATGGCGAAATGAGTAGAAATAAAGCAATTATTTTATTTCATATGTGTAAATATAAAAGTGTTTTAAATGCAAAAAAATTATGATGGAAACCGAGGCAAGACTATCGATAGAAAATGGAATTCTTATACTGTGGTACTGAAACTAATATGTGGATGTGAAGCCTGGAGCTGGTAAAAGAGGAATAAAATTAGTCTGAGTACAGCGTAAATGAATTAATTTAGAAAATTAAAATAAATTATAGAAGTCTCGGAAGTCTTCATAGAATGGCCCAGGATTAATAACATGTATGAGCTGGCTTAAGTGACCACTTTACACAATGCAACGTTCACCAATTCCACCGTAAGAACATCCAAACATAATCAATTTTTTTAAAGTTGTGTACATGTTCTAAATCAGTTTCTTTCGTATATATCGCAGCTGGTAATAATACCTCTTTATTTTAAAAGTAAAATATTTAAAAAATGCAAATATTGTTTGAGTTTCAAATCAATATACATATGTGGAAAATCTATTTACGATGGAGTAAAGAATACGTGAGAATGTAATGAATACCTTACATAGCATAGTGAATAGTTTTCAAAGGGGCCATTTAGGTGTTTGGTCTTGTTTAATGGAATGGAAGCACTGACGCTGAAGGCAACTGGAAGCATTCGAGATGAGGATCTACAGAAGAATAAGCTGGATGGACAGTATTCGATCTTTATGAGCAGGACCACATGTTATTGGTTACCAGATGATTACCCATCGCATTGTGAAAAATCCATACAATCAGCTACAAATCTCATATAACGATTATTGTGGAACCATAATACACCCGGAAAATACCATCACTACACACCATTGACGTACCATGACCCGCAGCGAGACTCCTGTCACATCTCGGACATTCCATCTTATTGGAAATCGACCTCTTGCCCTCCATCCTTGTATATTCCTAGTGATCATCAATTTATCCAGGCTGTCTTCCTGTCATATAGCAACATTCCCAAAGTAAGTATGAAGGAAAGAAAATAAAGCTACAAACGAAATATTGCAGTAATAAAACATTGTTATTCAGTGCCAAACTGACATTGAACTTGCAGGTTGCGATGGAGTGGGCGATGAATGTTAAAAAACGTCATTTTATAAAAAGAAATGATTCACTTGCAACGCATTATACGGAAGTCATATTAAAATTTTGTATATTTTATAACGTGCCATGGCTTGATTTCAGATTATTTCAATCGAGCCGTGGGTTAAGATGCATCCGTTGTTTGCAGCACTTGGCCCCGAGGATAAGGGGAACGCATAAATTAATATAAGTATTTTAATTCAACAATGCACATGATTTATCAGTCTGCGTTTTAACAGCAGCGTCAGAAATTCACTTCGTAACGATTCATTGTGTGTCCCCGCCGTGTGGAACGAATGCCAATGAATGAACTACGCACGGCGGTAGTTAATGCTCAAATAAAAATGCAAATACGCAAGTGCATAAATTAAAAATATTTTCAACATTCTGTCCGCATTTTAATTCTAAAAATAATATAAGATTAGCATGTTTACTCGCTGTCGCTAAAGAGATGAACTGAATGAAATATAATAAGACAAATAAATAATAGAAAGACACACGCATAGCTTTATAACTGAAAATCATATTTCTTTAAAAAAATTTTAACACCTCATTTGCGCTACATCGTTTATATACCATTTACACAAAAATATTTTAACAGCCTAACGGATAACATCCGAAAGATTATAAACGAAAAATGCCCAGAAAAAGCAATAAAATACATTTTTATAAACTAAATAATTTCAGTATTCTTCTCTTCTAAACACAAACGCTCGCTCCTATAGACCTACATAAAATGCCGAACAGTTATTACAATTTAGTTTTTAAATGGTAATGACTGTTCGGCATTTTATATAGCTAAAACGGCACGTAATTTTAATGTTAGAGTAATGGAACACTTGAGATGTCTCAATAACAATAACTTTTCTGAATTATCGAAACAACTTTTGGAAACACGTTTAAAAAAGAAAACGGTATCGAGATTCTACATGTAAAAATAGAGGCCTGGATTTGAATAGATTGGATAACTTAGAAATACTAGAAATCAAAAAATGCCTGAACACTAAAACTAAAAAATATAAATATAAATAACCAGATAAAAACTTGACATATTTCCCGTTTGGGGGCCCACTTATCAATTACCCCCACAATAACTGTAGCCACGCCTCCGTTCAAAGATTCATTTGTTTGCTAGAATAAGTAATGGATAGTTAGTACATTTTATGTATAATAGTTACATTTTATAAGTTGTCATGTTTGTACATTCTGATTAAACATAATTTCTCTTACTTCTCTGACATTGTGTAGTGCATGTCATTGGTACATGATTCTGTAACATATTCGTTGTAATCTAAAAAGCTTTTATGCATGTACTGTATTGCATCAATATACATAATATAAATAAATAAATTAAGAAACCCTTTATCCGAAGAGGCGAGAATTGTGCGTCAGAAATGAAGAGTGGGACCCTCTGTTTTACCTGCATATTACTCCAGAGAAACGAAGTGCTGGTAAGTTAGTAAGTAGGCCAGACATTAGAAATCTTTTATGAGGTACCGAACGGAAAAGTTTTAATTTATGGCGATCACAAGAATGGTTAGTTTCCAAAAAATGATTAGTATTTCCGAAAAGTTACTATTTTCTAAAAGCGATATTATTTCGTTTAAGTCAAGTTTAGTAAAAATTAAAATCTATTCGAATTCAAAATATACGTATTTTACCACTTTGAATCATTACAAAAAAACATTTGTTACGCATGTTTTGTACGAGTATAAATACAATATATTCTCGTGCGCGGATAATTTACCAACACATTACGTATTCCGTCAGTTCTTCGGAAATGGATATTTTCAGATCGACAATTTCACGTCACGATTCTAACATTTTTAAATTCGTTTCGTAAACAGGTGAACAAATATAGCACCCGGGGATATGACAGAAGGCATTGCATAACGCGCTTTCGGCCGTACAGAATAACAATACTCCATTGTTGTTATAAATATATAAGGCTGTTTTTGCCTTGTAATTCAGGTATTTCGAGGGCCGGATTGAGACCATAACTTGGGGTACACAAAGCCTTAGCTTGGGGTACACAATTCCTTAAGTTGGGATACACAAATCCTAAAATGGAAAATTAATTAAACCATAGGAAATGTGTCACTGATAAAATAGAGAGGACAAATCTTTCTTCGGGGACAGGGCTTGAACCCAGGAAATTTTCATCGGCGGTAAATAGATTGATATCTAAGCCCACATACTTATGTAGCTCAGGACAGAGCAGCCTACTGACAGCAGAAAGCTCGTAATGTAACTCACATTTTTATTATTCTTTTCTTTCTAGTACATATTCGGTTATCGAACATTAGCGATCATGATCAAATCCGCGGTCCAACTTTTTGGAGTTCTCGTACTAGGCATGATGACAGATTTTAAAATAACCTTCTATAATGTAGGTCGTACACGTCTAGTATTAACGAAACTAACATCATTTCGGTAAAAGATTAAGTTTTTACACAAATAATTGCATTTTCATCTATCTATTTGTAATTTCGCGCAAAAACGACCGCAGGTGTCATGGCATCTACGTGACGTCAAGCCTAAGTAAACATTGAAATTGGTCTAGGACAACAGTTCAGCAGGACAGAGACACGGTGATGGTTACTTAGGCGTGACATCATTTGCTCTGATCAGTGTTTCAGTTAAAATGGCGGAAGGCACAATTTTATATTTTTTATAATTTTATAAGTTTTATTCAAAATATTATTAATCTCAATGTGTATATTATGAGGATAAAACGCCATTTTCTTCTATCTTGACATACAATTTTTGCTTCGGCTACATTAATACATCTTCTTATACATGTTCTACGGTTGTTGATGCTTTTAACAGGACTATCTTCCAATTCTTGTATAAATATAAATAAAATATAGTGGAATAAAATAGTGTTTTCCAATAAATGTTAACAAATTTAGCAATTTTTCCTTTCCTGGCATACTTTTTCAGTGAAAAAGTGCTATACTATATAGAAAATTCTTGTACGGATATAATCTTAAAACCAACTTTTAATAAAACGAAACTCTAGTGTATAAATAAACGAAATGTTAAAGATTGATAGAACTATTAACTACTTAAATAATTTAAATATTTTTAATTCAGCAACTATTCCGCCCCACTAAGCTAAAAGGCAATAAATCCATACTTTTGGAAAAATGTTTTTTTTTATAGTTTTGGATACTTGAGATCATATTTTAACTTTCGGCAAACAAGTTTTTGCCGTGTTTCCGTCAAAATATTAAAATATAAGCATTTTTAATTTGCAGTATATCCATCTGGGGTATGTAACATGTAGGTAATTTGCAGTTTTAAGGTTTAAATTATATAAAAATAACTGTATTAATTCATCGTGATAGACTGAGCGAAAAAATAAAATAATATTCATTTGAATAATAGAAATTGCTCCATTCACATTTCCTTGATTTACAATATAGTAATTTGTATAATGGAGATACTGTTTTTTTAATGGGGCAGTATTGACTAATAACATTTTAAGATAATTAATTTCTCCCACTGTATCAAAAATAAATACATGAATTACATTAAAATTTTGTTGCTAGATTAACCAGATGTTATTATCCGGTATGTTTAAGACTACGGAGGTTATTTCAGGCTCAGGTTTCAAGAGGTTAAATCCGGGCCCTTCTAAAAATAAAAACAATCCATTCAGTTAAGTTTAACTTATTACTGTAGTCGATTTATATATTATCCTACATCTATGTGGTAACACTTTATAGACAATACCGTATTCGCATTGAACTGTAAATTGGTAAAAAATATCAAAATAATAAAATTTATTGCATGTCACCTATGACTGATGTCACTTATCCGGTGGTGGAATCCCATATATAATTAATACATATTGACACCTGTTCGTGTCGCATAGTAATACATATAAAACAAACAAATCTACAATATATTCTATTACGTGAGAGTTATGTTAAATTATTTTTGAGTTATTATATTTTCATCGATTTTTAAAAATAGATTATCAATCTCTTTTAACTGTCTGTACTGAACTAGCTGTAACCCGTCAAAAATGACGCTGCTTTTACATGTCGATTCCTAAAGAATAGCCATTTATTTATTTAAAAAATATATTATAAAAGAAGTTACGAACATTACAGGAAGTAACTGACAGACGGACAGACAGACAACTAAATTATTATTATTGGGATTTGTTTCATATTGATAGTTGTAAATGAAGTAACCATTCGTCACGATAAAGGTAACAATTCCTACTTCACTGGAATTTTTTTGAATGTCAGATACATGTTATTATTTAAGTAATTATTTCAGAAATTATTTAAAGCTTAAGTTATTCACAAGCCCTAAACTCAAATACATTTTTGAAAAGGCGATACTTTTTTTTACTTAATTATTAAAATAACTAAACATATTCCAGTGTGGGAATCTTAATTAAACGAACTAGTCCACAGACGATATCGAAAAATCTGCGAGTAATCAATCGTCGTAATGAATTGGCAAAATAAAATGAAATATAATGTTTTTGATTGTATTAAACAACAGGAAACACATGATGAACTATGTAGGAAGTGGAGCGAAATATGAATGGTAAACGTGAGAAAAAAAATCTCACGAGGGTGTTCCGCTTAACCATCACCTGAATGTAGGCTTTGGAGGCTGCGTTTATCATTTAATTAAACAACAAACAAAACTCAACAATAATATTGATGAAGAGGTACAAGGTGCTGCGTTTTGAGGTCTCAGAAAGAGAATTTGTAACAAATCAGGGTTGTACCATAATGTTAGGTCAGCCCAATATATACTCCAACATGGTAGTGTACAAATTGTTGTACTCTCAATACTCTTGTAGGCCTCCAAACGTTAACACCGAACAGAAGACACAACAAGTGTTAAGAATGATATAGACAAAGATAAAATTAAGAGAACAGCGAAGAAGATATTGCGTTCGAAGCCAAAATAACAAACATTGAAGCCACTAAGATGCCATCACGGTCCCGGGAAACAGATGATAACAAAATAAATTTGCTGCTCCCAGCTATTGCAAGGTGAGATCATATCAATGCCAAAAATAAACGCTTCGAGAACTTCTTGAAATTGACCCTTCAAAAAGCCAACATTAAAACGAGATCTAGAACCTTGGTACAGGAGGCCATCCCAACTAAAGGACAGCTTTGTTCTCGTTTTTGTTAAATTCTATATGTAGTCTATTTTTGAATGAACCCGCACATACGGTGATGGCAACGTTCGTAGGTTTCCGCGTTCGGATTTGCTCGCCTGCGGTTCAAGCCCCATCTCCGGCCGTTTAATTTCGTTTTTTAGTCGTGAATTCGAACAAAATTACGGACGTAACACGAAGTTACGGGGACAGACAGACATCCAGACAACGAACTTAATGTATATATTTCGTTTTAATTATCTCGGAATAATGTTTGTTTTTATAATTTCCTAACATTAATACTATGATTTGATATGATTTTATTAAATTTAATTAATTTATTATTGATTACACTGACATTAGATTATGAAGTCTAGATTAGTAAAGAGAAGAAGTGACGAAATACTTTTTGAAAAAGAAATACACTTATCGGAATATTCGTCTACCAGTTCGCATCGTAATAAAAACAGAATCTAAAATATTTTGAGTGTAGAAAATTATTCCATTAATATTATACACCATGTATTTTTAAACACATAATATCAAAGTCACGGACAGAATAAAGGTGAAAAAAAATCCTACCCGCGCTCACACAGTGCATGATATTTTGTGAGGAAGCAGACAACAATGGCCGCTCGTCACGGTCCACAACTTTTGACTCGAGATTCATTGAGAGAGAAAGATTACCATCTTGTTTTGGTATTGTTTTGTTCTTGGATTCTGGTATCCTGGACCGGCCATTGTCACGTGAGATATTGATAAATTGGCGCATCAATATTTTTTGATTAAAAGTTATTACCTTTGAGATTAAATCACTATAGCCGGAAACACGTAGTTCTATTCACATCGAATTTGAAATGGAAAAATTTATTAAATTTAATCAAACTTGTTTTTTTTTTAAATAAATCCCTACACTTAGAAAATATTTATAACTAGCTATAAAGCTCGACTGAGGACGTGAAAAACGTAGACGTGGGATGACTAATGAATCTTTTTTTTTGTTTGTGTAGAACACCTGAGTATACAGGGTTTCTCGTAGCTAACAGAAAAAACTCCGGGAGTCTTCTTCATTAAATTTTAAATAGACAATATTCTTTACAATTAAGGTGAAATGTAGGCAGATATGGAGACATCCAAATTTGCATTTTTCAAATTTTCTTATCTTTCTCATAACGCTGGAATATCATAAAAGTAATTTATATTGAATATTGAAAATTTATTCACTAAAAAATTAAAAACTGGCTACATGTCAATCATTTTATTTGACTTTTTTCAAAGCGAACGAATTCTTAATAAACCTATATAAATTATGTACTTTAATGATAGCCTAACGTTTTACAGAAGATAAGTCAGAAATATTTAAAAAAAATGCAATCTTTGATGTTGCTTATCTCCATAACTGTTTATATTTCATCCAAACTGTGAAGAATATTTTCTACTCAAAATTGAATGAAAATGATTCTCCTGAAGTGTTTATTAATAGTTTCGAGAATTCCTGTTCATTTTTTATTTCTTTATATTTCAGGGGGTGATACAGTTATTTTTTTATCATGACGAAGAAAGCTATAGTTTGTGAAATAAATTGGATAAATATGTAAAATCAAGCGGTAACGTAAAGAAAGTAAATAATTAATTTGTTTAAAATGATAAACTAGCACTAATAAATATTTGCGACACTTAATAAAAATAGTAAATATTTTTTTCAATATTTATTTTAATAATGCGAGTCTGGCGTAGATTCCCAGCCTACCTAGATATTTAACGAATTGTTACTTTGGCAACGTTATCTAATTTTTAATGTGTATATTATATGCATAAAAAGAAACCCGTGTTTCCATACCCGCCTGATTTTCTTCACAACCAGCCACTGCCACCCACCGGTAGTTATGGTGGTAGATAGCCCTTGGTATCACATCGAAATTAAGAGAGTTTGGCAGGGGTGGCTGAGCGCGGGTGAGAGTGGGTGACGAAAATGTGCTTTCTAGCACATTTTTTTTTGTTATGGGAAGGCCGCGAATGCTTCAGATTGTTTTAGAATAGGCCCGCCGACTGTGTCGGTGAGTCTGGAAAATTCCAGAAAGTTCATGAAGGTTATCGAATGCTCTAGAAGGTTCTGGAAGGAGAAGGTTCAAGAAGGTTTTATAAGGTTCCAAACTGAGTGGCGGAGTGTGTCAGTGAGTCTGGAAGGTTCCAGAACGTTCGAAAAGGCTCTTGAAAGTTCTGGAAGGAGAACGTTCTAGAAGATTTCAGAAAGTTCTAAAAGGTTGCAAACTGAGTGGCGGAGTTTATCGGTGACTCTAGAAGGTTCCAGAAGATTTAGAGAAGGTTCCAGAATGATCTAGAATGTTCGGTTTCAGAAAATTCTTAAAGGTTCTAATCACAGGTGCCGAAATCAACAAAAAAGAGACGTCAACGCAATTCTATGCTTAATCAATTATGGTCCCGAGCAAAGCCGGGCTAACCAGTTAGTGTAGTTTATAAAGAATAAACCTGCGCAGTAGATGTGCTCATTATTACCAAATAAAATATGAAGATTTACAAGTCACGCAAAAGGGAGCCCGCCTACGTTTTGCCATTAGCACAATTACGTATGGTTGAAGGGGAATCTATAATATATTCAAATCTATGTTCGCGGCCAATGGTACAGCGAGCCGTGGTAAAAAGAATAATTCATTTTACGGTTAAGAAAAAATAACAATTGTGTGCGTAAATGTAACACTAGCGTGGGAGATATGTAACATATTTACTGAGAACTCGCGTGTGTAGGTTTCCTAGGTAAATTGGCACAATTGTATCTGCGTGATATTTTATATACATATGCCTACTGTAAACACTTTGCGTTCTTGTTTTGTGATTTCATTTATGTTACTTTTTGCATTTAGAATAAGAGCCAGCAACCGCCAGACTCACATTATAGTATCATACCTGAAATATTCTGTTGGTAAAAATGTTTGGATATTATGACATTTGAGTTTGGGGTATTTTGGCAGACAACACGTAATACAGATACAAAAAATGAGTAAATGAACCTTAAAAATAACAAACCTCATTTTTTAATATGTCTAATTTATTCGGGCCATTATATAACAGTATTGCCTGATATCTTTTATTTTAACGTTTTCCTTTAAAATATTGTACCTGTATCACCTGTTATCTGCCAAAATCCCCCGAACTCAAATGTCACAATATCCAAATCTACTATAGTTTACATCTACAGAAAATATTTCAGGTTTGATACTATAAGTCTGGCGATCACTGTCTCCTACTTGATATGGTCATCATATTCTCGTTCCAAAAAAAGCTACACCTTCGATAATTCAAATATTCTTCCTCCTCTACGTGCTCCTCTAGAATTGAACGTAGCCAGGTATAAGAGAGATTTTAACGAATCAAAAGCGATTTTAATCGTTTAGAACTGTTGGTAGTATCGTCAAATAAAGGAATGGTCGCCGTGATGGTGTTGATATGAAACGTATGATCGAAGAGTGAAAGATAAAAGAGGTAAGAAAGATTTAAGGAGAATGTTGAATAGTAATAGAAGATTTCTGTTACAGACCTGATCAAGGAATGACATTAAAGGCATAACTAGATAAACCAAATATTGGGAGTGCTGTTGTTAAAAGCTTCAGCAACCGAAAATATTAATGTGTAATTTAAGTTAAATGAATTTGTGGATCTATAGATAAAGGAGTTTGGTTGTGTTGATGAGAGATGAGGGCCGCAGAAGACTTCGCATAACCACATAAACCAGATGCTGGAAGGCCCTGCTAGGACCCCCAACAATCGACGAGTATGCACGAAGAGACGTATGAAAGCGGATGAAATAAGAGTCATGTGCCGGGAGAATAGTGTAGCGTATTATCCTCTCCGACTATCAACGTAAGGGCAAGTTAGTTAGTTTAAAAATAGTTGAAGATTTTTCTAAATATTCATTAATACATTCAAATAATTATATTTGAATTTGCTAAAAAATAAAAAATTAATTTTCGTCAAAAAAATGTTTGCCTCACTCTCCAAATAAAACGTCGGCGCTTACGATATTGATATAGATTACAGAATTCTGTTGTTGATGGAGGGAATGCGTCCACGCTTTCATTTGGAGAGAGGCAATCAATTTATGGCTGAAAATTTTTTTTTACGTATTAGTACATTTTAAAATAAATGTGGTTTTATAAAAAAAATACTTATTTATGTAATATGATTTTCTATATTTTAGACTTACTATTTCCCCGCATACAAAATCACTTCATGAGAAATATGTACGGTGAGAATATTAACTAATTTTCCATATAAAACTTTGATTAATTAATTATGATAGGTTAATAGAATTATTAGTAAATCTGATAATTGATTCATGTATTATCATCGAGGATACATTTGTGTGCAAAATTTCAACTCGATAGGACATTGGGAAACGGGTGAAATAATAAAATAAACGAGGTAAAAAAGGCATAATAACTCGACTTGCATGCGATAGCTTCTTAAAAAGCTCGTAAGAAAAAGTAGCATTACATAACGCATAATGTATGGGTGTGAAAATAAGCGGTAGCATGTTTAAGCAATCCATGTTTACCGATACCACGTGTGGATTGTTTGACAAACAAACTACGCACGTGTCGTATCGTAGTTTCATATTCGATCTCCACATTATTTATGAGAGACTAAATAAAAAATAAATCTTGCCCAATCTCTGTTGACCTTTTCTCGGTCGCTATTTGGGTTGTTCCTCATCCGGCATTTCCACTGCTTTCAATTGTGTCAATAGGTGGAACGATAACTCGGTAAGATAAAATATTAGTTGAATAAATTAGGTAGTGTATGAGCCGGAGTTAACGAAGTACACTTTTCAAAATTAAGATACGAAAAAGGGCCATTTGCATATGAAGGCTCCACGGAAAGGAGCTAAGTGAACCTTTCTAGATAATTGAATTTTAAATTGGACAGACTTTAAAATATTGTTGTTTTTTTAATCTCTTAATCTTAAGCTTAAAATATAGAAGAATGAATATTTTTTGGGATGTGCATTAAAGGAATATGTTGTCAGTAGAAAAATACCATAGGCGATGCTATTTTAGTCTTTTAAATAAAAAAAGTTCAAGGACTTACAGCATTTTTCCCTTTTTTGCGATTTTTTCAATATTTCAATTTCAATGCCATAATACGGTACTGGTTTTATCTGTTTGACAACTTTGACAAATATTCGATAGCCTACCAAAAATAATGCAACATACCGTGAACATAAAGGAGTTTACTATGGAAAACTTATAAATGTCTATAGATTTTGAAATACAATATGTTTTATGACATAAAATAAAGTGACACAAAACTGCATCAAAATCTCACTTTAGCCATTCTACGGACTTTGCGTGAAAACTTCATATATGGCGATATGTTAACACTAGGGCATGTAATTTCGGCAATTTTTTATAATTCATATCATAATATTTTAAAACTAAGATAGTATGCGACGATATTTGAGGAAAGTAGGGTGTTTAATTGTATGGTTCGTTTGCCCTGCATTTCATACAATATACTCCGGCCTAATACAATGTGCGCACGTGCGTTGGTGATCTGAGACTTACCATGGCAAAAAGCACTGGTCAAGTTTACGGTGTATTATAAAAAGTATATCTTAAATAAGGATAAGGTTAAATTAGTAATACAAATTAGACGGGAAGTTGGCGTAGTTTTTATGAGAAATATCAAGACATCTGTCAAAGGTCAAAGTGTCCAATGACATAAAATAGCAGTAAATATATGAGTATAATGCTTTATTGTTTTCACCGCACACTATACATATATTAATTCAATTTAATTTGTCTGTATAAAATTATGATCGGTATTTTCAATTATTGTTATTATTTTTTATTTTTTTATTTACGCTTCAACAGGCCAGGAGGTCCAATTACAGAAAATACATCACAAACACCCAGGTTTGAGTTAATCACGTAGATTAAATTGTGACCTCATCGGGAATCGAACCCGGAACCCTCGGTGTGGAAGTCAGTGTCATACCCACTGCGCTACGAGGCATGTTGGACTCTACTGAGTTATTACAAATGATAACTTACAGAGTACCTGGGCGGTCAATTTCTAGACACAGCGAGCTATT
Organism: Agrypnia vestita; assembly: GCA_016648135.1. Taxonomy (NCBI): domain Eukaryota; kingdom Metazoa; phylum Arthropoda; class Insecta; order Trichoptera; family Phryganeidae; genus Agrypnia; species Agrypnia vestita. The sequence continues at coordinate 10,877 of JADDOH010003594.1, read as the reverse complement.
TTATGTAGGTACCCAGCGCACTAACCGTATCATGAATTCGCCATAACTGTATCTTCAATTATAAAAACATAGATTGCACCACTTAGGCAATGAGTACAGATCTGTTAATTAATATGTTTAAAGCTCGAACACTATACACATACAAAAGACAAATTACTTAACTTCTATTTTGTCGTTTGTCTTTACGTACTAAATCTATTATTAATTGTATTTATCTTACTTTTATTCTTTAATTTTTTTATTTTCTTATGTACTTACTACTATTGCATTCACCTACTATTGTACCTACTTAGATAGCTATGCTATTTGAACACTTAATGTGTCACGTTATGTAAAAGTCCGAATCAGGGCGTATATCGTAAATAAATTTATACTATTTAAGCCGTGTAGACACGCTCATCCATTTATATACGTTCATCTCCTTCGCCGCAAATGCGTGCGGTTGCTTGCGGCGCGCGTCGTGGTATCCAACACAAGTGTGCTCTCTGCCCTAAGTTTTTCTAAAAAAAAAGCGATGTAAATTCAACAGAGCCTACGCTCGCAAACACGAAGAATGACGGAGCAAAAAACATTTTAAAAAATGTAATCTATTCGCACAAAGAAACACGTATTCTTCATAAACAAAATGTCAGAAAAAAAGTAAATTAAAATACTAGCTAACCTTTCCATTTATATCTTGGCAAGTCGGGATATACAACAGTAAAAGAAAATGGTGGCTTGATAAAATAAACAATACAAATATTTATCGGTTTCCAGTTTATAACTGTTTATTCATATATATTATTTAGAGTATTGAAATAGTGGAGGTCACCACTTTAAATATCTTAGAGGTGCATGAATGAACAAAGGGTACCCGCCTTTCACACTTGTGTTCCCTTCGGTGTTTGACAGTAGGCATGTCTCGATTAATGTATATTTATCACATGAAAAATCAGGGCATGTAATAATTGCAGGATTTTGAAGCTGAAAATTCATAAATAGAAAATCATTCGTTTTTTTAATTTGATTTTATTTGCTGAAGTTTAAACCTAAAGCTAAATATAATAAAATAATAATATAAAATGTGTCAAGTGCGTAATTTGGAGCAACCCTTGCGTGTTGCCCGAGCCGCGTACACCCGTACCACGTGTGCACCATATTCGTCTAAAGTTGTAATTGCAGCAATTTACGGACGTTTCAGATCGACAGACAGACAGACAATGAAATTATTAAATTTAGATAAGTTAAGTATTGTAAGCAGTAAGGCAAAAGTAAAATATAAAGTAAATATTATTGCGAATTCTAACATAATATATTTAGGTAGGATATAAATTAAATTACTTTTTATATTTAATTACTAAAATGTGAAGTAGATTGCGCGTCTCACTTCCAACTGGGCCAAAAACGAGGATAATGCATTTTTATTTTTTAGCCTGTACATGTGATCTATTTAAGGTATAATACTCGTTTAGTCAGGAAAAGGATAATATATGAAATTATTTTTATTCATAAAATTGTAATAGTGTTTTCTTTTTTATCCTAACTTACTATATACAAATTTCGTTGGTCAAAGATGTTGTAATTTTCAAAATTTCATTGTATGAAAATTAGTCATGACTAGAAGCAAGAAATCGATTAACAGATATTGGCCATTTCGAGGCTAATAGTGGCCACCATCAACGTATTCTTGAAAAAGTTTTTGCAAAGTTGGAATTATAATTTCTCAAAAAATAGGGAAGTGACCTACCACTCTACAATATTATTATTTTGGATTATTTTGGTCTTGCCAAATAAAGCGGTTTGTGTTTTGACTAAATACACAGATTAAATTTAAAATTTGTACCCGGATCTGAACTTTGCTTTCTCAGAATTTGATCCTTAGTCTTATCCCGTTCTCACTTCACGAAACTATAGTCGCGTTGAAAATAAAAGTAACTTTGTGTTGTTTAAAATTTGTTAAGATAAAAAATAAAACAATCTTAATATTCCAAAAATAACTTATACACAAATTAAAAATATGAGATGTTTATATAATAATTTTATCATTAAGAGGATTGATAACAAAACTGTCAATATGATAAAATATTATCACGTGCAAGGGCAGCAGAAATACGATTATTATGTATATATTATAACTCGTAATTACGCAAAAATAATACAATATGGAAAATTTTAACATGACGATAATATACTCTTATACGTTTCACCGTAGTTTAGTCTCCAATGTATTCTAATTCAAGTGCTTTGCTCTTCATCTGTTTTTGATCTTACAATAATAAATATATATTTATTAGAAGATTATATATAAGAACACAATAATAATAATAATAGATAATAAAAAACTAACCCATTAAAACCAAGTTTTTATTTTACTCCCTTTCTTTGTAAATTAAGTTTACCATCATGTAATTAAATAATTGCTTGACTGAGAATGAAACATGTCTAGACAAATATCTTTGTCAAAAATCTCTAAATGTATCTCTTTATTATTTGAATTCTTCCCAAAAAAAAACGAAATGTGCTGTCATCTGTGAACCAATTGTCATAAATTATCGAAATTCGTAGTGAAGTACTTATTATACCTACCGACAGAGTAATTGAAATTTAGAAAATATTCCGCGACGTTATCGCTATCGTTATTGTCTAGTCGTACACTAGAATTTAATATTAAACATTGCGGAATCATGGAAATGATTTTTCAAAATGGTACGTTTTGAGTCGTTTTTCAATTGCACTGTTTCATATACGGAAGAAAGAGCGTTCCATGCTTAGAGTATATACAATCCATAGAGGGATAACTAAACATTTTACCAAACCCGTACGCGTGGTAACATAAAGCTTACTCAGTTTTAACAATATAGTAACACATAAGACAAAAAGGGACAAAAAAGATCACCCGGTCGGGTACGTCTTTAATTGCTTTGTAAGGGTTCTCTTTGCCCGAGTTTCAAAACTCGGGCAGAGAACGGCAGAGCTGACAGATTTGTTATCCGTATTTTCGATAAATTATTGTGTGTTTACGTGCAAATATTACAAAAAATTGATATGCCTTCTTGTGCAATGAAGGGGTGTTCCAATAGGACTGGAAACGGGAAGAAACATATCAGTTATCACAGGTATTTTATCCAAAATATGAAAATTTTACATGTATACGTTTTATTTCATAATTTTAACAACAAACCAACTGCAAACATTTACTTTTGTTTAAAAAATCCTAGAACGTTTATTTTTGATTGATTTTATTACACAAATAATTCGGAGAATGCTATTTTGAAGATGTTTTTGATGACTTAAATCAAAATATGTCTGTGAATGTTCAATCAACACGAACTGTAAAATTATTTACTTAGATAGCCGACATTTTAAAATATATCCGTCTCTTTTTTTCTCCTTTAAAAATTCTGAATTTTTAGGAGTAAGAAAGAGAAGGCACTACATTGTATGGATCTAACTAAGCTCAATGTGGTATTTTTATGACAAAGCATATTGGACCGACAGGGCTGTGCTTAAAATTTTAGAATACAAATTATTTATTATTTATTATTTAAAGTATTCGGATTGGGATATCATTTTTTGTAGGTTCCCAAAAAATGAAGTAAGAAAAAGTGAATGGATCCATGCTGTGGGAAGGATTAATTGGAATCCCGGAAGTCACAGTTGTGTTTGCTCAGATCACTTCTTGAATGTACATTTTGACAGAAGGAAAGAAAACAAATTAGTTCGAATAAAAAAATTTGCCGTTCCTAGGAATTATTCAAGAACAGAACTGGCTTTTGATAGAGTAAGTACCTATAGTGTTCATTCTTTATTCGTTTTTCGTTACATAAAAAATTTCTTAAATCGCCAATTTATACGGGATTTATAAAATTAGTTATGTGCATTCTGAAACTCCTAGTATATGAAGTAGTATATTTTCGTCCGGTATAAATATACATTGCCCTATAAAATACACCCAAAAAAAAATGTAATTAATTGCAAAATGTTTTTATTTCTTTGTTATAAAGATATAAGAAATAAGAAAAACATAAAAAAACTAAAAATTTTCGATTTATGGGTTATTATAGCATACGTAGGAGCCATCGATATTATGTTTTACCTAAAATCGTTAGGTATATTCATTTTTCATAAACTTTAAATTTAATCGATATTATTACATTCAGTCTACAAATTCGACAGTAAACATGGGAGAGTTGCTTAAAGTGATCCCTTCATGTAATGCAGTCGTTGGCCATGTATGTTTTGATAGTACGTTTTACCTAAAATCGTTGTATTAATTTTTTGAAAACTTTAAATTTAATCGATATTATTACTTTCAGTCTACAAATTCGACAGAAAACATGGGAGAGTTGCTAGAAGTGATCCCTTCATGTAATGAAGTCGTTGGCCATGTATGTATAGATAGTACGATTTACCTAAAATCGTTGTATTGAATTTTTGTTTTTTCAAACAATGTATTTTATGTGTATATACAAACAATGTATATTATGTAAATAACGTAATTTTCTAAATATTTGTACAAATGCAGATATCTAAATGTTTATGTTTGATATGGTATAAATAATCCTCGATTATAATTATTATTATTGCAGTACCTTATATAATTATTGTTGTGGTGATATTTAAAATTGTAATAAAATAAATTAAAATAAATATATGTTCGCACATATAAAAGGCATTATCATTTATTGCTACTTTATTGTAAGAGAATTCACAGAGAATCGTACATTAGTGGTAACCCTGATTTAGCAAGAAATTACAAACACGTGTTAGAAATGAATTGTCCAGTCTCACCGAATGACCACGCCTCTTTTAACAAAATTCTTACAAGTTTCGAAATAATATGGTCTCTATGGATTGTATATACTCTAAGCTTCACACACAGTTATCAGACGCAGCATCGATCAGCTACATGCGCTAGAGCGAGAGGTGGCGATATAATTCGTGAAAGAATGACCGCCTGCACAAACGTATCCGGTATGTACCTATACTCATCTGGCATTTATGATTCGCTCTCACCCTAGACTTCTGTAGCATACGTATTTATACATAAATCTTTATGGCTATTTAATGCGTTACTTTATAAGGTGCCCATGGGTAAGTACTTGTCATGACACATACATTAAATTTGACTTAGTTGATTTAATACATAAATTAAAACAAAAGAAGTCCGGTGTTCACTGGTTTTGAAGGTCCTGACTCGGCTTTAAATATCATAAATCGACGACTTCCGACTCCATAGCCCTAGTGACAGGTTATGTCATGACATGACACATACTTTAAATTTAAGTTAGTTGAATCAACATACAATTTAAAACAAATTAGTTAATAAATTTATAACCGGAGTTAGCCGGTTCAGAAGATTCTGATTCGGCTTCAAATACTATAAATCGACGACTTCGATTCAGTAGTTCTGCTTATAAATACGAACTGGTCTCCAAAGTATAGCAAAAGTCACAACAAAACTGCCACAAAACTAACGAGTAGCGTTTATAAAATTTATTTTTTAATGTAAACACTTCTCAATTGTAGCGAGTTTACAAATGTTTACGTCATGTTCATAACGAGCAAAAAATATGGACATATTAGGTTTCAGACAGTAAACATCTGTTCATGATTTATATCTCTCACTAGTATAATATTTTGCCAATTATAGTCTAAAAATTCTGCGTGAATTTTTTAGATTTATTAGGTCGTGCGACATTTTGGATCCATAACAGGGTCATTAGGGCTTCGTCCTAGCCACCCCAATACATCAATAAGTTTACTGTCCAGATACGAGAATGACTTCTCTGTAGATATAGGAGACCAAACATGGTTCTCGGAGCCTCTCTCTCAGGAACTCCCGATCTTGCAATTCCATAGTTATTTACTCTCCTAAACCCCTCAGTCCCATATGAATAGACTTCTTCATGATGCAACAAGATGGAAGAGCGAAGGGTCCGAAGTGACTCGGTACTCGGAGGCCCGAATACCGAATACCCCAAAGTCAATACTTAGATGATTTAAAGGTTAAGGTACGCCTGAAAATTACGCTTTTGAAACGTACCTTTTAACCTTTAAATTACTAAGCATTGACTTTGAATTCGGGCTTGAGACAAAAGTCAAGCAATGAAATAATGAACCAACGAAATAGCCTAGAAATCTCTACATAAAAGAATCTGATGGCCGTAAATACCAGTGAACACAGGGTATAAAATTGTACAGAGATAAACTAAACCCCTTTTTTAGGCGAGGAGATTGGAAGAAGATCTCTTTACTATATTCATTTTTTAATTGTTTGCTTACTGTTAGTTTTTTATTGTTCCCACATAAATAAGTCCCTCTCCAGGCATAAGAGTAGTCTCCTTTTGGAGAGGTACAGTGATAATAAATTTATGTATCAATATACTTTAAATAGGCTAGAACTTTTTTTTAAAAAAGCTGTAAAAAATTAAAAAAATAAAATGTCCCTTCCTCGCGTATATTTAGACACATCTATAATGAAGTTAAATTATTCATTCTTAGATAATTAAAACCCCCAGTAAACAAAACGTATTTTTTACAACGCTGTTTTTCTTATTTTTTTTTTTTTATTTCGTTCCAAACTGAGTTTCTTCAAATAAAAACGTATTTTTTTTGTAAAGCGAGACTTATTTGTCAAGAAATTATACTTTTTAAGAGTATTTAAATTGAGGTTTTCATAATTGTTTCAAAATTTACAGTCTCTTAGGGCCGGTTGTTTCAAGTTGGATTAAAGTAAGCGTTCTTTTAAAGCATAGATTTTTACGTTCTCCACCAATCAAACGATCCGTTTTCGTAAAAATCTATCCTTTAATTGAACGCTTACTTTAATCCAACTTGAAACAACCGGGCCTTAGTAATTTTTTGAACAAGTCAAACGCATTGGAACCAGCCATAGAATCAGACCGTGCATCAATAAATTTTCGTTAGTTCACCTACCTACCACGTACCTACCCTACGAATCCGCCGAGAGAGAAGCGAGAGATCAGACGAATGAGGGAGAAAGCAGTGCGCATCTCGGACACGAGTTTTGGCGCCATTCGGACCGACGAAAGGCCGGAGATATTCCAATATTTACAGAGATTGCGCCACTCGCGCAGCTGTCGTCCGCGCAGGGCCTTTCTCGGCGGCCGCCAGCGCCATGCGGACGATGTCCGCACTGTCCGAGAAAAACGGTGACCAAAAAGAGAAAAATGTGAATAAGTCAACGAGGTGCGTTGCATTGGGCGTGTACGTTTTTAGATCCAAACGCCTAAATCCTTGTTTTTACCGAGTGCCATGACGCTCAACCCGGCTGCGGGTGCGTTCGGGATCGGTCTCGTTGCGAACGAGCCATGTATGGAGTCGTGGTCAACCGCTTTAGTGGGGTCAGCGAGTAGCTGCTGACTACTTCGGGTCGCCAAATCGCGTTCTGTCACTTCGCTGCTCAAATAATAGATCGCGTCAGTCCGCAAACCTTTTGCCACATTTATAGTAATAATAGACGTGATGACAGTATTAAAGAAAATAAAATATTTTGAAAGGATTCTAAAAAATGACCCAGTTTTAATGTACACATTGAGATTAATAAGATTTTCAATAAAATAAAAGTATAAAATTGTGCAATCCGCCATTTTAACTGAAACACCGGTCAGAGCGAATGACGTCACGCCTCGGTACCCATCACCGTGTCTTTGAACCGTTGCCATAGACGCAATGCAATGTTTACTGAGGCTTGACGTCACGTAGACGAAGGACGTTTTTGAGCGAAATTAAAAATATGTAGATGAAATTGCAATTATTTGCGTAAAAACTTAAGTTTATTACTGAAATAATGTTATTTTCGGTAATAGTAGATGTGTACCTACAATTTAGAATATTATTTCAAAATCTGTCATCATGCTTATGGTACAAGAAAAGACAAACATGTTTGTTTGATCAGCTTCACATTTCTTCCAGTTTGTTCATGATCTGTCATACACGGATATTCCATGTACGAGGTTTGATCAAAAAGTACGCGGAATCTTATTAATTTTATCCACTATTATATAATTTTTTCCGATTGGGACACAATTTTAGGTATGTATTAATTAAGTATGCGTACACCTCCTTGAGCGATTCTGTCTTTAGCTTCTCAATGTTGGCAAAGCGTTGTCTTTTCATGTTTTTTTCATCTCGGAAACAGGAAGAAGTCCCAAGAGACCGTGTCTTGTGAATATGGACCTGTAAGTGATCATAAAGGTGTTGCTTTTGGGCAGAAATTTATTCAATTTTTTCGCCGAGTACCTACAACAAATTACGAATGTAAAATGAATAGGCTAAGTACATTTTCGACAGTCAATAATAAAATAATGGTCAATAAGAACCTGTCAAAGGAAGCAAGACTAGCGGTACATAATGGCGTTCTAGTGCCAACCCTGATGTACGGAAGTGAAGCCTGGAATTGCCAATGGAGGAATGAAAGTAGACTGAATGAATTGAAAATATTTAGTCGATAGAGTGAGGAATGAACAAATTAGAAGTGAATATAATGCTGGCTGCAGTGCGGTAGAAACAATAAAGAAAGGAGCGCTGAGATGGTTTAGTCACGTGGAGCGTATGAACGAGGAAAGGATGGTTAAGAAAATATATGAGGCGGGTGTTGAAGGCAACAGGAAAAGAGGGCGTCCGCGAAAGACCTGGCACGATCAGATACTACAAGTATTTGAGGATGGTCCTATTAAAAGCCTCAACAACTAGAACAAACGCATGTGATAAATATTGGTGAAAAGTTAATACTATGGTTGTGGTGTATGTGAACATAGTAGTGTAGTGTTGGTCCTGACGAAGGACGGGTACGTCTCGAAACCGGTACATCTAAAATCTGGTAGTGGTTTATATTTATACAAATTTAACTAACACTCTGTTATAATGTCCAACCACAAAGTTAATGCTTTAAATATTAAAAATATTAATAATGGAATATACCTACTTCAGAGAGAGAGATTCGAAATCCGCGGTACTTGCGCTACAAGATGTGGTTGTAACAGAGTTCCTTATTCTCTTTAATATGGAGTTTTAAAATAATCATTTTGGAGAGCTGGAGGGCGGCCGCTATCCGCCGGCCCATCTCACTTTACAAATCCTCTTATCCGATCCATCGGGACGTAAATCATTTCGGGCGAGGAGCGCCCGGGGGATTATGGAATGGGATAAAAACCGCGTCTGGGAGGCTCCCGGGTCCTTTGTTACCCGGCAGGCTCGGCACCTCGCGTAATACCGGCGCAAGTCAGACTTCTTCGTCTTAAAATCAGGCAATCCGCCCTTGAAGAGCGATTAATTACTATAATAACTTACCTATCGAGATACAACGCATCAGTAACCTCTCAGAGCAAATCAAAAAAATTAAAATTTTCCTAAAACCAAACTTAAATTCATAAATCATTTAAACCTTTAGCTTTTTTCAAAATAACTCCTATACTTTCATTATCAATTTACCTTTTTACTGTATCAATAACTTGTATACACTACGTACCTATATATTATAACAAGGAAAAAGAACTGTGGTTCCCTCATCAGACTCGAGAGCTTCTCTTCACTGATGAGGTCTACATGACTACCAAGTATTTAAAAAAATGTTCAATCTGATATGTTATATATAAGAACTGTATTTGTACCATAAATTAAATAAATAAAAAAAATTCTGCCATTTTGCAATTTAAAGTCAGTCCTGAAAACACTGGATTGCTGTGACACTTTACCGCTAAACGAGCGACTAGTGCTTAATCCAACTATTCAATAATTACAAATAAAACATTAAAACTTTGTTTTTTTTCCACTATTTTGTTTTTGAAGTGTCACACAACATGTTTCGGAAACCGCCGTTTCCTTCTTCAGGTGGGTTGAGTCTCAAAACACCCTAAAAATAAAATAGTGGATAACAACAAAGTTTTAGTGTTGTATTCATAATTGTTATAATGGATTTCCACAAAGGAAACGCCAACACATTCAATTACTAATCTAACTATTATTTAATACGGAAAAAATCGACCATCTTACAGAAACATATTTATACTCAGGTTAATAAAACATTACATTACACACTAATGATAATAATCTTTCGCGAAAAATTGGCCGGATTTCTACTAAAATTAAGTTATAATTTGGTAAAATTCTTCTAAATTCAGTAGCAAAAATAGGTATTTTGGAAAAATCGGGATACGTCAATAACTTGCGGAGACGGTGATAAAAACGTGAGCAATTTAAACACAAGAATAAAAGAACAAATAACAACTTCTCGGAATTCGCCAACCATTTAATTGATACCAGCATTCTTTCGACAGTTACAAATTAAAACTATTCCACCCGGTTTCTCACAAAGAATTGATAATGAACAATTTGGAAACCGTTTAAATTCTAAAAAAGTTAAATTCTGAAAAGATATGAATAATTTTGACATTTCAAAACACTTATCCGATCTTCGAGTTGTTTCCGTTAATGACTAAAATAATCCTCCGCACCACGCGGCTTCCTACCCTAGCCGAATAAATTGATAAAAAATTGTATTTAAGTTGGTTATTAACTGTACCTAATGATGAGGGAAATAACTTAAATATTTTCTGTGTAGTATAAAGTTTAAATACAGTAAAACTTCGTTAATTCAAGGGATCCAACAAAACATTTCAAATTATGCGGAACCCCGTTAATTCGAAATTCAAGGTACAAATAAAAAACGCGATGCGATTGCGAAATTCGCCAAAACTCGTAAAACTCATGAAAAAAACCATTAATTTTGTGAAAAACGTCTGTATTTTTGTATATTTCAAAAAAAAAAATTGCGTAAACGCAATGTATACAAGGATCGCGACATTTCTATTAATAAAGTATGCGATATTAACATATTATTTGCTGTTCTTACTTGCGAGATACGAATTATTTTT